>CM076574.1:620533272-621105641 GCA_034641835.2 Pinus albicaulis | reverse complement strand
GATATCTCCAAGGAGTTGCATTTCAACATCCCATTGTTACACTAAAATCTGTCATCCTGACATTTTACCATGAGTATGAGCTCATTATTACTCATAATTCCTCCTTTTGCAAGTCTAACATACCAGCTCCTCATGTCAAGCTTCAAAAATCAGAGAAAAGTCCCTAAAATCCCCTAAGAATTGGTATCGCACTTTCTCTATGCATTCCCTGTGGTCCCGCACCTAAATTTCAGCCTGCCTGCGGAACCATACCACACATTATTTGTGTAATGGGTGCGGACCTCTGTAAAATATAAAAAGGCGAGAAAGTAAAGATAAAAAGTGAATTTCAGATGAATTCTAGAAGATTCTAGATGGGAATTTTCAGGAATGGATACGCCTTGAGAAGGTTCATGCATCCCTCACTTGATGGAGCTAACCCCTTGATGTAAGGAGCTAATCCCTTTGAAGGAGGATTCTATCCCTTCATATTTGGAACAAGAAACCTCCTCTTTTCCACTATAAAAAGAGGCCTTGGGTAGCCTCAAAGGGAGTTCAAGCTGAAGATATTTGAAGTTAAATGCTGTTGAGATTCAGTCTCAATTAACTAAGACTTTCTGTGAGGTTAAATCACTCTTTCTGTGAGGTTGAATCACTCTTTCTGTGAGGTTCAATCACTCATCTCTAGTTGTCTTGGTTCAAAGAGTGCAATTCTTGTCAAATTAGAAGCTATTCCTGCTTCGGACCCCGGGAGGACCTGCACAACATCAAGGCACAGGTTGTAAAGGTTTTCTTTATTTGAAATTAATACAAATATACTCATTTCTCTCATTAAACTGTCGATTTATGGTTTATTTCATAAATTCCTTGATCATTATGATAAGTATGGTTTATAATAATGTCTATACAGGTGCTGCGTAATCTTTTTGCTTGTTTGTGACTGCAGATTCACAAGGAACGTTCTTTCAGTGCACGGGAAGGACTTCAATGAAATCAAGCAAGCGCTGGACATAAGGTAGGCCTTACACCTATATAGTGTTTTATGAATCTTATATGCTTAGAGAGAGATTAATATAATTGGCTGTTTGTTGCTAGTTACCTTTTGTACTAGAGAGATCGGTCTTGTCCGCAAGACGGATTAATCTACACAGCAAAATGGCGACTCCGCTGGGGATAGAACTTGTTGTTTTTGGTTCTCTTTTATTTTTGATTTGAGGAAATGTTTTTTCCTGGTTTTTGATTGATACACATCTGTCTGGGTACTTTAGATTTTTCCTGTTTTTGAAAATTTAGAAGTATTTTGAGTTTTTCTATAATTTCTCCTAGGACCGCACTTTGATATACTTTGACAGTGCGGGCAGGTTCGCACTTTCTCTAGAGAATACAGTGCGGGACCGCACCTGTCAATACTGGTTACCTGCGGACCTTGTAAAAATTTTAGAAAATCCCTAGGTTTCTTTTCCTAGTTTATTTTTAGATCTTTGGTTTCTGCCCAGACTGGTTATTGTGTCTATCAAGAATTTTTTGTGAATGAACTCCAACAGTGTTAATGTTTTGATGATTTTCTAGAAGATTTTGCCGATTGGATTGTTTTTCCGCCTGGTCTTTGTAGTGATTTGAACTTTTGACAATTTGCAGTATCTCAGATTACATTGATCTCTTTTTGTCTTTTGAATCCGGCCTGATTGTGAAAAAATCCTATATTGAGAAATTAAGCCTTTTGTTTCTTTGCAAATCTTCGAAAAAACTTGGTTCAAAGTTTTGAATTTCATTTTTTGTAAAAACATATTTTGAGTGTTTTTGATCTGTTTGTTATCTGAACGAATAGATTCTTAGTTTGCTGAACAACTAAGGAAAACATTCATAAAAAAAAATCTAAAAGCTGTTACTCAATTTAGATCATAGTTCTCAATATTAGATTTTGTAGTTTTGAGTAGTTTTAGTTTTGGTAGCTTTCTTTCGAAAGAAAATTGTTTTGTAGCTTCTAGTTTGGAAAAGAAAAGGATTTTTCTCGTGAGCTTTGATAGTTTATTGAAAAGAAAAAATAGTTTCTTTCAATCATTTTTCATGTTTAAAGAAGGAATTTAAAGGATTTCATTCTCTAACTCTTTCTTTAGATAAGCAAGTTCATTGAAAGAAAAAGAATTGAATATCATCATAGGTGCATTTTAGTGTTTTTTAGAAGTCGAGTCTTCACATCATTCAAAGTTTCATTTCCGCACCCATTGACTTAAGAAACAGCTCTTAAAAGTAACGCTTAAATAAAATTCATCTAGTAATCTTTTTATTTCTAGGGCTCTCATCACCAACATAGCTTAGGCTAGTATCTTGGAGTAGGGAGTAATTAACTCTCCAAGGTAGATAAAACAAACAAGTAGATATATCTTGCGGTAGGAAGAATTCCAGTTGTTACATGTATGCTCTGGGAAGCTCCTCTTAAAGGAGTTAAGCACGAGATCATATCTGAACCAGTGGGGTAATCAATCCTTCCTCATTGGGAACGATAGAAGATATACACGTATTAAAAACAGTAAACCTCGGATAGACCATTGTCGAGGAGCCTGGGGTCACTTGTCGGTAAACCTTGGATTATTTCAAGGAGCCTTCAAGGGGATTGAGCTTTGTTACTCTACCCTTGCGTGTGTGTCGGATCGTAGACTGTTCCCCTAGGTATATTTGTTTCAGTTGGTAACCTTAGAGGCCATAATCTTTAGGATTCTTTCCTAAGGTGACGGTGGAGGGAAGATCCCACTGTACCTAGAACAGACATCGACTAGACTCACTTGGACTCTCTGGGGGGTTCTCTTCACTCGAGATGGTTTTGTGAAGAAACTTGTGCCAGTCTGTTTCATTAAGCAGGTTGTCGGGGTAACTGTTCCAACCGCCCTTTTCGTGTTAAAACTCTACTAAGTTTGATTTCATCACCAACTAGTGATTTTAGTATGGAAAGTTACCTGTTTGTGTGTGGTTTGAACTCTTAGATTTTTAAACGAATGATTCAATTGTTTGTTTCTTAGAGACTTTAGGTGTTTTCATTGAAAATTTTCTTTGTTTGCGTGTGATTAGATAATTTTTCATCGTGGCGGAATTGCCGAGACAATCCCGGAGAATACAAGGGAAACCTCCTAAATATTCACCAGGTCAGCTTGAAGGGCTTCGAGCTCTGGTACCACACAGTAGCCGTAGACTTAGATCAACAGAAGTTGAAAGCTCTGCTATTGTAATACATCCTGATCATCAAATACCTACAACAGAATATATTCAAGAACCAATGTCAGTTTCTGAAGTTACTGAAAATATTTCTCCTTCTGGTGAATTATCTAACGAACCTGAAATCTCTGAGCCTGAAACTGAATCTTCTGTGTTAGAAACATCCTCAGGATTTATCTCACCAACTTCTAGTGATCCAGGTTCACCTAGGGTAAGAAATATCATTACATAAAATCTTCCCTCTAGACTTATTTCTATTGAAGAACTTACTAATCGAGACGAAGACATATCTCTTCCCATCTCCCCTCAATCGTTAAATCTAAGGGAGCGTGAATCTATTTTCTACAGCCCCATTCGAACTAATCCTTGGTATCTCTCTTTAACTAATTTTTTAGAGAATCCGGGTCTTGCTTTTTATCCACCTCGAGTTCCATTTCATCCTACACCCAGAGGATATTATCCGTCATCTATTATGGCTGGAGAGTCATCCATGTTTTCTCAAACGCCTGAATCATTTTTACATGGTGGTCCTTCTGTTCCTTCGGGATATCAGTCTTTGTCTGGTACTTTCTCAGGAGCAAATCCTCAACCTATCGAAAACGTGTTATCATCTGGTCTTGGTGGACTTAAAATTGAAACGTCGAACGCAGAGCAAGTTTATATGATGTCTGGTAACATTCCCAATCCTCAAACTCAAGGCAGTCAGTTTCCTTCTGGGGGCCAAACTCAGGGAACTCAGTTACCGCCTAGGGGGCAACCTCAGGGTAGTCAATTACCACCTGGGGGGCAACCTCAAGGTAGTCAGTTACCACCCAGGGCACAACCTCAAGGTAGCTTTTTCCCAGGACAAACTGTGGATTCATATTATTTTGGGGGGCAACCCCAAGGACAGTACATACCTCAGGGTTATCAACCTCAAGGACAGTACATTCCTCAAGGTCAACCCCAAACTCAATATGCTCCTCAGGGTCCTCAACAACCCCAACTTCAGTACGTGCCTCAAGGTTATCAACCTCAAGGGAAGTACCCAATCCAAGGTTACCAACAGCCTTCTGGTCAACCATCTGTTCAAGGAGCCGGAACTTTACCTTATTATCAACCCTACGTTCAACCAGGTTTTGGTCCTTACGTTCAACCTTCTACGGGACAATACCCCGGAATGATGGTGTGGGATCCGTCCCAATATCAACAGCCCTTGCAGCCTAATGTGCAGTTACCTTATCAACCTGGCCAGCCATTGGTTTCTGGTTCAACCCAGCAGCCTGTTCAGCCAGCTATTCAAACTCCTGCACCTAGTTCAGTTCAGCAGGCTGGGCCTAGTGCACCTTAGACTCCGCCCCAAACTGCTGCAACTGCTACAACATCTGTTCAACCTGTTACACATGTTTCTGGAGTATCTGTAGCCCCGAGTTCAGCTATCCCTGTATCCGTGCAAACCCCTCATGTCTCTGTACCTCAGTCAGGACCCTCAGTTCAGACTACAGTTCAGATGCCTGCAGGACAAACCGATACAAGTACAGTTGTTACGAGTCAACCTCAATTTACTTATCAACCGTACCAGGGATAGCCGCCATTTGGTCCCTATGTAAAGAATCCAAACAATCAACCATACCCTGGTTATACTTATCAACAACCTCAGTATGGTCCGATTCATCCTGGTTATCTGGGAGGTTATACAATACCTAATGCTAATCCGATTCCTAGTTATCCTAGGTATCCGCCTCCTGGATCTGCTTTGGATTCTCAAGGTTTTCGTGACCCTAACCGTCAATTACCGTTCATCGCAACTTTGGACTTACCAGATTTGACGCGCCTTACAAATGATCCCATTTTCTATTATCAGAACTGGTCGCCAATGCCTCATAAGTTGCCCAGTGATATACCAAAATTTGAAGGTAAGTCAGGAGAGGATCCATCAAACCATGTTATGACTTATCACCTTTGGTGTGCATCTAATTCAATCATTGATGATTCGATTCGCTTACGTCTTTTCCAAAGAACCCTCATAGGTCTTGCGGCCAAATGGTACATTGAGTTGCCACGAGGCTCGTTTCATAATTTCAGTCAGTTAGCAACATCTTTCTTAACTCATTTCCAGTTTCCTGTCAGATACGACAACGACACAGAATTATTAACTTCGCTAAAACAATCTACGTCCACGTATATTTCTGATCATATTCATGAATGGCAACGTAGACGACGTTTGGTGAAAGTTTATATTCCGGATCAAATTTTGGCAAAATGGTTTGTTAAATCATTATTACCCAAGATCACTGAAGATGTAGCTAAGTCTGGTGTTGTTACTAAAGAGAAAGTAATTTCTCAGGCTCAGTACCTAGACCTCGTCTATACACAGTCAGGTACTCTTTATGAGAAAATTCCCGATCTTCCCAAACAAGGTCAAATAGCTGCTGCTCCTTCAAGGTCTCATGCCGCTGACGGTATGCTTGGTACAGTTAGTTCGAAAATTAAGAAGAAATCCTCAAAGAATTCTTCTCCAATTATAACTTTACCTGATTCCCCGAAAGGAGAATCCTCTCCCGAAGTTTCCGCCGACATTCATGTCGTTGAAACAGCTACGGCCAAATCAAAATCTGGTGGGAAAAAGAAAGGGAGGAATAAAAACAAAAAGAATTCGAAAGAGAAAACAGATAAAGAAGAATCCAATGACGAAAAACGTAAACCTCATTATCCTTGCTTCATTTGTGAACAAGATCATTTCACGAAAGAATGTCCATATCGAGAGGAAGTTACGAAACTCGTTAAAGGATCGCAACAATCTGCTATCTTGAAGGATCCTTTTCCAATTCAAGATAGTAATATCATTGGTTCTTCCTCGACTACTTTAGAAGAGCCTATTATGATGATGTCTCATGTAAGGGTTGCAACGCGATCGCAAGATTACGGTTCTAAGAATCCCGTTGACGGCAAAGAAGGAGAGTCTTCTAATGCGAATACATCAAATACAAATCCTCCTGTTTCCGGTCCGCTACAGATTGAGAAACAAAATCCAGACTTGATAATCAAACCGCCTACTAAAGGTGTTCTTCGTAAATCAGCTTTCAATCCACATGCGAGAGCTGCTCAGAATTACAACATTGTTGAAGATCTAGCTGTTTCTCCTTCAGCAATGTCAGTTTTGGAAGTGCTGCAATCGTGTCCAGCACAGCGTAAATTATTATTGTCTGCCATAGGAGCTGTTGATGTTCAGGATTCTAACCTTATAATATTTGATTTAGAAAATAATACACCACGTCTTCCTCACCAAATGGCTTTCCAGATTCCAGTGTTAGTAAAAAACAGACCTATTTTTCGGATTGTGATTGATGAGGGAGCTTCAACGTGTATTATGTCGATTCAGTGTTGGAAATCTCTTGGTTCTCCTACACTTAACCAATCTCCGACGATTCTAAAAGCTTTTGATGGTCGAGGTTTTCAACCTTTTGGTATTTTTCAAGATTTACCCATAGGGGTCGAAGGTAAAATCGTTAATCTAGATGTGGAAGTGGTTGATGCCCCTCTAGATTACAACCTTCTTCTGGGTCGTAGTTGGTCTTACACTATGACTGTTGTTGTCTCTTCGGTCTTTCGACTCATAAAATTTCCATATCAAGGAAAGATCGTGACAATAGATCAGTTAACTTATTTCTCATCCGACCCAGCCTCTACAGAAACAATCCAGCATGTTGGTAAAACGACTATCCCTTATAAGGATGTTGGAGTAGGTTTGATTAAAGATTCTGGTTTACTAGGAACTTTTTCCTTTCCTCCTCCTCACGTAACGCCTTCTACTGCAAGTATTCATATGATTTCGTCAGACACTATTATGTTTGATGATCCTTGGATCGTACCTTCTGAATCCGAGATAGATTCATTTGATGGCGTGATGCCTTTAAGTCCATTTGAAGTTGCGTACCAGGCTGTACAGTCTTTTTCCGACTCCTTTTCAACTGAAGCTGATCCAATGAATGGGATCCAAGAGGAATCGCTTTCTATATCTAGTTCAGTTACAACGACATTTCCTGAAATTGTTCATACAGATGAGCAAATTCGTGAGTTTTTTTCTGTTGATGATTTACCATGGGAAGATATACATCACCGATCTTCATTTTTACCTGAATTAGATCATTTTGAAAATGATTTCGCTTCAATTTTTACTGCTGAATATGCCAAGGAACCTCATAATCCATTGCAAAATCCTGATTCTGAGATAAATTTGGAAAATATATCTAGAATGGTTCCAATTGACATTTTAGTAAAACCAGGAATAATTGAAAACATTCATATAGGTGCTTGTTGTACAGATGAAGAAATTCATACTTATAAAGCCCTATTTCAAGAATTGCGTGACGTGTTTGCCTGGTCTTATGAAGAAATGCCAGGAATTGATCCATCGATCGTAGTACATGAAATTAAGACTTACCCAGATGCTAAACCTGTTCGTCAACGATTACGTCAAATTCATCGTAGAAAAGCTGCTGCTATAAAAGCTGAAGTGGAAAAATTACTTCGAGCAGGATTCATTTATCCAATTCCCTTAACGGATTGGGTATCGAATATTGTTCTTGTGACTAAAAAACAAGGAATAATAAGAGTATGTATCGATTATAGGGATATTAATCGAGCGTGTCCAAAAGACAATTATCCAACTCCCTATATCGATCAGATAATTGACGATTGTGCTGGCAGTGAATTTTTTTCCTTCATGGATGGCTTTTCGGGCTACAATCAAATAAACACACTCCCTGCAGATCAACCCAAAACAGCTTTCATTTGTCCATGGGGAACATTTGCTTATTGTAAACTACCTTTTGGACTAAAGAACGCTGGAGAAACTTTTCAACGGGCTATGTCTTATGCATTTCATGACATTAAGCACATTGTTCAGCCATATCTCGATGATTTACCTGCTTATTCATTAAGTAGGGCCGATCATCCCACTCATTTACGAGCAATTTTTATGAGATGTAGGCATTATCGGATAAGGCTGAATCCGCATAAATGTGTTTTCTGCGTAGAATCGGGTCGATTACTGGGATTTGTTGTTTCGAAAGCAGGCATTCGCATCGATCCATCGAAGGTCGAAGCTATCGTTAAATTGCCTCCTCCTTCAACTTTACGCCAACTCCAAAGTTTGCAGGGGAAAGCAAACTTTTTACGAAGGTTTATTCCTAACTATGCCGAGCTCACAAAGGGTTTTACCCGGTTGTTGAAACAGGACATTCCGTTCTTTTGGGACAAGATCGCTGATCGATCTTTTGATGCACTTAAACACGTGTTGACCCATGCACCGTTATTGCATCCTCCCAACTACAACCAAGATTACATTTTGTATCTCGCTACTTCTCATTCCACCATTGGGATGGTACTAGTTCAGGAAGATGAATCTCACAATGAACATGTGATTTATTATCTTATTCGAAATCTGCATCTGACTGAAATCAAATACACACATGTGGAGAAATTGGCCTTGGTAGATGTTCAAGCTGTCCAACGTTTTAGACATTACATCTTGTTACGTAAAACCATGGTAATTTCTAATTGCAACCCTATGATGTATATTTTGACCAAACAATTGATAGGGGGCAAATATTCCAAATGGATAGTTATCCTGCAGGAATTTGACTTGAAATTTGAGAAATCCAAGGCAAAGAAATCTTTGGTATTTGCGGAACTGATGTGTGATTTCCCCTCTACTGATACTGAAATAGTGGCAGAAGAGTCCATTGCAGACGAATCTTTGTTTCTTATCAGTACGCTTGATCCATGGTATGGGGATATTATTGTGTATCTCCAAACCCAATCTTTTCGGCCGGACATTTCACGAACTCAACGACGGAAAATACGCTTCCAATCCCAACAATATAATATCATTGGTGATACACTTTATCGACGAGGAGCGGATTCTGTTTTCCGACGTTGTATAACTCATGAAGAAGCTGAAAAGGTGTTAAATGACTGTCATTTTGGAGCATGTGGCGGTCATATGTCTGGGTATGTCACCGCCCAAAAGATATTGCGTGCAGGTTATTTTTGGCCAACATTGTTTAAAGATTGCATTTATGCGGTTTGGAAATGCCACAACTGTCAAATTTTTGATCGAAAAATGCGCGCGCCACCCGCTCCCCTTCACCCTATAATTGCTGTTGGTCCTTTTGCGAAATGGGGTATCGATTTTATCACATTTAACCCTCACTCGGCCGGGGGGCATGCCTATATTATTCTCGCAGTAGATTATTTTACAAAATGGGCCGAGGCGATGCCTACATATTCAGCTGACGGAAAGACTGCTGCAACATTCATATTTAATCACATAATTGCTAGGTTCGGTGTTCCTCAAGCTATCATTACAGATCATGGAAGTCATTTTCGGAATATCATGATGACTGAACTGACAGAATAGCTTGGCTTGTGCCATGATAGTTCCACTCCGTATTATCCGCAAGCCAATGGTCTGGTTGAAGCTATTAATAAAGTTTTAGTCACCATGATAAAACGAATCATTGGTATTCACAAGACGAATTGGCATTCCATGTTATTTTCAGCGCTTTGGGCATATCGAACCTCAGTCAAAACATCAACGGGTTTCACTCCTTTTCACCTGGTTTACGGTTTGGAAGCTGTGTTGCCGATTGAATGCGAAATACCGTCACTAAAGTTAGCCATAGAATTACTTCCAGCTACGTCTGAAAAGGAGAAACGTTTCTTGTACTTAGCCCAATTAGATGAGAATCAACGAAACGCTGCAATAGCAAACGAGGCTCATGTTAAAAGGATAAAAGCTCAGTATGATAGAAATGTAACCCCTCGAAATTTTTCAGAAGGAGACCTAGTTTTACTTTATGATCAAGCTAACGACAAACTAGGAGCTGGGAAATTCGTGCCTATGTGGCATGGTCCTTACATTGTGAAACGAAAGTTAGCAAAAGGGGCCTATGAGTTGATAGATTTTGACGGTGTCCCTTTGGATAAACCTAGAAATGGGCTTTATCTAAAGCGATATTATGCTTAAATGAGGTGTGGAGATTTTTGTTAGTTTAGATTTCTTTACTGCTGGTGTGTTTTAGATTAGAAAAGTGTGCCTAGTTTAGAGAGTGTGTTTTTATCACCATTCCTGCTTATCTGAGTTTTACTCTTGATATTGCAGATGTCGACGTCTCTTCAAACCTACATTGGTTTTGCTGATGGTGCTTGTCGTAGTACACCGAACATTTCTTCCGCAGCTTGGGTTATCTATTCACCCTCTGACGAGTTAGTATCCATGCATGGGGTAAGCCTTGGTCAAACAACAAATAACATTGCCGAGTATAGTGCAGTGATTGAGTTATTATCTGAGTCCATATCGTTTGGAATTCAGAGTTTGATTGTAAGGTTGGATTCAGAACTTGTTGTATTACAGCTTAACAGGGTTTATACCATTAGAAATCTAGTGTTATTACGGTTGTTTTTAAGAGTTCGTCTCTTGGAACATGAGTTTGATTACATTGAATATCAGCATATTCCAAGACATTTAAATACATTAGCAGATTCAATTGCTTCTAGTATGATAAATAGACATTTGCAATAATTAAAAGCAGTAAAACAAACAACATTCACATATGTACACAGATAGCCGTCGAAATAGTGATATATCATAGTATAGGAGTGTGTTCAAAAAATATACATCGTCTTCAATCATAGGTTGGAAACACCTTATGATCGGCAAAAATGATAATACAAAAGTCAAAAATGTCAGTCTACACGATCATCCCATCACTGATGGTGATCTCGATAAGAAACAACTGCTCGGGCCAGCCTGCATAGGAACCTCCTGAAAGGTCCTGGGACTCCAATCACATATCTCTGTAGCCTGAGAGGAATGTCATCTATACTGGTCTCTGGTATATCTAGAGTCAAACGCTCTAGATGATGCTCCAAATCAGTCAAAATCTCTGCTGATTGGCCTGCTGGGGCTGGTGCGGGCGCAACTGGTTGTCTCCTCTCGAAGGGTTGGAGATGAGCTGGTCGATGTGGGCCCACGTCTGTATTCAAAAAACTTTTGGTTATTAGTTTTCTAAGACGATAAAAAATTAAAAAAAATTAGAACTTAGCAAACGTTGAAATTTTTTTTTTACCTGAATCATCCCACTGTTCCCCTGCTAGGAGAGACATCTCTCTGTCACCGCGGAAATCTATCCTGGCATACGGAAAATCCTCTATCATGAAAACTTGGCGATCCAACCAACGAAAATAAGAAGAAGGGAATCGTACAATCTCAGTGCCCTCAATAGCATGACGGGCCATCAGCGCGGACCAACGAACCATTCTCGGTTCTCGAGGTCGACCGACATCAACAACAATACTTTGTGGAGCTAATTGGGGGATCCTCTCCAGAGCAAAAGAAACGACGATGGATCCGTATCCAAAGTTTTTCAGTTTCCCGGTTTTTTCTCTGGTAAGTTGGCCTTTTATATTGGCCAACACAGCTTCACACCAGTTAAAGATGGTGCCGCGAAAACAGTCCACTGCAACACGCATTTGGGAACCAGTAGCCACATGAAGCGCGACACTCCCACACAGTTTGGTAACAGTAAAAGCTATAACTTTCAGTTCAGGACGGATGATATGTTTTATGTCAATCCGTTTGTCCCGAGGATTTGCCTGATCATTGCAAAATTCTAGTTGAAGACTAGCGATAGTCTGGCCACCTGGCCTAGTCCCAAACAAGGATACTTTTTCAACCCTCTTGGACAAACCAGTCAAAAAGTATATATCCTCCAGCTCAATTTCAATCCGGTGGCCACCAATGAAGAAGCACTGGTCCTCCACATGCCATCTGTCTACCAACCATGTTAAGAGTTCCACTTGTGCTCTCATGCCAGAGATGGCCCAGAATTTGTATAAGCCACATGCTTTTAATGCCCTTTGTGTGGGCAAATGGAGTATGGCGGCTTCATCTACTTCCTCGTGCTCTCGTTGTCGCCAGATAAGCATCTTGTTAATCCCGCAATACAAAATAAGGCAAGTTAGAATGATTTTATTTGAAAAATTTTGGCAGAAAAATGAGAAAACCGTGTTTTAAAACTGACCGCGCGGGTACCGCACCCGCTCTTTGTAAACAGAGCGTAGGTCCGCACGCGGGCTGAATGCCGGGTGCGGTACCCACGATTTTTTCTCGTTAAGAAAAAATCGGGGTCCGCAGGTAACCTGTGTCCCACCTGCGGACTCCGCGGGCGCATTTTTTAACCATTTTTTGCCCTAAAAAATCAAACTAAGGCCTAAAAATGAATTTCAAACGGATGAAAAACAAGATAAGGAGGTCGTGGATTACCTGGGGCTGACGGTTTTCGATTCCAACGGTTGTATTTTCCAGAATCTTCACAGGAACTTTTTTATCCAAAAGCTTTTTACTTTTCACTCTGGAACTGAACGGTAAAAATGAAATAGAAAAAGTCCTTTTTATAAGTTTTTTCAAATGAATGAATTTTTAATTTGTTTATTTTTCACTTTAAAAGGGTATCTTTGAGAGTATTTTTACTTATCTTAAACAGGTATGTGTAATGTTTTGAGTTTTTGTGCAGAAACAGGATTTTTCAGGTGAAATGATCGTTTTTCAACAAAGAGCATACTTTTATCACTTTTTCGGACTCTTTCAAAAATTTTACGAAAAAGCGAAACCCTGGAGTTCTCTTTTAAGCCCTTTTCAGACTCTCTAAATATGAAAAGATTGCCGAGTACTTGACTATTCGAACTCGTTAAAGTAAATGAACAATCGTCCCTTCAGTATAAGTTTACCCCTTTTACGGACTGAAATGGACTATTTACGAAAAAGGTATACGTTGACTAAATACGGTCAATAGAGTTCTCTCCCGCATTATTTTATCCTTTTTCGGGCTCGAGAGACTAAATTTACGAAAAAGGACACTCATGGAGTTTTCTTAAGTTTTTCTTCTGACTCCCTAAAACTGAAAAACACCGAGTTTCTCCTATACCGGACTCGTTAAAACTTAACAGTAAAGGACCTGTTTAATTTTCAACAGGAACGAACCACTCCTTCTTAGGGTTCGAATCTTAAACTAAGTTGGACTCATCCGAAGGATGAGCTTATAATCAAGCAAATGTTATCCTCCTCAAGCTTGTCAAAAATAAAGAGGTACTTGCCAGAAATGGTGGGGGAAAAGAGAGAAAAATGGGCGTGTTTGTTGTATTTTAAATTTTCGAAAACTCAGTCAACCACTCTTGGACACGACACTTATATTTACCTGGGTTGGGAAATCCTTTGCCTAACAGTTAATCAAACCACATTGAAAAGTCTTCAGCCGGTTTCTGGGTATTAACTTTGGGTCAATTGTCACCAAGCCATCTGTAGTGTTGTTATGTGTCCAAGAGAACAGTTCAAATAAAACCATTCATCTGCAAAATATCTGTCATCCATCTTTTGACCATCCCTGAGTCAGTCCTTGCCAATATATTTTCAAAACTTGATCTATGATTTCGTGTTGTGGGCTTGCCTACGACAGATCACTTTCTATCGACATCAGCACATTATCTAGAAAGTTGATCCAGAAATCGTCAGTACCTTGAAATCTGCATGCCTCAATGGCAGGTTTCTCGCCTTCGACGACAGGTTGCATCATTGACCTTCGATCGAATGATTCCGTGACATGTTCGACTTCAGCTCATTCATTCACATTTCGTGGATTGTACTGAGTACTTTGAGAGCCATTGACATTACTGGTGGTTTCTCTCACACTTGTTAATAGTTCACATCATTGACTGGTAATCAAGTGGTTTCTACTATGTTCGACTTCGACACATTTATTCACATGGATAGAATCGTACTAGTTCGAGATGCGGAAATCAAGACCCTGGATCTAGTTTCCACCATCCAGGCTGCGAGGAATTTTGTTGTCATCTATACAATAGACTATTTATAAACAGATGGCTGCGTCCATACTGTGTCTACATATATCTGTACTATGATGTATTCAAAATCATTCCTGTATCAGAACGATTTCAGTTAGTTTGTAGTTAGTTTTTATCTGAGTATGGGAATGCCTACCTCAGTGATGACATATACATGTATATATTTTGCATTGAATGTTTTTACAGGTTCCGACTGGGGTGTCCACAGGATGATCTTTGAAATGATAAAGTACTGCACTCTTCATATATGACAGACTACAGCTTCATCTATTCCAGACTTTACACTTTTGGGGGAAATTTGTTACACTAAAATCTGTCATCCTGGCATTTTACCATGAGTATGAGCTCATTATTACTCATACTTCCTCCTTTTGCAAGTCTAACATACTAGCTCCTCATGTCAAGCTTCAAAAATCAGAGAAAAGTCCCTAAAATCCCCTAAGAATTGGTATCGCACTTTCTCTATGCATTCCCTGCGGTCTCGCACCTAAAGTTCAGCCTGCCTGCAGAACCATACCGCACGTTATTTGTGTAATGGGTGCGGACCTCTGTAAAATATAAAAAGGCGAGAAAGTAAAGATAAAAAGTGAATTTCAGATGAATTCTAGAAGATTCTGGATGGGAATTTTTGGGAATAGATACGCCTTGAGAAGGTTCATGCATCCCTCACTTGATGGAGCTAACCCCTTGATGTAAGGAGCTAATCCCTTTGAAGGAGGATTCTATCCCTTCATATTTGGAACAAGAAACCTCCTCTTTTCCACGATAAAAAGAGGCCTTGGGTAGCCTCAAAGGGAGTTCAAGCTTAAGATATTTGAAGTTAAATGCTGTTGAGATTCAGTCTCAATTAACTAAGACTTTCTGTGAGGTTAAATCACTCTTTCTGTGAGCTTGAATCACTCTTTCTGTGAGGTTCAATCACTCATCTCTAGTTGTCTTGGTTCAAAGAGTGCAATGCTTGTCAAATTAGAAGAGATTCCTACTTCGGACCCCGGGAGGACCTGCACAACATCAAGGCACAGGTTGTAAAGGTTTTCTTTATTTGAAATTAATACAAATATACTCATTTCTCTCATTAAACTGTCGATTTATGGTTTATTTCATAAATTCCTTGATCATTATGATAAGTATGGTTTATAATAATGTCTATACAGGTGCTGCGTAATATTTTTGCTTGTTTGTGACTGCAGATTCACGAGGAACGTTCTTCCAGTGCACGGGAAGGACTTCAACGAAATCAAGCAAGCGCTGGACATAAGGTAGGCCTTACACCTATATAGTGTTTTATGAATCTTATATGCTTAGAGAGAGATTAGTATAATTGGCTGTTTGTTGCTAGTTACCTTTTGTACTAGAGAGATCGGTCTTGTCCGCAAGACGGATTAATCTACACAACACCCATGAAATGCAAGAAGAGAAATCTGATTTGGGAGGATGGTAGTCTTCACTAGAAGGGTACCAAAGTAGAACATGATGGGAGGCACCCACATTTGGATGAATGGGTGTGGATGGTGAGCAAGAGGCTGGAAAGCTACTTGAAAATTTATGACTAACTTGGGAAGCAGAGGGAAGCCCAGGCACGTATTTGGCTACTCTTGAAGGATTTTGGCCATCATGTGACATATCCTCTTTCAAAGGGTATGTGGGTGGAGAAAGTTTTGGCGGGATACTTGCATCATAGAGTGACACGAGTATGGGTGCATTGTATTGATGAAATTCTTCATATAAATCATTATGTTTTCATCACATGATTTGTATGATGGGGGTAGGAGGAGGTAGAAAAAACTTTTGTTGCTTCGGTTGTTCTTGGGCGGGGCAGATTTTCTCTCACACTTTGCATGATGTTGCGGGAGTAGGGGATAGCACTATCATGGTACAGGGCTTCATCCTTATCCTTGGATGATCGGAGATACTTCACCTTGGGAGAAAGTCTTACATATATAAACGGCATTATGGTTGATGTCTTTGACAAAGACATGTCAAAGAATGGGCTATGAGTTGAGTTTGGAGCTTATTTGTATAGACCAATAACGTTGTCACTTTGGAGCTAGGGTTTATTGATGGAGTACCCCCAGGATCACTTCAAATTGGATGCACTTGGTGGACAAGGAGGAGATGGGAGAGATGGAGTAGTGGATGGAAACATCTATTACAAAGATATGATCTTCTTAACTTGGATTTCCAAGCATAAGAAGGGTGATCTTCATGCAGCATATGGTTCATTCCTCTTCATGGGGTAACACCACTATGGAGGACTTATTTATGGATCGATACATATTATTACTTCATGCCCTTGGTAGAATATTGTTTTGCATCTATTGATTTTCTAACACAGCAATATACGCATACTCTTACCATTCCTATATAGTGCATTGCTCCACCAAAGAGGGCAATCTTCTCTTTGGGCTCCATGGTGATTTTGGGCCAAATTATATGATGGAGACAAATATATTTTGTGGCCTTGGGCGAGTGTTTCATTGTTCTTCTATGTATACTCGGTTGATTCACCAAACCATTACTATTCTACTATTAGATTTGATAACATATACAACTAGTAATTTGTCGAAACAACTTGCCATATTATTTTTACCGGAAAACGATTAGGAAAAGCTGCAAATACTTAGGAAAATCTTGGTACCTTCCGGCACCAAATGAGAAATCTTGAGTATTTCCCTCATTTGATGCTAATCATGATTTAATTTTCGATATTATTCTTATTTTTAATGGGAGCATGATTGGGGGAGAGACACATTGGTTGGATGTGTCCTTTGGGGAAGAGGATCCACACACTTTTTGCATTACATGTTCTAATGGGAGCATGGGAGGTGATATGGCCACTACAAAAAAACACTTTCCTTTTCATGAGGTGGGCCATGGGATTGAATGGATGCCATATGGTGATTATTTCCTATCCATCACATATGGGATGGGTTGGGCCAGCTTGATTCACAACGTTGGAGAGGAGATCTTTGGAGGTCTAGTCTCTTTCTTTCCACTTGAGGGAAACATTATTGCAGCCCAAGATCAGCAGACACTCTACACTTATCATAAGTGGAGAGGAGGATAGCATGGGGTAGGCTAAGATTTTTCTACCATGTTCATATTTTCATCCCACCTACTTTGCGGGAGCCGAGGTGGAGGAAAATTTTCGAGTTGCCATGTTGGGAGGTAACTCATTTTGTATGGATGATAAGCTTGGGATCAGGGGAGATTCATATGAGGATGGTAGATCCCAATGTATATCAGACCTCATGCCTCAAGAAGGCCTTTAGATAGCCCATTTTTTACTCCATGGATGTTTTACATGATGATAGCTATTTGGGATGCACACCAAAAGTTGGCTTGCATACTTGGGAGGGGAAACTTGGAGATATATTGATGAGACAACATCTTGATCCTTGGAGGATTTTATCATATGAGGATGCTACGGGGGATAAGAGGAGGCTCTTAGGTTCTATCCTTGTAGTTTCTTAGGAAAGCAACATTTGGGAGGGAGGGCCCTTAATATTCAAAATTAGCATGCGGCCAATTGGAATATTGATTTTTGTTGATTTCACTTAGGAGATGAATAAATGGGTAAGGAGGCCCATAAATTTCAAATATTAATAAAATCCTCATAGTGTAAGAAGGGATCATCATAGGAGCTGGATTTCACACCCTCATGTGTGAAAAAGGGCATTTACATGTGGACGGAGTCGGTTGAC
This sequence comes from Pinus albicaulis, assembly GCA_034641835.2. Lineage (NCBI taxonomy): Eukaryota > Viridiplantae > Streptophyta > Pinopsida > Pinales > Pinaceae > Pinus > Pinus albicaulis. The sequence continues at coordinate 621,087,843 of CM076574.1, read as the reverse complement.
CAAGTCAATGGCCAGTTTGGGATAGGAGGTGGAGATCATCTTTAAAGATAGCACAAAGATAGTGGGAGGAAGATTATTTGGTGGAGGAAACCCTAATGAGTGGGACCCAAGGTGAGAGGGCTTCCATTTGTATATAAGGAGGGCAAGGCAGCCATATGAAGACATGTTATGGATTATTGAATTTGTGGTTTGGTTAGACTATTGTGCATTCTCTTACTGTTTAGCAGAGTTGCTGTGCTGCTTAGCACAGGGCATTCTTGTTTAGGAATTCCTTATCCTTTCTTGAGAGGTCTCTTTAAGGAGCTTGTACTTCATTTCTCCACATCTATGCTTGAAAGACACGCTACCTCCTTCGGCCTCTTGCGTAGTTTCGTTTAAATTTGGGTTGTGTTGCAGGGTGTTGCAGTGGAGGGTTCACAACACCACTTTCGGAGCTCATTTTTTAGAGGAAGAAAATTTATTTCCTTTTGGGAGATTAGTGACAAAGATTATGGAGCTTATTGTAGATCTTGGCACTTGGCCAACCCCTTTTCTTTCACCTAAAGTGCAGTATCCCTCAGTGACTGCGTTATTTTCAATGAGCATTTGCAGTGAGGGTTGCAGTGTTTGTTTGGAGGGTGAGATCTTCAGTGTTAGGATGAACCTTTCACTTGGAAGATCCATTGGAGGAGGTTTGTTCATATTGTGCATCATCTTCAGCCATATCCATCCAGTTCTTGAGTTACGAAATTTGCTACTCGGCCTTGAGGCTGCAACTCCGGCATTTTTTTCCATTTTGCACATTTCGGAAATCCTTCTAGGATTGTCTTGAAATTGTGTTTGGGAGCTTAGATCTTCACTCCCAACATTGTATGAGCCATCTATTTGCATATTTATGTTATTTTACATTCCCATGTAGCAGTGTACCATCTATGACTATGTTGTACATGTTCATGAGCATTCTGCAATATAGGAGCATTTCACTTTTGGCATATGTATTCATGGGAGGCTTGTTTGCCTTGATTATTTGAGTTGTATTGCACTTATTTGCAGCTGATTTACATAATAAAATGGCTCCATGGTTTCCATACATTTTGATATGATGTTATTCACATGCTATTTCCAGTTTTGTGTACATGTATTGTTGCATTCCCATTTTGGGATATTTCACATACTTTGCTTAACATAAAATGAATAATAACATAAAAATTATTTGAATGTAAAACAAATTGGAAACAATTCATGGTAGAATGGAGGAATTCAAAAGGTTGAGTTGGAAATCCAAAAGAGAATGTAAACCCTACATAAGGAATAAAAACATCAGAAGTAAGATTGACCTAATGAGGATAACAACTCCTCTTAACCACCCAAACTAAACCTAATTGACATCCTAATTTATTTTTGATCCCTTTGTAATGCTTCATAGATATGAAATTGAAATGGATATTTTTATTTATAAAAACTATACCTCAAGCTCCATTTAAATTTGGATACGATGGGTTGTCTTTAAAATAGATAAATTGAATTGACATGAAGAATAACCATATTGAAACCTCATCGAGAACATGTTTTGGAAATAAAGAATTGAATTTGGTGAGAGTGTGGGTTTTATTTAAAATAGATAAATTGAATTGACATTAAACATAACCATGCTATAGGTTATGTGGTTTAGTGAGACTTGTTATAAGAGTGAAAAAATCATGTGTTATTTTGATTAATAAGTAGGGTTGATAATTTTTTAGGATAAGGATCTATAAGGGTCAAGCTATAGGTGCTATTGGTTACAAACAAAAAGGTATAAAAGTTAATTAATATAGGGTATATTGGGGTATATAGGGGTTTTCCATGATATTATTAGGTTATAAAAGCTAGGTCTCAATGATTATAGCGGTTATCAATTATGGCTATAGACATAGACATTAACAAAATTATATTAGAGCCTATCTATGATAGTGGCTATAAGAGAGATTATATGGTTAGGGGTTATAAAATTTAGATGTTAAGCTATAGATGCTTTAGGAATTTAGCTATTAAGTAATTGTCACCATTTTAATACGAACACATATGACTAATTATAATAATAACAATAACTCCATTTTTAAGGTCACACGATGGAGACACCAAATTGGTGTATGAGACCCCCTTGTTTATGGGACAAGAGACCCACCTTTGTGCAACGATTTGAGAAGTACTAAATTTTACAAAAGACATACATACTCTATCTTGTCAAGTACCCTCTTATGAGGAAACATACCCCTAACTATTAGGCCCACTTAACTTATATTTTCGTCAAAATTAAAAAATCCTTCTCACTTATAATAACTTGAACATAGCTCTCTTTGGCTTTTGGATCACAAAGGAACATTATCATGAACTATAATTGGACTCTTGCAAAAATGTTTTGTGAAGAAAACAATTGTTGTAAACAAATGCATCATTTAACTTTAAAATAACTGATTCAAATTAATTTTTATTTATTTTTTATGATAAAATAATGGATGTTTTATGTTTCTCCATTATATATATATATATATATATATATATATATATATATATATATATATATATATATATATATATATATATATAATGGAGAAATCAAGCATTATTATTATTATTATTTTTTATGCAAGAGTCATCATCGAAATTTGAAAACAAAATCATAATTTTATATTTAAACTATACGTTTAAATATATAAATAGATTAAATACGTAAAAACATTTATATTATACATCCTCAACAACTACAATTATAATTCCAAATTCCCTAAAAATATTTAATTAAAATAAAAACTTCCCATTAAAAAAAATTTAATTAAAATAAAAATTCCTGCTAAAAAATTTTAATTAAAAAAAAATAGTTTAATATCCATAAAAAATATTTAAAAACAAAATAACAAAGTTTTGGTGTAGAGATCAAGTTCTTGATTTTACCTTTCTTAATTACTTAAACCTTAAACCATCTAACCCTATTCAAGAATAGTTAAACCCCTAGTTAAGGGTTAAGAGAGCCCTAACACATATAGTAGCATGAATAATAAACATAAATATATTTTTTACTCTCATAGAGAGGAATTTGAGATCTCTTGCTCACATATACATGTAAAAGAAGGAAAGTTGTTGACAAAAAGCGTCTAAAAAGTAAGAAATTTTACAAAAACATAGAGGCAAAGGGATTATCTCTATCTTATTCTCACAGTAAATTTTCCTAATTTCTCTTCAAAACAAATTACTTTCATTCAAGGATGCAATTTAGAAAGGGCTTACATTATCCCGGTAAATATTTGATGCCACAAGTTCTAGTAAACAAACTCTATCCTATTAAAAGTTTTGAACCATTTGATGGAACCAAAGGACAAAGAAAGGCTACTGTCCTTATCGAATGGTATTTTGCAAATGTTTTTCTTGACCTTGGTGTTTGGACCTACCTACGCCCCCTCATACTTCGTCGTTTCTTACGAGGGTTTCCACAATTCTTCCCTCGTTATGACACAACCTATGCCTTCCATACGAGGAGTTGAAGAACCCAAGTGACTTCTATCAACCCAAGCTACTTGTGCTCATTACAATGAACTATATTCCTATCAATGGTAAGCCAAATATGGAGTCAATGGAATGCTTCTTATGAAATCATTTCCGATCCAGATCTTTTGAAGGCATCAATTACAATTTGGATGTTTTATTTATTTGGAAGATTTATTTATTAGGGTTTATGTAGTTGCATCATTTAAAATTTATATATTTTTTGAACCATTACTTTTTTTCCAACTATAGTGATGAATATTTTCCGTATTTCTCACCCAATTCTTGTGGGTATAAAGAAATTTTCCATATTTATCACAAAAAAATATTGTTGTCGGTATAAAGAAATTGAAACAAATATGTTTATCAAAGCTAAACCCAACAACACACGGCCTAGAGGATACGGAGTATTAAAAAACATCTTGACTCGGGTCCAACTATTGAACCTTTTTTCGATTGGTAACGAGATCTTGCTTTTCGATTAGGTTAACCTACATTGGTGAAATGCTCCAACACTTCATGCTCCACCATAATTTCCTAAACGGGAGTATAAATTTTTTTGGCATTGATCATATCATCAATTTTCTTTATTATTCTCTCATGATCTAGGTATGCATTGTATAATTTTCACTTTACTCATGGTTGGTTCGAGGACTTTGCTTCTAGATTGTTTATCATCTATTGTGATTGAACCTATGCAGGTCATTTTCTATCATTTATTTAACGAGATCAAGAGGTCACCGTTTCGAACTGGTTGGGCTTTTTTCTTCTATCGTTTTTCTATTGCAATTGTATTTTCCTATTTCTCGTTTTTCATGATGCACGTCTCACCGTACCCTACTAGGATACAAACCCAAGTTCGATTCCCTTCTAGTGTCTTTGTATTTTCCTATTTCTCATTTTTTAGGATGCACGTCTCTTTACCACCGCAAGATACAAACTCAATTTAATAAACATCCTATGACCCGGTAGAATATTAAGAGAGTAGGATGTTAATTTAAGCATTTGCTAAATTTTGATTTGTTGGGCTCTTTATTTATTTTGATGCGTGTCTCTGTATCTGCCAAGGTACAAAACCAAGTTCCATTCTCGTCTTTATTTCGATTGTATGAATGTTATGCGAACAATAAAATGATGAAGTGGACACACACTCGGTTTTTCCTCATAGTTCCTTTTGCAAGATCAAGTCCCATGTTTTGAGATCGGATAGCTACTGTGAGCCTTTGTCGAGCACTATGATGAGTAAGCACGGATTTTAGCAACTAGTTCTATAGCATCTTTTGCACCATTCACGGCAACAACCTTGGGTATGATCAAAATATATTTCACGGGAATCTACGGTAGAAGTTGTGCCCTAGAACCTAAAGTGGTTGCCAAGTTCTCCAAGTAGGCGATAAGGCTGCTTTAGTAGCACCACCACTAAAACTACCATGTTAGAATTTAATCATCGCTTTTCACAATGGATAAGGCATCATGCATAAATTCATTATCTCATCAACATGTAATCATTAGCACCTCTTAATATTATGGAAAGTTCTCTTGAACTCTTAGCTCCTTTGATCAAAATGGCATCATCCTTGACAATGCATTCTGTATAGCCTCATCTCCATAACCTAAGAAAAGACCCCTCAGATACACTGCAAATGTAGAAAATCTATAATCCTACACGATAGATTGTTATTTGATACGTTTAAATAGCCTATGAAATCCAAATATGCTAATGTTCCGGGTATACCTCCCACTCTGCTTGAGGTTGTATGAGATATCTAAAGCTTCTAAATTTGTCATCTTTTCAAGACTATTTGGAATTTCCCTGGATAGGTGATTGTGCGACGATTCAAAGACGCCAAACCCTTGAGATATCCCATCTCCTTGGGGATTTGACCACTAAATCTATTTGCTAAGAGGTCCCGGACTGGTGAAAGTCGAAAGGATGTACTTATACACCCATTTATGACGCTTGACCATCGGAGTTAACTTATTCCTTGTAGAAATTTGTGTATACAAGAGAAGTGGTAACGATGTCGAATATCCATTCCTCAATGTTATTAAATTTGAAAGATGTGGTGGTATCAAACTGACAGAGGATGATTAATTTCTGAGTCAAAGAATTTGATTCTCACAGTTTGATAATGCAGGTCGGTATCACACATTCTAAATTATTTGACACGAATGAGTATGTGGAGATTTTCAAGATCACAATCCATTGAGGATTCTTCGATATGCTATTTCCTCAAATCCAAAATTTTTAACATCTTGCAATTTCGCATGAGAATGATGTTCCCACTTAACACATTGTTCTTTGATGTGCAATACCTAAAACTTATTTAATTTTGCGAGTTCACGGAATATTTGTACTTCCATATTATTATTTACAACATTCAATACATTGAGAAAAGAAGAAATTACTAAATACGAAAACTATCCATAGAGCTTATTGTTTGAAAGATCCGAGCCTCATCATCGGAAAAATGTCATCATCATCGGCCAATGCATTTCTGCATAGCCTCATCTACATAGCAAGTAATGATGGATCAAATGTTTCAACCCCTTCCATATCAACAAATGTAAGACCACGAGTAGCACCGGTTGCCTTGGCAACATGACGTAAGTATTCCTTGCGTACATGGTGCACAACAAAATCCTCAACTTCTACAAAATACTTAAGAGCCATGTCATCTATTCTTTTGTTGTTAATATGAAATTTTCACCGGCTTTGAAGAGCTTCAATATGTTCCTTTGTTATATCGATTCTGCTACGAATTTTATCAAGCTCCTTTGATCACTCACGAAACCTGCCTCCCATACGCAATTTCTTCTCAATATATTCCTTTTTTATATCCGATTCTCTTTCATGAATTTTATTAAGCTCCCCTTGATCACTCACAATAACCTGCCTCCCATACGCAATTTAGTCCTTTGTAAGGTGTGAATTCCAAGCGTGCAATTTTAACGATGCCACTGCGGTAGGCATTCCTTGGTACGACCATTATTTAAATCATACCCATTCAATAGATAACTATCTTTTGAACTTTGTCTTTGATTGGATATTTTATTTCACCCTTGTTGTTAGTATATTTGACGACGAACGGCATCCACCGACCATTTTTACAAGGACATCCACAACCATTTTTGCAAAAATATCATTCTCATTACCAATTATTTTTTATGACATATTTTTCTTCTCACAATTAATAAGAGAATCATTTCCAAGCTTCTTAACCTTAACAGCAGGTTTATCATCAATGTATTTGCAAGCTTCCCTCATTGCAAGTGCAGCAACCCTTTGATGATAGAAGTAGGGTGAATATTATTACGAACAAGGTCATTGGCCCACTTGAGTAACTCTCGCCGGCTATAATAACGAGGCCCGAGGTTGTGCCATCACCAAATTCTTGATCCTACAATTACGTAAGTTCCACTAAAACCTTGGTAGCAGGATGCTCCACCCCAAACATCTTAAGTATAGTTTCTCCATCATTGGTGATTGTGACATCTCCAATGTCATCAACCAACATTTTGTCCGGACTAACGGTGGGTCTAAAGAGAAGTCTTGACATGTTCGCAAGCTAGCAGCACACAATCACATTTTGAGTGCGAACGTCCTAGTCATCTGCGCGTTCTCCCACGAGGTCTAGTAATGGTGGTTTGATTTTGTGGTTGTCTCTTTTTTTCTATTAGAAGTCCCTTTTAGCTTGTGGGCATGTGCTTTGGAGATGTCCGTTTGTAAACATGTACGGCATCGGAATGTCATATTTTCATAATCAAGAGGTTGTGGCCATTGTTTATTATTATAGATCAATATGATGCAATCGGGTAATCCTTGACTAAGATAACCTTCAACACAAATTATGGCAAAGTAAATATGTCTTTATAGGTTATTTCTTAATCAAATCTTAAGAAATTTCCCCATGAAATTCCTAATACCTTCTAATACTTTGTGATACCATAAGTGTAGAAAGTGGGTGTGTAACATTCAAAATGGGAATTTTGGATATCACACATGGTGGTAGCATCGAACTCATTAAACGAGGTGTCGTGAAGAGGATACCATTGCCCAAAACCATAGTCCTTCATTTAATACACTTTCCTTCAAGCATTACTTCTTGAAACTGACAAATAGTAATGTTGGGGAAAGCATTTACACAAAATGGGACCAAAACTATACACAACACTAATATTCTGAAAACGAGTCTCTTCACGATAGATTTACAACCACCAATTTATTAAGGATATAATTGTGAGGTCACAGTATATCTAATTTTTTACACTAGCTCATGATTTAGTTGGGAAAATAATGGTACATTGCACCAGATTTGGACTCGCTACTAACTCAGTCATAATTTTTTAACATCTTATATCACCACTATTTATGCTCTACTCAACTTATCTTGTAGAACATCATATTTTTTCTACCCCAATGGTTTCCATCCTCTGGCTTTTTCTTCTTTTAAAATTTGGAGGTGGATCTCAAATTCTTATCTCGCTCTTTTCCGGCAACCTTTCCTAATTGCGAGCTTCAAATGCCATCATTACCAATCATGAAACCCTTGTAAAATCCACAAAATATCTTTCAATATCTGAGAAACCTCACGCCTTGTAAGGATACCTTCTATGTTAAAATATTTCACACAATTGATGATTTCATGCAAATTAAATGGTCCCTTGATGATTTGTTGATACTGCTTGTTCTCCATCATATTTTAATTTGATATTTGATGAAAAATTTGTTTTCTGCTTCAAGTTTGGAAATATTGAAGCTAATGTAGCTTTATGATGTGTTGTTGCTAGCTTTAGACATCATAGACTTATTTATACTACCAAAAAACTTTTCATTATGCATTACATTGTGGAATTTACCATCAAAATTGGGTGAGAGCTAATAATCGTTGCACATTTTTTTCCTTTGGACATTTTTTCTAGTATATTTTTGAGATTTTTTTCAAATTAAACCATTGAAAACAAGCCTTTAATATCTTTGTTCCTAGGGAATCAGATATTTTTTATAACATTATATGGAGAATGTATCAAGTCCCTTCTTTCATAGCTTGTAAAATTCTATCTCTTATTGGTCTTTTACAATTTAGATTCATTACAAACTCTGAACTATGTGCCAGTTTGTATGCAGTCATGTGTATGAATCTTATGCCCTCCTTTTTCGTAGCCATCTCTTGAATCGAGCAACTAATAACATAAGTTTATTCTTTTCCTTGCACCGGTAAAATGTTCTAAGAACATTGGCCATTCGGAAAGTAATGTATTTGGGAACTAATCTAACATGACTAGTAGGCATGTATAGTAGTAGCACTCTTGAAGTGTATCCCATCATAGGCCTATTTGTATTGTGTATTCATTAAGGGGTTAATTCATCCCCATTTGGGAGGGAATCCTCACACATTCCATGTTTGTATTTGGTTTCCTAAATGAATCTAAATACTTGAATTGTAGAAATATAGCATTTTGTCAAAATTGTGGTTGTAAGTTGCTTGAGTGTTACTTCAAAGTCTGTTTATCACAATCATTGTTGACTTGTTTTACATTTGCTTCTAATCCTTCTTTATATGAATCCATAGAAGATGGAAATTATATAGATATATGCATCATTGTATTTGAATATCTTGCCAATATGAAAGATGGTGAATAATAGTCTTGACCTTCATATTGTTTAAGAACCTATTGTTGGTAGATGGTGTCATAGTTATTATGCTAGATGATTGATGGATGAACTGCGTATTGTACTTCTCCCATCTTCACAAAAAAATCCTAGTTTTTGTAGTAAATGAAATATAACACCACAATCGAGCATTCTTCATCTTATTTCATTAGATGCGGAATTTTCATGGGCTTATATCCTTGGCACGAAATATAAAGTAGTCTAGAAATTGTTCAACATGTAGCAATGAATACTGCGATATTCTAGTTAGAAATATAAATTCATCTTTTGATTGAAATGGCACATGCATTAATTAGTTCCAAAAATTTAAGTTGAATGAAATAATTATGTTGATCTCCTCATGGATGGATAGTATTATATACTATATGAAAGAAAAATGTTTGTGCTTTGTGTTGTTCATTTATTCACATCATTCTAACTCAAATCCCCATTTCCTTAGATGCACCATCTTGTGTAGTCCTCTATTTATAAATATAGATAGAGTTGAATGAAATTTATATAATTGAAATAATACCCCACTTCTCCCAAGACTCTTCCATTTCCAATCCAAGGCGAGATATTTTAAAAGATCAATTCTATAAGATGACTTTAAATGTCTGCAATGGTAGTTGTCTCGAGAATAATTTCTAATGATGATTTGATAAGTGCATTAATTGCAATATTTTTTTCTTTGTCAAATCCTGAACCCGTAATTTCCTTGATGGTTTTAATGGATTTCCTTCAGCATTACTTCTTGAAATGACATCCATAGTAATCTCTTTCATGTTGGGAAAGTAGTATTTTCAAAATGGGATCAAAACTATCCACAACACTAATATTCCATAATGTACCTCTTCATGCTAGATTTATAGCCACGATTTCTTAAGGATATAATATACGGTCAGTATATCTAATTTTTTACACTAGCTCATGATGTAGTTGCGAGAAAATAATGGTGTATCACACCATGGAAATGAGATAACTAAAGAAAACAAGAACAAATTTGAAACATTCATGCCCCTTTATGGAAGTCAAATTTCCTACTTATCTTTTGACTTTTAGTTTTGAAGAGTAGTCACCTACCAAGAAGTGACAGTTCAAACTCTGAGTGAAGGACATCTTAGATTTTGCAAGTAGGAAGGGGACATTAGAACATTGTGGGATGTGAGCTAAAGATGATATCTAATTGTCTAGACACCAAACTTTAGATTTTTTTTGTTATTCTTGTGATAATGGTAGATTTCCCTTATGTCATTCCATGTACTACACCGGAGTCCAATTGAGTCCTTTAAGATTTAGGATGCTACGGTTAGGCACAATGAGGCTGGTCTTATATATGTATAAAAATGAACTTAAATTCCCTACTTATTCAATGTAGCATTCTTTATGTGGTTATGTATGCACCCGAGTTTTAAAGCAATGTAAATTAAGAAATTAAAAATCAATAATTAAAAATAAAAACATACCTATAAAAGAGATATATCTGTATAAGATAGGGAAAGAATGAAAATCATAAAATCAATATCCTTGTTGAAATGAATACCCAAGGGGTTGGGGATGGTGTAGAAAAACTCGGTTGCGGATTAGAGATAATTTCTCAATATTTTCCCTTCATAAAATATTCATCAAATAAAATTTTGATTAAGCCTACAAAGCGAGATGACACGTAGAATTGACTTGTTGTTCAACCACTCAAAATAACAAAGGAAGCGGCATTTCTAGCCTAAAAATTGGAAAAAAAGCATTTTAGATTTGATGAAATTGCAAAAAATAAATGTTAACGTTGTACAATCCATGTTAATATGTCTACAATTGTGGAGCAATAATGAATCTTCTTAGCTCACCAAAAACCATATAATTTCTTGACACCTTTCAAAGTGTTAGATCTAATAATTTATCGATTCTCAACAATGTTACAAATATCTTGGATTTATTTCAAAATATCTTTGATTTCTCTGATAATTTTAGGTATTTCCAAGATTTTTCGGAGTTGCCAATGTACGTAATATTTTTTTAGGTTTCGGGCTAATTTTATGTCGACCAGTAATTTTCAATAACTTCCAATAGTTTCCCCAACATTTTTGGTTAGTTTATTTTTGTACCCCTAAAGATAGATTACCCAAAACAATATTTGCAACATTGACTTTGAGATCACAAGGATTTGTTGCTTTAACTCACTGTGATAACCTAGAAAAATATAATAAAGATGTAGGTAGATGGAATGTTTTTACTACCATTAAATTAAATATCTCTGTTGTGGAAGTTAAGAAACTAGCGATGAAATGTCGAATTATCCTTCTTGGCATTCTCAATAAATGTGCCTGCTAGGAGTTTGGTTTATTGCCTCATAGTCCTTGTATATGATTTATATAGTTGTGTACATATTTGATCGTTAGCATAGTGTAGAGCTTAATCATTCCAATTAGGCATGAAAGTGATTGAAAGTAGGTAGAAAAATAGTAAAGTATCATCCATAAGGGCATCTTCTCTCCATGTGGAAGAGTAGCCTAAAGATTAAATAGGGAAATATTCTTAGGGTGCTATAATATGCTAGAGCTTTAAAGATAGTAATATATTTACATAAGGGACATTCAAGCATAGGTAGTGTAGAAATTGTGCCCCAAAAGTCATAGAAATAATTACTTTATTGTTGATTTTGTCTTTTACATGTACATTACTTTGCAGTTGGCTAACACTACCTATTCCATATTGGTGTAGGATAAAAATATTCATAGAACAAATATACATTTAGCAGTCTTGATTTATTCATTGGAGAACATGAATATTTTACGGAAGGAAAGCAGTTAACTTGGATCATAAATATTACAATATCAAACTTTCTTCTCGAGACTAATAGAATGGAATAAATGTATTCTACTTGTATGTTTCGTACTTCCCAACACTTCATTACACCTCCACCCACTTTTTTCATAACTTCCATAACCATTAGGTAGGGACTTGCAAATTCAATGTTATTTTGCTTGTTTAGTAGAATATTTTCCAATACTTTACAATGTCTTATAATTTATCGAAAGCACAATATATTTAAAATTTATATAGTTTCAAGGTTTTATTTTTTAAAGTCTAATTCTTTAAAGGGTTATAGCTCAATGGAAGAGCACTAATTTACAAGCGGGGAGGTTGGTGGTTTGATTCCATCGTGCCTTGATATATATATGGAATGGTGACGATTAGTTTTTCATAGAAAAAGACTCTTTTGACTAACGATGAGCTTATGGTGACATTTTTCGACCTTCATGAATGAGATTATGGTGACATTTTTCGATCCTCACCAATGAACTGATGGTGACATTGTTTGATCCTCACCAAAATATGAAATGGTGAGGGTCAATGGCTATACACCATATATATGCATCAATAACGACAGGCATGAAAGGTGTATTTCCATGAATCATTGTTATTCAAATGAAATGGTGATGGCCATTATCCGTCATTATAATTATTTTTCATGACGGACCTTGAATGTCACCACGGCCTCTCTTTTGGTGACATTCATGTTTTGGTGACGGAGGCCAATTCCGTCACCATTTATCATATAAAATCATAAGCGGTCACTATCTTTCAAGTATAAATCATTATTGGTGATGAACCTTGAATGTCACCACATAACCTATACTTTTGGCGACACCACCTTTGGTGACGTTCGGTACAATATGAAGGCTCTTTTGACCGTCACCAGTGGGCTTATGGTGGCATTTTCGACCCTCTGATGTCCTTTTTCTTGTAGTATATTTTTCATCACTATCCCCACTTATATCAAGTCAATACATTCATTCCAATAAATTCAAGTTAATACGGATCCTCGGAAAAAGTGATACATTTTTAATAAAAAATTTAGAGTCCCATTAAAAATCAAATTACGTTTTATTAAAAAATTTCACTCCAAATTCTTACTATACTATTTATGTCAAATCAATACACTTATTTCCCTCCACTTATGTCGGTTTGATCCTTTGATTTTAATAAATTCAAGTTAATACAAAACTCCCTTCTTTTTTTCCATCTTAATAAAAGTTGAAATCAATATGAGTAACTCATAAGCATTCATATAGTCTAACAAAAACATTTAAGTTGGAGAAAAATGCGGTTTTCATTTATTGAAGAAATTTACCTCAATATTTTTATTCCTATGATCCCTTGTAATTAATATCTTTATTTTCCTTTACTTATCTCAAGTCAATACATTTATTTCAATAAAGTAAAATTAATATGAGTTGCTAGCAAGCATTGTTAAAGTCTAAACATTAAAGTTGGAAAATGCAATTTCCACTTTTGTTGAAAAATTTCTTCCAAATTTCTTGTTCCTTATTCTCAATTTCTTTTGTAAGGTTGGTGAGACAACATCTTCATCATGTCCAATACATCACCTTGATCGAAGTGAAATTGAACAATGACTTCACATCATGGAATGCCTTAACCATGACACCCGATTATTGTATATCAATACCTCGTGGACTATTCCTTATACTCACTTATATCAAGTTAATATATTTTTTTCCTCCAATTTTACTTCAATACATTCATTTCAATAAAGAAAATTCAATATGACCTCACAAACATTGAGAAACTATAATAAAATTATTAGTATTCCATAATTTTTTTAATTGAAAAAGAACACACTCAAATTTTTATCATCCCTACACTTTGCACTTATGTGAAATAAATATAATTATTTCTCTTCTCTTATTTCATTTAAATACACCCATTTTAATATATTTAAATTAATATCAATGATTCACATTAATAAATTTAATAAAAAAAGATTAAAATATGATAAACATTTTCTTAATTGAAATAGATCTCCCAAATTCTTAATCCTAATATATATATATATATATATATATATATATATATATATATATATATATATATATATATATATATATATATAATGTAAATTCATTTTAATAAAACAAAATCAATATAAATTATTCAAAGCCAGTGATAAATCCTAATAAAAACACTAAAAAATCAAAGAAAAGAGTTAAAAAACAATTACAATAAAAAAAACATAATTTTCCTTTTTTTCCAATAATACAATTTTATGATATGATATGATATGTTTTAATAGCGTCCAGAACCCAATGGTATAAGGGACCTAAAATACACACCAAACAAGATATTATAATCTCACGTTTCCCTCTAAAACAACTCTTTTGCAACGAATCTTGATAAAAAAATCATTGTTTTGTGAAGCCTTGCTTCCTCAAATAGTTGCTCAATTGTCCACTTTTATACCACTTTCAAATTGATTACAAATGTACTCATAAGTAGGACATTCCATGATGAAGCACCACTTAGTTTCAACTGGCTCTATCTTACAAAAGATACAAATTATTTCTTCCCACTCATCCTTGAGGTTATCCATCTGCAATTTCACACTTAAGATGGTGAGATCTAGTCCTCAACTATGTTATTAAAATCTCAACCTTTCCCCTTGATTGCAATGCTCGAATAATAATTTTCATCGTGTGATTTTGATGGGTTGAAATCTTTGACATATAACACTTTTTTACGCAACCTCTTTTTTGCACATGACAAACCTGGGATTTTCAAGCGCCAAATTTTTATCTCCTCTTTAGAATTATGACAATGTTTCAATTAATTCCCCGATTTATCATCCACTTGTCATTTCTTCCTCCAATTTTCTTCCTACACTTAAGCTCCTGCGAAAAATCATCTTGGGCCAACAGAAGTATTACTCCATGTTTCCCACCTCTTTTAAATAACTTAACAAATGAATGATTATTTGAAGCCCCTCCATCGGGAACATTCCCACTTCGGCGGGTATGTAGTATTCCTATTTAAGAAAATCGGCAATATAGGCACCAAAAATGCATTTTCGGAAAATTATTCCATAACGATCGAAATGACCCATGGATCCATTAGTTTATGTATCTTAGCATCCAAATATACAATGGGATCATAAAAAAATAATTCTAGGTTAGTTAAACAGATCTCCCAAGCCCCGAAATATGGCCAAAACACTAAAACCCCATGACTACGCAACACGAAGTATGAAGCATGTGACAATGCAGTTTAATGAGGTTCTGCTACAAAAATATAGAAACAAATGGATGTTCTTGATATATTACTCAAGAAGTGAAAAATGGAGATCTAGTCTCTTTTACACGATCTCAAGATATCCCGGCAAAGGGTTTCTTGAAAGGCATGGTTTCTAGTATAAGCGCAAATCTATGGCTGAATCATGCTGTTTGATTGAAGCTCTACATATATATGGCTGAAAAGACAAACACGATGAACTTTTCACGATGGCACGATGAATCATGCTGGTTGTAACTTCTCCTTACTAGCTTTCCAGGTGAAAGGTTGATCCTTCCACTAGGAAACTAGCTCATCAACAAGGGTTTTGACCCTTCCGCTACAACACGATGAAAAATAACGGAGTTTCTCAAGAATATTGTGCAGTGGCTATAGATGACTGCTTGGCCCAATGTCAGATGGTGGAAATGAAGCCTATAATACACCTCTCAGATTTCTTCAACAAGTCATCGAAGGAAGAGTGTGGGATTCCCGCATAAGAATACCCTTTTACTAAACAGTACACCAAACCTAGCGAAACAGCTAAAGCATGCAATAAGTCATAAGAATCAAACATAAGAAATATTTTGAATGCTTCTCATGGCTTCCATCCCTTCCCTTATATTCTTAGTGAGCTTCCTTACCATTGGCCCCACTCATTTCTGAGAGTTTACTTCCATGCAAATACACCTCCTCCAAAGCTATGATGTTCCCACCAGCCAACTCTCTTATTTGGTAGCATTGTTGATTTGGTCAACCTTGATTTATTCCACATGCATTTCTCCTTTCAAACCCAAGGTGGATTTATTTTGTCTATCTAAACTATTCCACATTGACAACACGGAAGTTTTTATTCTTACTAAAGAGATTTAAGGGCCTCCTTACCCAATTATTTTCTAGTAGAAATAGAAGCGACATATAATATTCCACCTAGAAATAAACTAATTTGGACTATTATAGTCCTCCCCTCCCAAAAGTTGCTTGTCCTCAAGCAACGATATGGCAGAATCTTTCAAATGTTCTCTCCTTCCCGAGTGGCATCTTCATTAGGAAGATTCCTCCATGAACCGGATATTCTTTGATCACCACAGCATAGTTGCCTCTTGGGTATCCAAGATATCCTCTGGTTGCAAAACTAGGGCCTTCATCATCAATAGGTGGGAGATCCATAGTGGCAACCACATGTTGTCCAATGGCCTTCTTGAGGCATGAGACATGAAAAATGTTATCGATCTTGCTCCCAACGGGAAGCTCCTAGCTCATATGCTACTTCTCCAACATGACGGATCACCACGTATGGTCCATAGAGCAGGGTTTGAGCTTCTCGACTCCTTTCTCCTTGAGTGTAGATTGTCTATATGGTGAAGATGGAGACCGACCAAATCATCTACCTCAGCGCCTCTTTATTCAACCATGATGCATATATTTTATGTTGGTTTTGTGTCGTAGTAATGTTGTCTTTGAGGGCCCGAGTATATCTGACTCTCTTGAATCCACTCGTTTTCTCTAGGAACTTTTCTTGCCCCAAACATCACATCAGAAAATTAAAGTGAATCATACACATAAAAGGGCTTGAAATGAGGTCATGCCAATGGACACATGAAAAGTTGTGTTGTAGTAATACTCTCCCAAATGGAGCCAACACGACCATGCTCTCTGCTAACTGAAACATAGTTCCTCAAGTAGCCTTCCAACTACTTGTTCACTATTCCAGGATTTTCCCATCTATTTGTGGGTGATAGCTGGTGCTTGGAGCCAATTCGGTATCCACTAACCGAAAAAATTTCTTTCCAAAGACACCCATGAAGCGAGATATCCCAATCAACGACTATGGTCTTTGGGAGACCATGGAGTCTAAACACATCCCTGAAGAAAAGCTCAACTAACTATGAAGTAGTATATCGTGCAAAAATAACAAATAAATGTGAATACTTTGGGTAGTCCAATCGACAACTACAAAGATAAAATGCTTACCAGGCCTTAGGTAGGCCGTTGATGAAGTACATGGAAATACTCTCCCATTTCCCATCCGGAATAAGTGGCTACAATAATCTTGTAGGATGGCTGTGTTCTCCTTTGTTCTCTTGGAAAACTACGCACTCCTTGATGTGTTGGAGTACATCCTCCTTGAGACCACTTCATGAGAATCTCTCTAGAATAGCCGATAAGTCTTGGTAGACGCATGATGCCTGTAGTGGGGAATCATGTGATGCTGCAAAATCTTTTTCCATGACTTAGAATCTCTAGCGATAAGACTCGATCTCGGTAATAGATTACCTCATCCATCTATCTATACCTCTCATCGGTCACCAATCCATCTAGGATGATCTCACATGCAAAGTGGTCTTTGAGATGTCCATGTACTCTTAATCCTTCCGATTCATCCATGCTCATCGGGACAACATTGTTGGCCTCTGGATGGAAGCATGCCAGCACGTTACTCTTCCCTTTGACATATTCTATGTCAAAGTCATATGTGGATCTTACTCACCCATTTTACATTTGTCTCTCCACAGAGGATCATGCAGCAAAGAAGAATCGAGAGACTATTATGATCAGTCTTCACTTTCAGAATCTATTTCCCACCAAATTTGTGGAACTTGGCTAAAACGTACATAATAAGACAGCATTTCCTTATAAAACATGTAAGGTATATTCTCTCATGTGGCAGTAACCTCTAGCTTTCAAAAGCTATGGGGTGTCCCCATTGCATCATCTTGCCCCAATGCCTTCTCGGCATCACATTCCAAACACGAAGAGAAATTTAGGTCGGCCAGTAGGACCAATGCGGCGGCTACTCATCGCCTCTAGCAGGCTTGTCAAAAGCTCTTTGCGTTGTGGGTGTCCAAATAAAAGCTCCCTTCTTGATTAGATCTATAAGTGGTTCTGCTAGTTGAGAGAACCCTTTTACAAACTTTGGTAATAGGTACATATGCCTACAAACCCACGAGTTCTGTGACATTCTTTGTTGAAGCCAATCTCTAATAGCACATATATTTTCTTCATGGACTCTCACCCCATCACTCATTGATGTGGCCCAAGTAAAGCATCTCTGTGAGCCCAAACTCTGCTTGGAAACTTAGCATAGAATTTTTTCTCTCCTTAAGAATATGCAATCTTGCCTCACTATGTTGTAAATGCTCCTCCCATGTGTGACTATAAATAAAATTCCATCGAAAAGACAAATACAAACTTCCACAAGTGACCACGGAAGATGTGGTTCATGCAAGATTGGGAATGTTTTAGGAGCATTGGTCGGCCCAAGATGCATTACCAAAAACTCAAAATGCCCATAATGACATCAGAATGCGTCTTGGGATCATCTTGATCCTCACCTTGGTTGATGATACCCTGATCTCAAATCAATCTTGGAGAAAAATACTTGGACCCTCTTAGTTCATCCATCAATTCATTGATCCTGGGAATTGGGTACATGTTCTTCATAGTCTTCTTGCTCAACACTCTATAATCAATGCACATTCTCAATGTGCCATCATTCTTCTTCACCAAGACCATGGCAAAGGACAAGTGTTAGGCTAGATATGTCCTAAAGCCAAAAGTTCTGAATGGCCTCTTCAATCTCATCTCTATAGGATTTGGGATGCTATGGAAGGTGTGGTGATCATTGCTTGATCCTTGTTTCAACTCAATAGTGTGCTCAAAACCTTGAGTGGAAGGTCCCCATGTGGAATATCTCCAAATATTTGTAGAATTAAGGTCCAAAATAGATTGCACATGCGGATGTCTTGATGAATCCTTGCTTCCAACCACAGAAAAATGCAGGTTCACAATGCAGTTCTATGTCCCACCGTGCAATCTGCTTCCATCCTATGGGTTGAGACAATACGGGGTGGATAGGTGTATGACTTTGATTTTTCGATGTTTACCACTCCTTTCTTGTCCACTCCATCTCTAGGTTTCCCAATCGGTGGTAACCTTCACTAAGGTGATTAACCCTTTGGACACCCAATATGCATTGGTGTCTAGAATATCAACCACAAAGTGGTTTGTCAATGTGTAGGTTCCCATGGTAATGGTTAGTGCAGGAACATATTTGGCACCTTTGCATGGTTCTAGCTCCTAGAACCAAAAGTGAGAACCCCTCAAAGTCTTCTATGTGAATGCCTCTCCTTTTCACCAGCGTATCCAATAAAGTTATGGGTAGTTCCATTGTCTACCAATCTTGATACTCTTTGTCTATAATAGTACCTCTTACTCTCCAAGGTTAGATACTTGGGAACTCCTCTCAAAGCTACAACGGTACCTACGATTGGAGAGAAAATGCCTTTACTACATCTTACGTGGGTGGTGCACCTCCTTCTCTTGCTACAACACTAGTCTCCTCCTCCTCATCGAGAAAATATCTCAATGCAATGTGCTTTCCGCAACATTGGTGGTTTGGTACCATGGCTCACGACAAGTGAAACAAAGTTTTTTTCTTCCTTATATCTCTGCGATCATTATCAAGAGATGTCTTCCTCACGATTCTCCCTTGGGAAAGAGAGATATTTTCTTCCGAAAGTGCTTTGGCCTTGGGTAAAGCATCTTGCAAATTCCTAGCCTTCTCCATAGCTTCTTGGAGAGTAGTTGGTCTAGTGAATTTCACCAGCACGTGCAATGGTTCAACCATCCCATCAATAAACATGTATATTCTTGGGTTCATAGTGAGGTCGGATACCATGACTAAAAGCTTTAGAAACGCCTCCGGAGATTTAAGTTTCTAAATCTCCCAGTGCTTAGCTTGATTAGCCCAACAAAAGTGAGCCTCTAGATCCGTGGGATCAATCTCTCCACCAACCTCTTGGTGAAGTCGAATATGAATGATACTAGCATGCCCAAGTGTAGATAACCCATGGAACCACCACTCATGTGCCTCACCTTCTAGGTGCGAGCGGCGCTATTTTGATAGCCTCCACTTCGAAGCTTCTGTTGAGTTGGAAATAAGTATCAACTTCTCTAACCAAGCCTTGGCTATGCACTTGGGCGATCCATGATAAAAGTGAAAAAATAACACCCAAAGTTTAACGATGTAGATATGATTTACGCACATACCCTCCTTCTTATGGTGTTGAAGGATCTCCTACCATCCTTGATCGAAATGAGAACTCCTTTGAAAGTTTAAATGTTCTTTGAATCTTGAAGATTGAGATTCATATTCCACAAAGATACCAAGGGTTTCTTCCTTCAAGGGCCTTCCTTCCTCACCTTCTGAAATAGAATGTGGGCATAGTGGAGCGTTGTAAAGAATTTTGTGCTACTATTTTCTCCCACCACAAATGTGAGGTGCCAGAGCTTTCTCCATGGTGAAACCCTCTAGGCGATTAATTATGCCTTTCAAATCTCATCTCTTTGATATCTTTGGCAATCTCTGCCTGATGCGAAGAAGAATTTTTGGGATCTCTCTCTCCTCGATGGCTATAGATTTATTTTCCCCACAAGCTAAGCCAATATCAGAGCTTTGATACCACTATAATATTCCTATTTAGGAAAATCAACAATATAGGCACCAAAAATGCATTTTTCAGAAAATTACGCTATAAAAGTCAAGAATAGCCCATGGATCCATTATTTTATGTATCATAGCATCCAAATATATAATGGGATCAGAAAAAAATTGTTATAGCTTCGTTAAACAGATCTCCCAAGCCCAATATATCCCAAAAACACTAAAACCCCATGACTACTGCAACATAGAAATTCTGAAGCATGTGACAGTGTAGTTTAACGAGGGTTTCTACTACAGAAATATAGAAACAAATGGATCTTCTGATATTACTCAAAAGAGTTGAAAAATGGAGATCTAGTCTCTTTTACACAACATCAAGATAACCTAGCAAGGGTTTCTTAAAAGGCATGAGATACAAAAAGTATAAACTGCAGATCTATGGCTGAATCACGCTGTCTGAATAAATTTTTGCATATGTATGGCTGAAAATACAAAGAAATGGTTGTAACTTCTCCTTACTAGCTTTCTGGGTGAAAGGTTGATCCTTCCACTAGGAAACTAGCTCATACAGGGGTTTTGACCCTTCCAGCACATAACCTGTGAAAAATAAACGCGGTTTCTCGAAAGGCGCAACTTGTGGCTATAGATGACTGCTTGGCCTAATGTTGGATGGTGGAAATGAAGCTTAGAATACTCCTCTCAAATTTCTTCAACAAGTCCTCCAAGGAAGAGTGTGGGATTCTCGCATGAGAATACCCTTATACTAAATAGTACAACAAACCCAACTAAACAGCCGAAGCATGCAATAAGTTATAAGACTCAAACATAAACAATATTCTGAATGCCTCTCATGGTTGCCATCCCTTCCCTTATATTCTTGGTGAGCTTCCTCACCCTTGGCCCCAACCATTTATGAGGTTACTTCCATGCAAATACACCTCCTCCAAAACTGTGTTGTTCCCGCTAGCTCCACTCTCTTCTTTGGCAGCACTATTGATTTGGTCAACCTTGATCTAGTCTACATGAATTGCTCCCTTTCACACCCAAGGTGGATTTATTTTGTCTATCTAAACTGATCCACATTCACACTGGAAATGTTTTATTCCTACTAAAGAGATTTAAGGGTCTCCTTACCCCATTTATTCTTCTAGACTGAAAATAGAAGCAACATATAATATTCCAACTAGCAATAAGCTAATTGGAAGTATTACAAAGTAGGATCTCATATGGGACCATTGACTTGACTTTAAGGTTACTAATGTTTAAGTGATTTTTAATTATTTCCAATTGTATCCACTTGTGATTTTACATGTTACTCCCTAAAACTTCACATCCATAGAGGACAGCTAAGGTAATCAGCATTCAAAAAAGACTTTTATTGGTTTTCCAGTCCCATAATTCTTCTTTCTGTGCTCTTGTTTTGTATAAGGTAAGAATCTTTCCAGCCCCCTTGGATCCTTTTAGTTATACATGTCTCCCAACTAAGCCTATTGTGAAAAATAATTCCTCGGTACTTGGACTCTTCCACTATCTCCAAGGGTTTTTCCTCAAATATAAAGCTAACTGTCAGTTTTTCCATTTCAAAGATAAGATAATGAATTTTTTTTTCTAGTGTTTAATTGCATCCAAACCCCTTGACGGAAGATCTCGAAGGCTTTAAAATGCTCTCTCAAACCATGAACATATTTTGCAATTAGGATAAGATCGTTAGCATGAAAAAGTAGCTTCACCACATAACCCGCTAGTTGATTACCCTCTCCACTAGTGGTGTTTATCCATTATTCTAGCCTATCAATATATAAGCCAAATAGAGTGGGGGAAATGGAGCACCCATGTTTGACCCCAATGTGACTTCCAAAGCATTCCGAGAATCCCTCTTTAGTTTTGATTTTAGCATTGAATTTCTCATGCAGTTTATGAACAATATCTCTAAATTCATTTGGGATTCCAAGCTCTTACATTATTCTCCAAATCTTATCCCTAGGAACAATGTCAAAAGAGTTTTTGAAATCAACAAAGCAACAAAGTTCCCCACCATGCATGTCCCATAATTTTTGATGAAGTGTCTAAGAATGATGCAATCAATTGTAGAGTGTTGGCAAAAAAAACCCATCCTTTTTCTCTTTTTCCCTCTTTTTCTTCCAAATTGTTGGTTCTACGCTTCATCATGCTCCCAAACAATTTTCCAAGAAGAGGATTTACCATAATAGTGCTATAATTAGACATATTATTGATGTCTCCACTTTTGCAAAGAGGGATATCAACATTCACTCCAAGAAAAAATAACATTGGTGAGGGGCGAAAAATGTCACCATAAGCTCATTGGTGAGGGTCAAAAGAGCCTCTGTCACCAAAGATGGCGTCGCCGAAAGTATAGGTGTTTTGGTGACATTCAAGGTCCATCATCAATAATGATTTATAATGATGGATAGTGACTGTCACCATTTCATATGAGCAATAGTGATGTAAAATAGCCTCCATCACCAAAAAACTGAACGTCACCAAAGGTGGCGTCGTCGAAAGTATGTGTTGCGGTGACATTCAAGGTCTGTCATGAATATTGATTGTAATGAGGGATAGTGACCGTCACCATTTCATATGAACAACAACAATTTTTTGTGATGGACCTTTCATGGTCGTCACTATTGGTGCATATATATGGTGACGTTCATTGACCGTCACCATTTTATATTTGGTGAGGGTCAAAAAATGTCATGATAATCTCATTGGTGACATCAAGGTCCATCACGAATAATGACTATAATGACAAACAATGACCCTCACAATTTCATATCAAAAACAACGATTTATGGTGATGGACCTTTGAGGGCCATCACTATTCATGCGTATATATGGTGGCATTCGTTGATCTTCACCATTTCATATTTTGGTGAGGGTCGAAAAATGTCACCATAAGCTCATTGGTGATGGTCAAAAGAGCGTCCGTCACCAAAAATAGATCGTTTCCATTCCCTAAGAATATCAGGGCACGATGGAATCGAACCACCAACCTCCTGCTTGTAAAGTAGGTGCTCTTCCATTGAGCTAGCACCCTTTAAAGAATTAGAATTTAAAAATTATATCTTGAAACCTTTATAGATTGTAAATTCTAGGGTCTTTTCTGCTAGAGGGTCTTTTCCTTGTACTACAACTTGTTCGTCACTAATGATGGCCTCTTGAAACAAACAATGTTTGAATTTGACAGATTGCATTAAAAGAATGAATTACTCTAAAGAAATTATTTCCAACTAAGCAATTTCTATAAACAAATATGGAAATATTCATTAAGTAGAAAGATTATTCTAGCATAATATCATGTTAGACAACCTAAATTATATTAAACATCCTTTATATACATCTATAATATCCCCTCAAATTCAACTATCTCTTTATGCAACATTCCTTCAAGCTCTACAATTTGTCTTCGTGATTTTGTAACCTTAATACCAGAATAAAAGGATCCAAATGTGGCGATTTTCTGTCCTATCTAATAGAGAAAATTAAAAACCTCTCTAAACAACATTTCCACTTTATCTGCAACCTATACATTTGCATCAAAATGCACATTAGTTTGGATCTGGGGGGTCCTATGCCATAGGTATGGTAGGCATATAAATTAATTAGAAAACATCTACCCATATGTATAATTTGTATCATAAAGTACCTTTGCAGCTTCCTTTCTGAACCAATCTTGTTGATGTGGATCATGGGACTCTAATTTTGAAGGTGGCAAATGCAAAGACAAAACATTTATGGAGGAATATCAGAAACATGCAATAATAGTTCCAAAGCTCTCACATTGAATTTGGGAAGAACATAGGTCCAATATATTATTATATAATAGCCATTAACTGTCATACAAAATTATGGGTACTCTAGAAAAATCATGAGTTACATAAATTATGTAAGATATCTCAAGGTCAAAATAAAAAAATAATATGAAAACTGCTTCCAAAATATAAAGGAGCCAAATTCAGTGGCATAAGAAGAGATAACATTGTGGAAATGATTTAGGTGTAGCTTTAAAGTTTAATTCATGGTTTAGCATATTTCTTAAAGCATGGTGGCTGAAAAGGCTGGCAAAGGGTAAGTGGAGAGAGGAGTCAACACTGCTGGTAAATTTGATGGAAAAAAAAATCAAATTTTTTACAAGCTCACAAAGGAAGCTTTTAGGCCATAATTTGAAGAAGTTGTTGCTATCTTAGATGGATAAGACAAAATACAATTGGAAAGAGAAATCACTTGATCCAGGTGGATATTGGTGGTCACCTGCCTATTCCACTTGAGGCCCCACCATTGTCTCTTTCAATTTTTCAGTTTCAGCACAACTTACTATTTTTAGCAGTTTTTCGGGTCCTGAACTTTCGGAGCCATTTTGAGGCCGTAAACGACGTTTTTTGGGAAAACTGGGAGCAACATGGGTCCATTGACCGATGTTGCTCACTCAAAATTTGTAGTTGGATAGATCTTTCTAACGAGGTATGGTTCGCGTCAAATGGAGATCGTATGCCAAAGTTACATCCCCGGGAAGTTGAAACACCAATTTACCCAAACGGGGTCCATAGTTTTGGCGCTTCATCTCCTAGGGTTAGGGTTTTGGATGTTTAGGGTTTTCCATTGTTTCTAAATAACAAATAGGCCCTCGAGCCTCATTGTAACTCAGTTTAGAGGCCTGTAGCCACCACATCTCTTCTCAGAGATGGCTACCAACGCCCTAGCTAGTTTATTTCCATTCTGTCTGTAAGCAAATTTCAGTTATTTGATATTAATGAAATGAAGTGTTATTTCCACTGCATCTTTGTATTTATGGTCATACTTTTATTCTATTGCATTCCTGCATAAATCCGGATCATCACTGTTGGTGAATTTCGAGAGGGTACTGCAAATCCAAAGGGAAGATACCATGACATCCCTGATGTAGAATGAGATCTAGATGCTTTTCTCAAGCAAAACAGTCTCAAATCATATGTGGTGTGTTTCAGTGGTTCTCCAATTTATAACACCTACAAATATTATGACAAAGAAGTTCATGGAAAAATAAAGTAGGCTAAAAATAAGGGTCGAGAATTATGGTGAATGGCCTTGTCTTGGACATCTTTTGGTAGAAATTCAGATTGATCATTGAAAAATGAGTCACTTCCTTGTGTCTAGGTCCACATTCAGACACCACTCCAGCTTGAGTTTACTCTTGTAAAGTTAAATAGTGAAATCAACAGTGAACAAGTGAATTTTAGAAAAAAGGGAGAATGGTCAGATAGAAATATATAGTTGAATTTTCTGGCAGAACTAAAGAAAAATCTTGTGGTTAAATCATCTCAGCATTTGTGAGGGAGTAGTAGACAAGAAATCCATTTTGAATTTCAATAAGAGTGGGGAGCTAAAAATGACACTTAATAATTTCAATAAATTATGTAAGATATCACAAGGCCAAAATAAAAAATAATATTAAAACTGCTTCCAAAATATAAAGCAGCCGAATTTAGTGGCATAATAAGAGAGAACATTGTGGCAATGATTTAGGTGTACCATTAAATTTTACTTCATGATCTAGCGTATTTCTTAAAGCATGGTGCTTGAAAGGGTTGGCAAAGGGTAAGTGGGGAGAGGAGTCAACACTGCATGGTACATTTGATGAAAGAAAAAAAATTGAATTTTTTTTACAAGCTCACTGAGGAAGCTTTGAGGCCATAATTTGAAGAATTTTTTGCTATCTTAGATGGAGAAGGCAACATATAATTGGAAAGAAAAATCACTGCTGGTACATTTGGAGAGGATACTGCAGATCTAGAGGGAAGATACCACGACATCCCTGATGTAGAATGAGATATAGACGTTTTTCTCAAGCAAAAAGGTCTCAAATCATATGTTATGTGTTTCAATGGTTATCCCATTTATAACACCTACAAATATTATGATAAAGAAGTTCATGCGAAAATAAAGAAGGCTAAAAATGAGGGTCGACAATTATGGTGAATGGCCCTGTCCTGGACATCTTTTGGTAGAAATTCAGTTTGATCGTTGAAAAATGATTCATTTCCTTATGCCCAGGTCCACATTTAGACACCACTCTAGCTTGAGGTTACTCTTGTAAAGTTAATTAGTGAACTCAGCAGTGAACAAGTGACTATTAGAAAAAAGGGAGAATGGTAATATAGAAACAATATAGTTGAATTTTCTGGCAAGACTAATGAAAACACTTGTGGTTAAATCATCTCAGCATCTTTGAGGGAGTAGCAGACAAGAAATCCATTTTGAAGTTCAATAAGAGTGGGGAGCTAAAAATGGCACTCAATAATTTTAATAATTTATGTAACTCATGATTTCTCATGAGTACCCATAATTAGTTTTTATACACAATTATGGGTACTCCAGAAAAATCATGAGTTACATAAATTATGTAAAAGGTGTCACAAGGTCAAAATAAAAAAATAATATGAAAATTGCTTCCAAAATATAAAGCAGCCGAATTCAGTGGCATAAGAAGAGAGAACATTGTGGCAATGCTTTAGGTGTAGCTTTAAAGTTTACTTCATGGTTTAGCATATTTCTTAAAGCATGGTGGTTGAAAGGGTTGGAAAAGAGTAAATGGAGAGAGGAGTCAACACTACATGGTACATTTGATGAAAGAAAAAAAAATCAAATTTTTTTACAGGCTTATAGAGGAAGCTTTGAGGCCATAATTTGAAGGAGTTGCTGATATCTTAGATGGAGAAGGCATCATATAATTGGAAAGAGACAACATTGATGGTACATTTGGAGAGGGTACTGCAGATCCAGGGGGAAGATACCACGGCAACCCTGATGTAGAATGAGATCTAGACGCTTTTCTCAAGGAAAACAATCTCCAATCATATGTGGTGTGTTTGAGTGGTTTTCCCATTTATAAAACGTACAACTATTATGATAAATAAGTTCATGGAAAATAAATCAGGATAAAAATGAGGGCCAAGAATTATGGTGAATGGCCCTGTCCTGGACATCTTTTGGTAGAAATTCAGTTTGATCATTGAAAAATGAGTCATTGCCTTATGTCTAGGTCCACATTCAGACACCACTCCAGCTTGAGGTTACTCTTGTAAAGTTAAATAGTGAACAAGTGAATGTTAGAAAAAGGGGACAATGGTCAGATAGAAACAATATAGTTGAATTTTCTGGCAAGACTGAAGCAAACTCTTGTGGTTAAATCATCTCAATATATTTGAGGGAATAGTAGACAAGAAATCCATTTTGAATTTAAATAAGAGTGGGGAGCGAAAAAATTACATAGGTAGTGAGGGACTGGTAGATGATTGTGAGGCTGATGATATTCATTCTAGCATTGTTTTCACGTAGAGACAAAATTTATGAGGATGAGTTTCTTCCTATGAAAAAGGATCGAACTTATCCTACAACACTTGAATTAATTTTGAGGAAGCAGAACAAGTAATGTATGCTCCCAGATAGTTGCAAGGGAAGAATTTCAGTTTTGGATAGATATTCATTGGCTGGAAATTTTTATGACGACCATTTTCAAATATGTGCACTTAGAAGTTATCTCAGTTTTGAAGTATGAAAAAATCTACCTGGTCAAACAAATCATCCTGGAGGTACCTTCCTAGCAGCTTGTCAAAATTGCCATAATACTTGATGCAAAATAGTTTTGAACACCCACAGATTGTCCCCTTCAACACATAGTGACTCGATAACAAAACCAATATACTTTGATGATGTTAAATTTGGAAACTATGGCCAAACTCCACTTTGGACTCCTCATATGATGGAGATGATGTTTTTGTTGGATTTCTCTTTCCGAGAGGTGCAAGATTGATCTAAAGGTCATATTTTTTGAATGAGTAGAAGTTGGATTTTGAATTTATTCTCTCACACATGTGAAAATTGTCAAGGTCAACCAGAATTATTATGTAGGCTCATAAGGCCCAAAAGATATGTCTCCACCCCTCACTAATGGATATAAAAAGGAGAGACTCAATCCTCATTTGGACATCATCTTATCACACATCTCTCTCCTCTCTCATTGGTTTGTATAGCCTCATAGAAGGCTCCCTCTCTCATCTGCACGTGTGAAAGGAAGGTCAAATTCTTGTTGTAATTTTCAGATTGTTTTTAGGGCTTCTACAGCAGCATTCAACAGCGTTGACCAAGGGTCAACCTTCACTTTCTGACTTCGATTTTTGGGTTGATATCCGATCTTTCTAGGTCACAGCTGGTGGCACGAAATACGAGATTTATAGGTAGGTTGACCACATGTTTGACCGTGGACTTGACTGCAGCATTGACCAATTTTGACCGAGTTATTGGCAAACTGTTTTGGGATGAATTTGACTGATTTTGGAGGGCGAGTTTGACTGGGTTTGATCGAGCTTCATTGGAGAAGGAGTATTGTTGGTTTGACCAATGTTGACTTTGTTGGCTAGGGCATCATGTTGACCATTGTAAATTGTACTTTCTCTCTCTGTTGAATTTGAAGAATAATAAGAAGATTTGATCAAAGGGTTTTCCCCACATTGGGGTTTTTCCCTGGCGTCTGCCAAAATATTGTGTCCTCTTGTCTTGGCTTGTCTTTTGGTTATTTTTTTATGTTCTATCAGCATTTACTGTCAATGTTAATGTGATTGCTAAACAATAAATTGAATTGGTCTAATAAGAAAGATTTAAGTAAATTTCTCTAAGCATAGAACATACCATCGTTAACTAAAAATTAACAGATGATCAGAAGGAGAAGGTGGAAATTATTCTTTAGATAAAACGTGTTCTTGGTTTCTGTACCCTAAAAGTTTCTCATCCAGAAAAACCTTGAACTTCATTTCATTTTATGCTACTCCTTGATTCTCCCATGCCACCTTCCCAGATAGCTCCTATGTTGTTATTTGATAATTAAGATTAACCTTCGATGAAAAAGAAACAGTGAAACCATCTGCGAGATATTAATATTTTTATTCATTATCTTGAAGTTCCAAATATGACGTGACTACCCCATATGAACCTAGACCCACAGGAGATATAATGTCATTTGAATATGCCTTTATTGAAGCTAAAAATCTAGATAAATCACCTGAAGGAGTAGTTGGCAGCGAAGGTCTCTGTTCAGATGGATATGTATCCCAATGTACCTTGTAACTTGAGCACATGTATCTCCTATCGAATATTTCTTATAAAAAAAATTCGTTTCGACAAGACTGGTTCCATCAGGACTAGTTTTACTAGTAACATGTGACATAGGTGGCCCCATCCCTCCACTAGTAAGAGGTGGTTTGGACTCTCATTTATTGTTCTTACAAAGTTATGTAGTTCACCGTAATATATTAAAAGACATGTTAAAATCAATTTTTTTTCTCCAAATGAGCATAGATTAAAAAAAAAGAGAATAAGAGATATGTGAAAGTATTCATGGCATTGCATAACAATGCAACACGTTCGCTCGAATGCCAATGTTCGAATCCTTCATAAGCAAAATCGTTCATTAATTCCATCAACATTTACTCTGCCACTCTGACTTCTTGTAAATTTGACAGAAAACTCCAGTGCATTTAAAAAACAACCAACTAAAGGTATGCAACCAATTTTTTCTTATGTTGGAAAAGTTTTCTACTCCACATTATCGCTTCCATCGCTTGCTTCCTTCATATCACCACCGTCCCAAAATGGTCCCATAGCTATGAGCATATCAACATCTCTTGGAAAAATTGAATGTGAGTTTGTTCTCTCTAAACCGCTCGAAATAGAGACGTAATGTCCTAATTTTGTCAAGAGAGAGAGAAGACACATGTTCGATTCTGTGAAGAGAGACTGATCTGGTCATAGTAGTGGGATAATTTTGGGATGGTGGTCATGAAAAATTAGAAAGAGATATATTAAACTCTTAGCCCAGCTTCTTTTTCATCATCAGTCTCAAATTCGTTACTATCCAATCTACTTATTCTCTTAGGCAAGCTTATCCCTCAGTCATATTTCAGGGTTGAACAATTTGGGAGGCAAGGTTTCCAAACAATATTGTTATGGGAGTCGTTTCATTCATTACTTAGATCCTCCCTTCCATGCAAGGGTCGAAGAAAGCACTTATATCTTGCGGGTAAGGCATCATTCTTATTGTAGTTACTAGCTATTTGAGAGTGGGGTATAGAAAGCAGTGAAAAAATATTCACTGATCTAACGCCTCTCAATGTCACCAAAAAAATAAGATAAGTGAACAAAGGCCTCACTGTATAAACCACAAAAAAGAAATAAGAAGAGAACACTGCCTCTAGATAACTTTAATTTTCAACCCCTTGAGATATTTCTTTGCTTCCCTCTTCGTTTCGAGATTATGCTCATGATACAAAGATATTATTTTGGAAACAACTAAGGGATAAATATGTAGAAATCATCCATGGCCCTGCTGTTGTGAGAATGACAAAAAAGACTGCCTAGATATTCCACAAATAGTTGAAGTAAATATAAATGGCATGGGGATTAGTAGTTTAGTTAGTCACGCAAAGAGAAGTCTAGCATCGAACAACTCGTGAAAATTGTGATCGTTATGAATGTGATGGACGTCGCAATTGACTGCTATAATGAATGCAATGCCTTTATGTACACTTTAAGCGCTAAAATCCTGTACTGCATTTTTTTTTATCTATTTCTGTTTTATCGTGTGTGTGGACATGGCCAGCTAGAAGCTAATAGTTGCATCGCTGTGTTTGAATAAACCTAGTGACGGGAAGAGCTTGTCATGGGCACTAGAGAGGGTGTTAATAAGCCCTGAGCTAAAGAGCCGAAAGGTGACAACCCTGCGGTCAAGGTTGCAAGAAGCTGTGAACGACATGGTGCAGTTCATTATCG
This sequence comes from Pinus albicaulis, assembly GCA_034641835.2. Lineage (NCBI taxonomy): Eukaryota > Viridiplantae > Streptophyta > Pinopsida > Pinales > Pinaceae > Pinus > Pinus albicaulis. Next base: position 621,056,362 of record CM076574.1, on the reverse strand, counting down.
ACAATGGTGATGTGAATGACCCATTTTACGTCCCAAATCCATTACTAACTCTTTGTATATAGAATTCATAGTGTAAAATTTTCACTCCTGCTTTAAAGTTAACACCGAAATGATTGGCATAAAGTCTGATAGGACCAATGGCTCTCTTTCCTTCGCCATATGGTCGATTAACGGGAAAATGAGTGGCCTTAGATATTTGTCCACTTTCCAACTTTTTTCTACTTTAATAGATCCGAATGAAACAGAGCTCGAAGGCATTTGGACACTGCTAAATCCCTCGGCAGACTCCTTCAAATAAGCTATCGATGTTGAGCAGCTGGCTTCAGCTCAGGTGGAGGCACTTACATAGGGATGGAAGGTACCCTAAAAGGCTCTTGAGTACTGATATTAGGATCCCTCATTTGGGAAGCCAGAACAGCTGCAGGAATATTAGAAATATGTTCTTGAAGCAGAAGACCTCGGGGTTGATCCACTGAACCCCTACCTCTGCCTCTTCCCTGACGCTATCGCTCACCCTCTCCTTGACCCAGACCTTTTTCGCCTTGGCCTCGGCCTCCATTTCCACCTTTACCTCTTCCTATTCCTCTTCCGCCAGAGTTTCCTCCCCGATCCATAGCCAAAGAAACAAAAATGAACTACCGCTATCTAAAATTAAATGAAATTAGTCTCAAGTCTTCCCAAACTACTGGAATCCGACCTGCTCTACAATCTTCCACACTTGATATAGAGGGAAAAATCTGAGTTTAATTTATAATAAATGCAATAAACTTAAAACCGTAGCAGAGAGAATATTTCAACTTCCACTGCAAGAAACCTAGAAAGCCAACTGTGAAGAAGAGTGGAGGACTGGTGCTTCCTCTGAATTAACAATATCACCTTTGGTTACCACTTCAAGCTTTGCCCAGATTTGAAACCCACACCCTTCAAACTCTCAAACTCATTTTTTATAATAAGAGTCATTATTTTTCCTCAATATATATAAATTAGCATTACAACAACACTGTAGATTGAAATATACTAGATGCATAGCACTCAATAGCAACCATAAACATCAATATTTCAATATAACATAATCATCTAGGAGAACCTACTAAAATTACCATATCCATAAACTAATTCAACATACCTCTTAATGGACTGTAATTGCCATGTACTACAGTGAAGAGAACGCAACCATATACTTAGATCTAAAACTTGGACAGGTTACTGTTGTTTACCCAATATTTCTTGTCTAAGTATCTCCAAGAACACCAAAATTTTTAAAATATCCATCCCTTGATGCAAAGTCGGTCCTCCTTGAGCCATCCCAAAAGAGCTAAACCTTAAAAGCCCTAAACATAAATAAAAAAAATGGTTTTTATGAACTCCTCCTGTGGGCTTAAATATTTGTTAAGTGCCTGCCAAAATCTAGTTGGGCAAACACTAATTTTTTTTTATTTTTTTTTGGCTGGGTTTAGTTAAAAGCTCTTAGGCGGGAATTTAATTTTTTTATTTTTTAAATGTTTAGATTTTCAATAATTAATTTATTTTTTATATTAAAAAATAAAAATATTTAATCAATTAAAAATCATTTTATTTTATTTTTTCAAATTAAAAGTATTTTTAGTATTTATCAAGAAAATCAAAGTGGCTTTTGGATAGAGTATATTGCCAATATTGTTTAATGTTCATGTATTTGAAGGATATTGTCAATTGTATTTAGTGTTCAAGTAATAGAATGAAGAATGATTAACCTTCTAGGAGCACAAGATGCCATGATTTTTTGCAATCAATGATGAGCAATGTTATTAGAATATGTCAAAAGAGATCAAATAATATGCAAACAAGTAAAAAAGTTAGGTCTCTTTAGTCACCTACAATGTAGTGATGCTCCTATAAAATATAAGAAAATCATTCACATCTCCACACATACATATAACAAAAGGAGATGAGAAAAATGAAGGAAAATATAAATCTAACTAGGATATAAAAGATGTCTTTAGTATTTGGTAGAAGGATATTAATCTCACACCTCATAGATATAATTGAAGCATTCCTTTGAGGTGATAATTTAAGGAGAGGATCAATTTTTTTTTGAAGAAAGTATGATTCTGAACACTTAGATAAGCATGTGAGTGCAACATGTCACAGTAAGCTTGAATATAATCATTTCATTGCTTGGAGGCTTTGAAAATAGAATGCAACTCATTGTTATAGGTTGGGCATCTATGAAAACTATCTGGCTATGATAGACCATCAAATGTTTGTGTCATGTGGGAACTACATCAACGACATGAACGATTGGCTCATAGGGTCCATGTTGTGTAGCCATTGATCGACAAAAAATACTTTCCTAATGGGATAGAAGTGAAAACTGATAGTTGCAAAGGTAGGAATACTGGCATCAAAGGTAATATTGTTTCCATAAATAATAGAACCAGAAATAGGCTGATGAACACCATCAATATCTATTGGAGGTGATACAGTGAAAGCAATAATGAATACAAATTTTTTGTTTAATAGGATATGGTTCATCAAGATATTGAACCATCCAATGTAAAGATGGCTTTCAGTGCTAGTGATCTAGTCACTTAAAAGACCTTATAAATTTGTGCTTTGGGATACCCCTTAGATTCAATAAGTAATCCAAAATGAGAGGATTTGTTGCTAAGGCGATTGGTTCCATATCAACGACCATTGTGTTTAGCTCAAACATTTTAATAAAGCTATAGTGATATCCTTTCGCGTCCTTAAATTGTAGCACCACAAGACATCTATTTTCCATCATGTATGAGAATTCAAGTAAAGCCATATATATCATAAATCATGGCATTTAGTATACTATCCTAACAATATCTACTAAATTTTTTTTATCAGAATATGCCGAAAATGACCCATTGGGTATCAAATTATCATCATGGAAGAGAAAAGTAATAGAAAAATATATTTCCAATGCAAGAAAGTGTTTGTAAGACTTCAAACAAAACTAAGGTAGGAATGTTAAGATACCAAGATTCTAAGAATTCCCAAACCATTTGCTCATTAGATTGGCTAGCCTTACATTAACGAAAACAACCCATGATTTTCTTATTATTTCCTTTTTCAAGTAATGTTTTCCTAGTTCCAGAAGGGCCATACACTCAGGAACAAAAGCCACAAGAAATTCCAAAACAAGCTACATGAATCCATAGATTTTTGGGGATTCTTTGAGGATTCTAGCAAATTAACCTATGTAAACCAATGCATAACATTAGTGCATTTCTACTATTCCTAGATTATTATTTTCATTTTCACCCTTGATTTCTTTTATTCTTATTGCATGTTATTAATTAATTCATTGTTTGTATTGCTCTATTTTGTTTTTTTGGGTTCGAGAGGAATGATATAACCTCTTTTATGGTAGCTTTTATGGAAACGCGGAGGTAAAATATATGTGTTGTGGTATTTAGCTTCTTGAGAACGTGTGTCCCCTAGCTCATTATCACAACAAATAATCCATTAACCCATAACCACTAGGTCTTAATCCCCCTTCTCATTCTCTAATGTGTAGATTATAAATCTTAGTAAACCATGCTTGGACATCCCACTTCTACCCATCCATGCTACATGTGTGTCCCCTAGTCCTGCTCAATACACCAAAAAATACTCCTCCCACCTTTTCGGCCATATCATTAAACTTGTCCTAACATTATGGGTGAATTTGGTGTTTATGTTGTAAAGTGAACAGAGAAAAAATATTACTTCTTTTTTTCTATTGAGAAGATGTAGAAATTGGTTGTCATGATTGGAACGTGCATGCATCAATCTACATTGGCTTGTTTTTCAAGCTTATACATTAATAATCATTTCGTCATACTCCATCCTATCGATAGAGTCTGATATCACAAAGGTATCGATGAGCAGTATGAGAGATTCTTTTGAAATCTTCTGTGTTGTGGTATTTAGCTCCTTGAGAATGTGTCTGAAAGATAGCTAGTCCAAAGAGTTGGGGTAATCTAAATCTCTCCCGAACACCTATGTTGAATCGAGAAAGGGTGAGCTTTGAAAGCAGAGCCATATTGCAACAATTCAGGAGATATTTAGTCACTATGTTTTTTAGAATTCTTTTTTTTTCTGGAGAATTCCAAATCAAACCAAGAGACATGAAAAGAAAACCTTGAAAACAACAAAAAGACGAGAAATAAATTAAATGCATGCCAAGAAAACATAATATTTAATGAAATGTATGTGTTTTTATCATGGAAACAGGAGCATTTCAAACATGTTCTGAGTTGCAAAGCATATAGAGGTGTGGACAAAAGAAGTATCCAAACTTTTAATAAAATATTTAATTGTAGATGCATAAATATTATTAATATAAATGGAATTGAATACCTAAATTTCAGAATGATAACTCCAGAGAAACAATTATCTATCCATCTTTGCACAATTATGTTTCTCATATTGAGAAAATTGGCTAACATGCAGATTTCCTTCAAATCGAAACTCTAGGAATGCATATGATTCATGAAACAGTTGATCATGAAAAGAAGGGAGTACTAAATTTATGAAATGAGTGGTCATAGATTAGTTTGTAAAGGAAATGGATCTGATGTAATATCAATTCCAAGAAACCATTAGATCATTTTCCATTAATCTCAGCCAACTATTCTGAAAAAATAGATAAACAAGGGCACAAAGGTATGTTTCTCCCCAAAATTGGTTAATTGCAAAGGAGGGTAATTAACAATAAAAGACACTAAGATCAATAGGTGAGTACTTCATTTCATTTAGGGAATATTGCATTGATTTGGTTCTCCCTAAATAGTAAAGATCGAAATCATGAGTTTATACGACATTCATTAAGATTCATTTTCAAAGAGTAGCAAAGAGAAATCATTACAATTTCATATACCCTAACAAATCGAATTACATTTTCATTCTAGAGTATTTAGAGAAAGTGTGTGCGTACATGGTCGAAATTTAAGGTAATAAGAGCGATGTCTGAGAACAGGAAAAAAGTAAAAGCAATTGAGGAACCAAATCCATGGAAAAATAAAAAATCCCCCATAGAAGAAATTGTGAGCCCTCTTCACACAATCATCCAGATGGGTGACTCTGAGAGCGTCATCAACAGTGGGCCACCATATCATGACCATGTAATATGCTTTCCAAGTGATTCATCGTACATGTAATTTATTTTTCTTGTCATTTGATGTCAGGGTCAAGTTGAGCTTGTGCATAAAAAGAGCTTAATATAATGAAGATCGTTCAATGAACTTGCTCAACTGATATCATTAAGATCAAAAACCCGACATGAAAGCACGGTGATAAAATTGGAAACAAAGTGGTTTACATAGTTAGTTTTATGGATAAAATAATTCATTTCCTACTGTTTGGAATCATAGGGTGAGACATCTGATTAAAATGAATGAATATGCTATGAAATTATGTGGGATAAAATTTGACCAAGGGAAATAAGGGCATAATAAGATATGACATGTAGTTATTTTTTTTTTTTCTAAGTAAAATTATCTATTAACAAGCGGTAAAATTACATCTGGACTGTAGTCAGAAACTGCTGCTCATGAGGCAGAAAATCAGAAAAAACAGTGTTGAAAACTGTCGATGCCCACGCAGGGGACCATAACCATGGTTTTCTGTATCATACTTTGAACCCAGAGATGCAAAGAAGGGCCATAAACATAGCAAAAACATCCAGAGCAGAAAAAACCCGTAGGTTGGAGAAACAGAGACATTGGGATGACCAGAAAACAAACCCATTTAATCTTCCGGGGGCACCTCTTCGATTCTGCACCATCCGGAGGCGTGCGGGCCTGAAGCAGGTACGTCCGGAGCAGCCGGAGCAGCTTGAGAGACATTCTCGGCAGAAAGCATTTCTTCATCAACGACAGGATCAGCATGGCGAGACGGAGGCGGAGCGTGAGGATTGCGCCCATCGAGATTAAAGGCAGTAAACTGAGTGTCCGGAGCACAGACAGTCGCAGCCGGAGCCGAAGGAAGCGAGTCATCCCCAGGAACCATATCTTCAAGGAAAACCACTGAAAGGATGGCGGTTATGTGAGGGCGGTTGAGATTGCTGTTGAAGGTGAACCTGGCCGTGCCGGTGGTTGGGGCATAGGAAGCAGGAGGCCTGTGCGTGTGAGGACCCCAGAACAGACGGTGGCCATGAGAGCTCCCGCGACCAGAACGAGTGCGAGGATAATGACTTGAGCCTTCCCCAAAGGAAGAAGAGTCAGGAGAGGGACTGGCAGGTGAAGGGCGGCTCCTCGAGCTACCCCGACTGCTTCTCATTCGATGGTGAAGTCTGGGCATGTTGAAGGGGAGCGGAAGCCTGAGAGTCTTCCAAACCGCAGAGCGAACCCTCGCGAGGTAGTCCTGGAAACACACCAAATGCAGCACTTGATCAACCCTCCACCCGGCGCAGAGCAAACCACGAGCCTCACTTCTACTGAAATGCTGCAAGCACTGGTCAACACTATACTTTCGGCAAACGCTGCAAATGTTGACAATAGAATGAAACATGGTGGGAGCCGAGAGCAGGTTTAAAACATGGTGCGAGTGAATGCCACCCACAGCGCGCCGAATCACCACAGGCTCCCAAGCCGTCCTTCCCAAGCGAATCCTGTCTGCAAACGTGATTGCCATCATACTGTGAATCCCTCTCAAGCATGCGGAGGGATGCTTCACCACATCCGGAGACGAGCGAGAGCCAGAATTTGCAGGGCGAGCAGCGTTGGAATGGGGGAAGCATAAATGGTTGTTTGCCTTGGCCATAATGCCATTTAACACGTTGTACTCATGAGGCAGCTGGCGGCAGAGAGGAGCAGCCCGCCAGCCCATCAATTTAATACGCATTTGTGACACCCGCATCCGGGGATATGACATGTAGTTATTACTCAAACCACCATTTATATATTTAAACTATCAATATGACACCTTTTTATGAGTAAAATTATGAAACACCATGGAACAATTCAGCATAGAATTTATGGCCAAAACATTTAAGAGTTAGAACAGAGTATTTAAGTGATCACAATGAAAATAATACACATTAGAGATATATACATGGATCATATATATCAAGCTAAAGTGATCGCTAAAGAAACATCTTCCTACACCTAGTGTCCTAGATGGCCAAGGCAAGGTGTCATCAAACAAATTATACAACCATTCGTATATCTCAGATGGAAAATGATTAATGTCACAAGAATCATAGGGGTTGAGATGTCAACCAAAATTTTAAATTATCCACTAAATACTCATATAGAAAGTGGGGTAATAGGTCCTATGACATCCAACCTGTGATTTGCAATGGGAAATCCTCAACCGTCTCTTTGGAGAAATAATGTCCCATTAAGGGGCTCAATAAGAGGTATGAGGCCCCACCAATTTGATAGTTGAAGAAGTTTTAATATTGTCTTGTAAATTTTTTCCCTAAGTAGGCAAGGCAACATGGAAGGAGGTGACCCCCTTGGAAATCTTGAAAAGGGGAAGGCCACATAAGGCCTTATATAAATATCTAAATCCAAGGACCTCCCTCATAAAAATAGTTATACATGTATTAAAATAAAGTAGATAATTACCATCTAAATCTTGATAAAAGAAAATAGAATATCCCTTGAATCCCATAATAAATGGAGCATCTACAGATGAGGTGATACTCTAACCTAATGTTGTGTATATGGTAAATCTAGAAGATGTTATTGAGAAGATAAATATCATGATGTCATTAGTTTCAACTAGACACTAATGTAAACCCACTTTGAAACCACCAAGGGGGATCTGAAGGGCAACATCTGGAACTCTTGTGTGTATGAGGGTTAAAAAATAAGGCCCCCTCTTATTTACATGAAGTGTTCCTAGTAAAAATCCATCTTAGAGTCAATTCCATGAAAAAATGAAGTCCAAGTACCAAATTTATTGTTTATAAATAACCTATTTAACAACTTGACACAAACATATAATGATTTCATTTACATTGGAGGTGTATGCCACTTGAATCGTGTTACAAATTTAATCGTTCCCCCACAAAAAGGTGTCATGCTCCCTTGTGATGATGCATCAACCGTAATGGAGAACAATATCGTGATGTAAAAGGAATTTAAACATGGTGTAACTTTAATAGTACCCTACATTCACCCCTTGGCTCACCACTCATGGAAAATGTGAGGCTATTTCAAGCATTGATGAGGATAATATCATTTTATTTTCTCTTATGTATAGTATTCTACATTGACACAATTGCATTTTTTTAGAAAAAAAAAATATATATTTGTATCAAGGGTTAGTTCCTTGTTCATTAGGTTTTAAGAGGTTGTGTCATTATGAGTGATCTATTCATTTCCAACCCCTTATGTGGGAGAACACTACAAGCTCCATGTCAACATGAAGTGTAGATATTGTGAGCAATTATGATTGAGGTTTTGCAAATTATCCAGTTGTTCTACATTTGGTATACATGTTAATAAGGGCATTACCCACAAACAAACACCCTCGAGACCAATACCTAGTTGTCTAAAAATCAAATGGTACCAATATTATTAGTTAGAGGTGAAGGATTCTCCTAAGAGGTTATTTTGTTGGTTTGAGGTGTTGTTTTTTTCCTTGGATACTAAGTGGTTAAGGGATTCAAGAGTTAAGAGTTAAGCGCCAAGGGATTTGGGGGTTAAGGGCTTAATAATTAAGGGATTTAGGTGTTAGGGGTTAAGGGGTTAGGTTTTAAGGGGTTTAGGTGTTATGGATTAAGGTTTAAGGGTCACGAGTTAAAAGAAAAATGGATTAGTGCTTAAGGGGTTCATGGATTCTAGGTTAGGAGTTAATGGCTTAAGGTTTATTGCGTCAAGGGGTTGATGGATTATGAGTTATGATCATAGGGGTTAAGGGATTATGGCTTCAGGGTTAAGGGATAGGGAATTTAGTGTTTATGGGTTAATGGCTTATTGGTTGTGATAATGGGACCCATAATCCCCTTATCACCACTATCGAGGGTTCCCATTTCAATTTCTCTTGTTACCTTCCCTTTAGGCCGCCTAGCCCATATGACATTAGGTCTTAACCCCCCTTCTCATTCTCTAATGCGTGGATTATAAATATTATTAAACCATGCTTGGACATCCCACTTCTACCCATCCATGCTACATGTGTGTTCCCTAGTCCTGTTCAATACACCACAAAATACTCCTGCCACCTTTTAGGTCATATCGTTAAACTTATCCTAACATTATGGGTGAAATTGGTGTTTATGCTATAAAGTGAACACAAAAAAAATATTACTTGTTTTTTCCACTTAGAAGATGTAGAAATTGGTTGTCATGATTGGCATGTGCATGCATCAATCAACATTGGCTTATTTTTCGAGCTTAGACGTGAATAATAATTTGGTCATACTCCATCCTATCGATGGAGTCTGATATCACAAAGGTATCAATGGGAAGTTTGAGAGATTCTTTTGAAAGCTTGTGTGTTGTGGTATTTAGCTCCTTGAGAATGTGTTTGAAAGATAGCTAGTCCAAAGAGTTGGGGGAATTTATGATATCCTATAGCATGGGATGTAGGTAGATGTTTTCTATCATGAATTATTGACCCAATTGATCATGATTTTTGAAATGTGGAATTATGTCTCTATGTAGCTTATTTAACATATGGGCCACTGTTAGATGAATGAAATATATTAGAGATCATTTTATCTCAATAATATTGCACCATTTGTATGAAGTATAAATGCTTGAAGGTCATTTTTCATTTTCCTCTAACATTGGACGAAGTTGACTTTCTGGGCCTCCTTGATCAAGAAACCCAATTCTTATAATTTATCATCCCTGACTCCATATCCCCAAGTGAATTAGGCACTAGTACCTCAAAAAGGGTGATGATTTCCCCCCCTTTTTTCACAATTTTCCATTTTTCCCTAGGTCTAGTGCCATTAGGTCACCTAGGGCATCAATTTCCTAGGAATCTAGCTAGAGTAAAACTTCGATCTCCTAGAGGAAACTGAGTTGTTGGGTCCCCTAAAATTCATAATTTGGGCCAATTAACGGTGGAATCCCTTGATACCTCAAGCCGTAGCTCTAGGATCAAGTTTTTCCTAGGTGTTCCTAATGCTAAAACCTAGTAGGATCAATTTGATCCATAGAAGTAAAAAATATTTCCTGATTCTTTCCCCTCAAATTCTCCAGGATAGGAACATCATTGGTTGCTAAATTCCATCCCCGAACTTGGGTTGGGTCCACTTGGCCCCATGTGGTCCCATTTGGTGTTAAAGGCCTTTCATCAAGGACCATTTGGGAATCCAAGTTCCCAAAGGATTTTAGGGATTGAGAACTTCCTTCATAAGTCTTATTCTTCTCCCTCAACCCTTCAGGCCCCCTCCTCTCTCCCTAGAAGATCAAGTCCCTTGCTTAAAAGGCAAGCAAGTCCCACTCTTTATTTTATCTTAGGGAAATGGTTTCTAGGGCCACTTCCCACCTACGCATTAACCTATACTCTACAAGTGACTTCCTAAACTACCGAGACTCCTCCCATCGGTGAGAATCCGTGAAGAGAAAGGAGACTTAGTTGTGGTGAGAATGGGCTAAGCCTCCATCATTTCCCTTTTCCTAGTAGTTACCCTCTTAGGAACCCCTTTTAGGTCCACTACCATTTTAAGTGGTAACAAGTTCTTCAAAACTAAATTTGTGAACAAATATTTGGTATGCCCACTTTTTCCATACTACGGCTCCAAGATGAGAATTCTAGGGCTATGGAGGCTTCCCTTATTCTCACTGAATTAATTCTATACAATATAGTGAACTATGGCTAGTTGGCTGGCCCACTTGACTGCTACTTTAGTCCTTCAAAGTCTCCACATCCTTAGGCCATACACACATGGCCTTCTACCAATCTTGTTGTCCTGCACAAGTACAAGAGTTAGGGATCTTCTTTGACAGTCACCTAACAACCCTCCAAATTTACTTGGACTACCATCAATATGCCCAACCATAGTCAATTATTTTTACTAATTTAGGGCCCACAATATTGTCTTCATCTAGGGCTCTTCAAATATTCCACCTAACAATGGTTTAAGTCCTCTCAAAATCATTGTTCTTGTGTATCGACAATTTGATATTTGTTTTCCAATCTATGAACAATTCTGAACTCCTCCTCTTATAATCCTTCTAACAATCTGTAGATGACTGAACTAGGGTCACAAATCATCCACTAACAATTCATTGAATAATTTTTTATAGGTTGCTTTAGATCTCTGTCCAAAACTCTATGGATATTCCACCAAGATCAACTCCTCTACATGTCAATACATTCTTCATATGACACATTTCTTTTGCATGCTCAATCTTCTACTCAAGTTCCACCCTCCTTTGGATCTGCTATCTCTACACATATTGAATCTGCAAACCATCTTCTAGGTCTGCAGTCTATATTGCAGAAATAAACCTCGCTCTAAGGGTCACAACTGCTCTTCTTCTACGCTTGTCACAGTCTTAAGGGCATACCTTATGAAATAAACATGCTAGGAAATTTTCCTAACTAGGGAACTATACTTATGTACTTATAATTTTTGTAGGAAAAACCCTATCCACCCATAGAAAAAACCACGACTCTTGCCTCCATAAGAGACTCGACCTAGTTCATATGGATCCATAGATTCTCGGAATTTATATTCCTGAATCTTGACATGAAATTCAGATCTCAATGTCGACCCTCAAACTAGGGTTACCTCAGTCAATATTACACGTGCGTCTACTTCTGTTCTGGCTCTAAAATAGAGTGGAAGCCCTCCTCCATTTATGTTGGTCTTTATCACAGACCTTGCATCCTACTAACCACCACAAAAAAAGATCGTATCAACCCTCTCTTCTATTTCATGTAGACAATCTAACCAATGGGATTGAATCTAATCTTGTAATGTACTAAAACAAGACACTGAAACCTTCCTATAATTTGCGGAAACAAAACATTATCGCATAATCACATATAAGTAAGAGAACAAAATTATCAATTGCACAACACAAGATGTATATAGGGAAAGAAGCTTCTGAAAACCCCTCTATCTCTATTGTGTATTAAGTCAAGGAATCATGAAACAATACAATTCTTAATCTCTCATGAGATTCTCCAACACTCTGCCAATTGTCTCCTACTGATCTAGGTAAAATCGGTCTAGTACCTAACCAATTCTCAACCTTCCTTCAGCCTCTCTTGCTCATGCAATTCCTAAGGAATAAACTCCCTATTAATTAGGAAAATCAACCTTCCTTGATTGTGCAATCCATCATGGCATCCCAATGACTTTATAATTGCACATGGGAGATTTTGTATAAATACAACTTATAGTTATGTTCCCTTTAACCTTTGTCTCAACTGGTTCTTCCTCAAAATTTACATGCATGAAAATATTAATAGCGAATAATCAGTTATCTGATTGATCACTCATTGTGAATTAAATATAATTTAATTCAGTGGACCTCTCACTAGATCATCATTGAGTTAAAACTAGTTAGACAGATTTTAACTCAATTAATTAAGTTAACTAATTCACACCTACAGCCCACTAATGCATCAACTGCAATAGGACCCCCAAAAATATTATAATCCCTCTACATGCCTCATCTTAGACCATCATGATCCGGACATATGCAGGAACACAATAAAATATATAAATAAACATAAACACAGATATGCAGTGGGAATAACACTTCATTTCATTAATATCAAATACTGAAAAATGCTTACAGACAGAATGGAAAACAAACTAGCTCGAGCGATGGCAGCTTATATTTGAGAAGAGATGTGGAAGCTACATGCCTCTGAACTGTGTTACAATAAGTCTCAAGGGCCTTTTAATATTGAAAAATAAGAGAAAACCCTAACCCGAGGAGATGTAACACCAAGAGTTATGGGCCCCGTTGGGGGTAGTTGGGTAGCCAACTTCCCAGGGTCATAACTTGGTCATATTATCTTTTTTTGATGCACATGATAACTCGTTAGAAATATCTCTCCAAGGAATACAATTGCTAACACGATTTATATGAAATCACCAAACCTTTCATGCCCAAAAAACGTCGTTTGGGGCCTCAAATGGGATCTCAAAGTTCAGGCCCGAAAAACTGACAAAAATAGTAAATTGTGCTATAATTAAGGAAACTGAAAAGCTGAAAAGAGACAATGGCGAGGACCCAAGTGGAATAGGCAGGTGGCCACCAATATCCACCTCTATCACCTCAACTCGAATTCCTTGAGCTAACTCAATCATCATGACTTAGTTAACTGACCCAAGTTGTTATGAGATGAAATTACAATTTATTGTCCAATTTATTTAAGGGAAAAATAAAATAGACGCCTCAGATTCCTCACTCCTGGTACATCGAAATTCATCACCAATGTGGGTGCATTATTTTTTTATCCTTTCTGGTTGCAAATTTCATTGTTTCTTGTTTCAAATTTCAACACTCCTTCTCAATAAGAAAGGAATTCAATCTATCCCGATCTAGTACCTTTTGAATTTTGCATGCAACACTTCTCTAGTGTTGTTTACACCTGCAAATTCTAAAACTGAATATAAGCCTCCGAACAACTGAATCAGTATAATGCATTTGTCATCAGAGTCTTATGACTTCTGCTAGCTACCACACCTATCTACTAGACTCTCTGCGCTGCTACTGACATCTGAATTCGTGCCCTTTGCATTGTTGCCAACTCTAATATGCACTCCAATATCTGACATATGTCACTCTAATTTTTGTCTTCCTGACTGCATCCATATAACTGATCCTTCCTACTACTATTGTACTGTGGACTCCTCATAGCTAGGTTTGATCCATTAGACACACCATCTCAATGGAACCTTCCCAAATTTCTTATCTTGGGATTATGTCTACACATCACCCCACCTTTGACTTGGAGGTATGGTTGCATGTGCTACCTATGCCCATATGGCTCGAAATTTCCCCTTCATGGAGGTCTCTTCTTGAGTGGACGCTTTCACTCAGTTTCCTCTATGCTTCTCCAATTGTGGCTTCTCCAAAACCTTCTGAGAATGCTTCTAAGGCTATGCGTTGAGAGGTAATTTGTACTCCCTCTCAACATCCAAGTCTCTAACCTCTGCTTTGCTCCTCAAAGATTTGGATGCATCTGGTACCTCAAGTGCATATAGATTCTTGACTGGTGCACATCGTAATTGTCCCGCTGTTACAAAAGTTTCTAAAAAATAGTTCATTTTAAATCGATGATATCTCCCTCATCCGAGCTTCGAATTGATTTTCCATTTTGGTAGTTTTTTTCAAGGAATCCAAATATGCTATTTTTTTTTTGAAAATTTTACACCAAAATATTCGGATATTCTTTGCAAACTCGTTGCCCAAAAAAATCCTACTCTGATACCATGTCGAAAATCTAACCAATGAGATTCAATCTGACATTGTAATGTACTAAAACAAGATACTCAATCCTTCCTACAATTTTTGGAAACAAAACATGATCGCACAATCACATATAAGTAAGAGAAATAAATTATCAATCGTACAACACAAGATGTATTTGGGTAAAGAAACTACTCAAACCCGCTCCATCTCTATTTTGTATTAAGTCAAGGAATCACGAAACAATACAATGCTTGATATCTCATGAGATTCTCCAACACTCTTCCAATTGTCTCCCGCTGATCTAGGCATACTTGGTTTAGTACTTAGCCAATTCTCATCCTTCCTTTAGCCTGACTTGCTCATGAAATTCCTAGGGAATTAGCTCCCTATTAATTAGGAAAATCAGTCTTCCTTGTTTGCGCAGTCCATCATGGCATCCCATTGACTTTATAATTGCACATGGGAAATTTTGTATAAATACAACTGATATTTATGTTCCCTTTAACATCTGTCTCAACTAGGTCTTCCTCGGAATTGACATGCATGCAACTATTAATAGTGAATTATCAGTTATCTGATTGATCACTGATTATGAATTAAATCTAATTTAATTCACTGGCTGACCTCTCACTAGCTCATCACTTAGTTAGAACTATTTAAAATGATTTTAACTCATTTAATTGAGTTAACTAATTCACACATGCACCCCACTAATGCATCAACTTCAACTGGACCCCAAAAATATTAGATTAATCCATCTAGATGCCGCATATTAGACCCTCAACTCAAATTTCTTGACCTAACTCAGTCATCATGGCTTAGTTAACTGACACAAGTTGTTATGAGATGAAATTACAATTTATTGTCCTATTTATTTAAGGGAAAAATAAATTAGACACCCCACATTCCTCACTCCTAGTGCATCAAAATTCCTCAGCAGTGTGGGTGCATTATTTTTTTGTCCTTTCTGGTTTCCAATTTCAATGTTTCTTGTTGCAAATTTCAACATTTCAGAATTTGATTTGGCCTTCACACAAAGACACCATTGAAATCACATGCCCAGATTCTCATGAGAAACCTTTCTTAAGCTCAATCTTCCATAAGAGAACCAACAATATGACATCATACTTCCTAGCTCGAACCAACCATTGAGGTATGAAACATCCTTGTGAACCCTCGCATGATGATCTTGCTCTTGAAGGGTGATCATGGCCTCCATTTAGAAACCATTACTCAGCCCACTTACTCGACCTACTTTAGGACTACATCTCTCTTCACCCCCTTGATCAAATGAGCTCCTTCTCACTTGTTGTTCTTTCCTTCGTCCTAAGGTCTCCTTAAATAGTTTTTTGTAGACCTCTTGGGAACCCTCTAGAACTTACAGGTTTTATCCACTTAGACCTTGAGAAATATTAATTTTATTTTATATTTTAAACCCCATATTGGGTCCAAAATCCCTTTTCTTGGCTTATTTACCGAAAAATCCTTTTGTGACCAAACTCACACAAACCCATCTCACTAGGCTTGTGGAGTACCTCCCAAGCTACACAATTCAACAACATAGTCGAGTTGTAGTAACTGTAACTTGGTCAAGCTCTTGTAGTCAAGCGAGGGCTTGGTTGGGTTTCCAAGTTGCAAATTAAGTAAGGGTAGTTGTGAGGGCATGATAGCTAGGTTGGGTTAGAGCATGCACATTAGGAATGAAAAGGCATGCTAACACATGTAGGACAATTTCAATGCATGTTGAAGAGTGTTAGGGAGTGTTGGGGATATCAAGGGATAACTAGGTGAAAATGCATTGAAAGTAAAAAATAAGAGTGTGTCTAGGGAGTGTCAGTGAATTCAAGTGCGCTAAGGAAAAAGTGTGTTATGAGAAGTTCGGAATATGATTTATAGGAGGCAAGCCTACGGTTGTTATATGGGGCTCAACATAGTAGTTTTAGACAAAGGGAGATCAATTTGTGCTTAGGGAAAACAATGTTTTTCCTTTAGCTATTTTTTTTATATGAGATGTGGCACACTTTGGCTACATGCTCATGTTTTAAACTATTCTATATAATTGCATATTGTACATTGTTGTGTATAAGTTTTGGGGTACTCGACTTGTGTCAACTTTTATCTTGTGTGCCTTGTGCATCTTGTGGTTCTTGCAAACTCTCAATTAATGTTCTATTGTTTATATGAATTGAACATACAATTGAAGTATTTCCTATGTAAGCTATGTTGCTTAGTTGTTTTATGGCCATGGCTAGATCATGTGATCCTTGTCTTGGTAAAAAGTTAAGTGGGAGAAGTTGAGCTTGTACATGAGTGGCATAAGATGAGTTATAGGCAGTTCTTAGGTGAACACGGCACAATATACTTGTAGTAGGTGCAATTGGTCAAGTTGTTGCGGTTGAAGCAAGCCAGTATTTTCACATGAATTGCAGTACCCAAGGAATTGATTGGGTTCCCAAGTTGTGAAAAAATGTAAAGGATAGATGTGAGGACATGAGTTCCAAGGTGTGCTAGGAAATTATAAGATGTGTCAGATAGTGCGAAGGCTTGTCCAACATGCTAATATGTTCCAAGTGATAAGGCATGCCAAGTTGTGCAAGGGTGTATCAATGTGTGCCAGGGACTGTCAAAGCAAAAAAAGGGAAAAACAAGTTAATCTACAAGGAAATGAACACATAAGAGGTTTAATAAGTCATCAATTTACCTTTTCCATGAGGGGCATGCTAGGCACACCAACAATAGGCACCAATAGGTTCCAAGTGCAAATTCTTAGTGCATTCTAAGTGCCAAGTCTTCCTTTTTTGCTTCTCATCTACTTTCTAACAATTGATCTCAAATAAATTTAATATTAAACCATGCCAAATCATACCAAGGCATGTCAACATATTCCATACATGCTAAGACTTTACAAGCGCCAACATGTGCCAAGTGCCAATATGTGTCACAGAGTGTTATGCATGCTATGAAGTGGAAGGGCATATTGAAGAGTGCTAAGGTGTGATAGAGAGTGCTAATTCATGTTTAGGAGTGTTAAAGAGTACTAGGACAAAAAATTAAGGGAGAATTAGGTAAAAATTCATGGAAGTTAATGAATATGAGGAACATGTGCCAGGGACTAGTGTTAATGAGTTCTAGTTGTCATGCCAGGGAGGGAATGACAAGGTATGATAAGGATTGGTAAAGAATGCTAGGGAATATAAAGGAATGTCAAGAAGTCTCAAAGTGTGCTTGGGAGTTCTAGGGTGTGCTAATTATATGTGCCAGATAATGCCAAGATATTCCAATACATGCCAGGTGCTAAGGATCTGCAGGGTGCCAGGATATGTCAATATGTGTCAAGAAGTTTCAAGGAAACAAAAGGAAGAACCAATAAGAGGGTTATAATCTGGGAATTTATCTTTTTCAAAAGAGGCATGCTAGCCACACTAATAATAGGTCCCGATACATGCCAAGTGGCATTGTGTGCCAAGTGCTAATGTATGTCAATGCATTCAACCAAGGTGTTCCAGGGCATGCTAGGGACTACATGCATGCCAACGCATGCTAGGAGAGTTCTACGTTGTGCTAGCACATGCCACCATGTGCTCGTGCATCATTGTCATGACAAGATGTTATAGGTACAAAGATTTTCCAAGACATGCGAAGTGCTAAGAAATGTTACTGTGTGCCAAACCATTAATTTAAGGTGTGCCTAGATTGTTGAGGAGTGTTAGGGATTTATCATTAATAGAATTGACAAAGATTGATTTTGTATTAAATAATATATTTCCTACACACACTAGTGGGACTTATCTAAAGGGAATTTTATAGATAATAAACTTAATAGATATGAATCATGTGTTGACTCATAGGAAAACTCTATTCAACTAGTCATTACTTGAGGGAAATCATACACACTAATTACTTCTTAAAAAATTGACTAGCTCTAACCACTGTGGCCTTGGACATATTATAAAAAATACTCCACAATAATGGTATTAAATCGTTATCTTTTGACAAAAAATATATTAATAAGTACATAACGTCATCAAAAACTCATTGGAATGATCAATGATGACGAACATTTTTTGACCATCACCAAAAGTAATAAAAAGAGCATCGGTGAGGGTCATTAAAATTTTTTCACTAGAAGTGTCACCAAAGAGAGAATTAGTGATGGGTCTTTAATGACCCTCACCAAAAGTGTCACTGAAAATGGCTTTGGTGACGAACCTTAAACGACCATCACTATATACACTTACAGTGATGCTTTTTTAAGGATCGTCACCATATGTCACATTGGTGATGGACCTTAAAGGTCCGTCACAAGCATGACCCTCACCAATGTCCTTTTTTCTTGAAGTGATTTATTTTCCATTCAACTGAAAATTGTCTCGCATGATGTTGTTGAAGATCCTTTTAATGATTGGGGCCAAGATCTCAACACTCCATTTTAAAAATTCTGCATGTAACCCATCAATGTATTGGTATTTCACACTTGCTAGATTTTTTATATGGTGTTTGACATCCTTCTCTGAAAAAAAACATGGTTGTAGATTTGATTATGGGGGTGCTACTTTTCTGATATTTTCTATCATAGAGGTTATTTTCATATTCCAACCAATGAGTATATAAGATATCATTAGCTATTCTCTTTCTCTTTCGTTGCAGTTCTTGCCAAAATTCTTTGGATTTGTTCTTTCCTAAAGAGATTAATTCATTTCTCCTTGAAATCACACAAATTCCTATTTTTGTTTTTATCATATGTTTATACTCTTCTTACTTTCATTGTCTTTCTTCTTCTCCTTAAGGGGTCTTTTAGCAGCCTTTCACTCTTCATCATAGCAAGGGTTAGTTAGAAAAGTGGTTAAGGCCCTCTTCTTAGGCCAAGATATTTTTCACCCCTTTAAGGCTTTTTGGATTAGAGGGATCAACATATTGCTACCAATATATTTTATTTCTGCATTGTCTTCCTTGTTTTATGTGTTTTTTTTTTTTCACATTGAAGGCATTGTTCTATAGCAGCAACAAAGAGCTCTTGGTTTTATTTATTTATGAGGATTCTTCCATTTTCATACATTTTCTTATGGCATTGGTGCGTCTTCCCTTCCTGTATCTCACTTATTTGTATGCCCAACTTAATAGATAGAGGCATATGATTAGGATTCATATCAATAGGACAATCCTCAACACTGAACTCTAACAAATTGCAAATAGGTCCCTGAGAGAATATTACATAGTCCACCACACTTTGACCATTGTATGTTTTACACGTGATGCCACTAGATGTTGGCCAAGCTTTCATGCCATTGCAAATTAAAATGTCATAGAGGCTACATAAGCCTAACAACTCAACGCCAAAATGTGACACATTCCCATTCCCATCTTGAGAAATACTTTTCCATGTGTTCTCTTTATTCTCCTCTAACTAAAGAGGATTGGTGTCCAAATTCCCATCGCTTCTCAACTGAATGCATTGATTGTTTGTTTCCTTGGAATTAAATTCGTCGATTATAACTGTATTTCCTAAACTCTTGAAAGTAGCAATATCCCTTTTTAAAGTCGCAAAAGGATATTCTTTATCTAAATTTGTCTTCTTGTAGAACTTTGAGTTTTTTGGGAAAAAGTAACGTGCATATAGCCTGAATGTTACATTGTTGTTTATTATATGTAGCCATATGAATTTCTTATTTGGATCCTCTTTTTCCACTTTCACTATTCCACTCCATATTTATCTTATTAGAACAATGATCCCTCCATGCTCTTTCCTTGTACTAGTCTCTTTGTTCCACTTCCACAATGATTTTTTTTTGTATCCTTCGAATTATGGAACCCTGCAACCATCATGCTCATGAGTTTCTGTAAGTATAATGATGTATCTCCATTTTTCTATGGGCCCCAACCCCAGCTCTCTCCTCCATGGGTAACCTCTACAATTCCAACTCACCATGTTTAGATACTCTCGGGGGGCCTGGAATCATTATTTTTTATTTGTTAAGTGCTCGTTGACCTGGGCTTTCCCATTTTTTAGCCATGCCCATTTTCCTGAATCTCTTATTGATTTCACTTTCTCCCATTCTTTCCTTCGTGCGTCTTGTTGTTCAAGTGTCAAGTCACCATCTAGGTAAATATGAGTGCCTCTAAGTAGCCCTCTATTCTTTAGGATATCCATCTTGTCTTCTATACTTTTTAATGAAAATCTAACGTTTATATCCCTTCCATTTTTTTCCTTCCTACCAATCTTATTTTCTTGATGAATATAACATGTCCAGTTCAACTTTTCCTTGAAAAAATCCCTTGCTAAAATATTGTTCTTTCTTTTTCTCCATAATATTTTAGGCCTTTGATGATTATGTTTGTGGCCTTGTTTTGCCTATATTTTTCTTCTCTTATTTTCCTCCTTATTTTTCTCTTCGTAGTTTCTTTTTGCTCATTCAACGATTCCTTTACCACTTGAGCCCAAGATTTAGATTCTTCTATTTTTTTCTTTAATTTGATTTCTCTCATCTCCATGTTTTCAATTTTTTATTGAATCTCTTTCATCTGATTTTCTCTGTTATTTTTCCCTGTCCCTATGTATTTTTCTTCTACTTCCTTAATTTTCTCTAAATCTTGTTTCAGCGTGGTCAACTCTTGCTTCCCTCTTTCTAAATTATTTTGTAGGCTTATTACCTACTCTTTGAGAACCTTGTTTTCCCTTTCCATTAGGGAAATTTTGAGGTCTAAAATGGGCCTCCTAAGGAAATTATAAAATAATAGTGGAAATAATAAAATAAGATTTTATTACATCATAAAATTTTATAGGGAAAAAAGAAAAAACTACTTTTTCAACTCATATTTTCAACTTATCTCTCAAATTTTTTACACAAATTTCAAGTGGGAGTACTCATTGGATGCAAGCTAGAAATTTGAGTAAACAATTTGGGAGATAAGTTGAAAATACAAGTTGAAAACTTAGTTTTGTTATTTTTGTTAGGTCCCTATATTACTAGTATAGTCCCTTATTATGTTAGTGTAACCCCATTATTGTTATTGTTGTACCCCTGTAACCCCCATATTGTTATTATTGTGCCCTTATTTTATTATTGTTAGGTCGGCTAGGATTACATTATGGCCCCATGGACCCCTATATATAGAAAGGAGGTTTTGTCATTTGTATCATCCAATAATTATTCATTTATGTAATGTAAAGGAGTTTTCCCCCTCAAAGTGGCTTATTTCTAAGGCGTTGATCTCTCTTTTCTTCTATTTTTGGAGTTCGTTTCATAACATTTGGTATCAGAGCTTTGGATTGTAGGGTTTTGCTGCTCCAAACAGGTCATCGTGGCATTTTCGCTATAAAGTTTTTTCTACGAAGGGTCAGAAGCTGAAATTTTTACAGAGCGAAGCCGAAATGCTAAGGCACATCGTGTAAAAATTTCATATCTTTTTTCACAATATTTCCAGAGATATGATATATGGAAGTTAGGGTTTTTTTAGGCTCCAGAATTTCATCTAAAACAGATCATCATGGAATTTGCGCTATAACATTTTTTATATGAAGGTTCATAAGCTAAAAAAATTTCAAAGAAAATAAGAAATCCTGTAGAACTTCCTGTACAAATTTCAGATCTTCGTTCGCAATATTTTCAGAGATATAATATGTGGAAGTTAGGTGTTTTTCAGGCTCCCAAATTTTATCTCAAAGAGGTGACCGTGGGAATATTGTCATAACTCTCTCTCTGAGTGTCAGATTATAATTCTGTAAAAAGTGGCCACAAGTACACGGACTGTAGTTTCCTGTGTATCAATTTCTGAGCCAAAGGAGGAAATAGTGACATGTGGCATGTCGTACAAGTTTTCTCTACTAAACCAGTCCATAATTAGGTCATTGTGGGAGATTGGGCATAACCGTGCCTTGAAGAATCAAAATCAGGTCAAGCCTGTGGAATTCGAAAGAATATAAGAGTGCTACTACAAGGCCGAAATTCAGATATTGAAGATTTGAAATCACAGAGATAATTCAATATCAATATCGATCTCCTCAAAAGTAAGAAAAAGGTGTGTATTTTTTTCCGAATTGCATAAGTCTTGTTTGAAGAATCATTTTGAATTGATTCCAAGGGCATATTGTAGAATAGATATCAATATTGAGTTCTAAAATGCCTGCTAAAAATAATTCAACATCCATTAAGCCTTCAGAAGGCTCTACTATGGCTCACAAATATGAAGAAATGCAACATGACATATCAAAATTACAAGAGCAAGTGCACCAAATTTCGCTCTCATAAAGAGCAACAAAAAATGAAATGGATGTTTTGAAGAGAAGTAGAGGAGACTCATGATGAGAAAAAAATAAATGTTAATCAAGATTTCATAAACTATAATGTTGGATTGAAGAACCACCATATTCGAAAGATGGATATGAGGAAGTTTGATGGCAAGGATCCTGTAACATGGATACTATAGATGGAGCAATATTTTGATCGCAATAATGTGCAAAAGAGACAAAAGGTACGCATTGCAACTTTACATTTAGAACAAAATACATTTGTATGGTATCGATGGTTTTGATCCCGTAAAAAAATCGTCACTTGGTCAATTTTTACGGAGGAAATGATAGCACATTATGAGGATACAAAGAGCAACACCTTCTTTAGCCAATTGATAAATCTCGAACAAAATGGTTCAGTGGTGGAGCACATTGAGGACTTCCAAAAATTGAATATAAGGGTAACTGATATTCCAGAGGAACACGAGATTTATGTCTTCATAAGGACTTTAAAGGATAACATCCAACATGAAGTTCACGTTTGGGAACCTGATTCATTGGAGAAGGAATTTAGGTTGGCAAGAAAAATAGAATGTAAAATTATGGTGACAAGGAAGCCTACCACTCACATTTATAAAGATGGAAGTGTTGCTACTCCTAGGCTTCCACAACCTACAAGGTTGACACCACAAAAATTGGAAGAAAAAATAGCAAAAGGGCTTTGCTACAGTTGTGATAGAAAATACACTAAAGGTCATAAGTGTGCTGAGAATAAATTTTTTTACATAGATTGTGAAGAGGAGGAAGAAAATGAACAAGAAAATTCAAAAGAAGAGGATATACACCAGGAACTAACCCTAGAAGAAGAATAAATGTGTCCGACCATATATTGTAATGCATTGGTAGGAATTACCACTCCTCAAACTCTCAAGATACAAGGACATATCAATAAGAAAAAGGTAATAGTCTTGATTGATTTGGGTAGTACCCATAATTTTATTCATTGTAAGGTAGCCAAGGAATTGAATTGTTTCCTATACCCAGCACCAGAATGTCAAGTGATGGTTGCAAATGGAGGAACTATAAATTTCTCTGGAAAATGCCATAATATCAAGCTAGCTATGGGGGAATATGTATTGAATAGTCCAATGCTTTCCATCCCAATGGGAGGTGCTAATGTTGTACAAGGAGTACAATGGTTACAATCTTTGGGGACGGTAGATTTTAATTTTCAAGAACTTTTCTTGAAATATTTTTCGCAAGGAAAGGAAATCAAATTACGGGATATCATAGGGAAGCCAGGAAATATAATAATATCTAATTTCATGACAAAACTTTGAATAAAGAACAACGAGGCGTAATTGCACAATTATGCTCACTACAAGTTCCAACATCAAAATCATCTATTTCTCCAGATCTCCAAAAAGTCTTGGACAATAATTCTAAGGTGTTTGAAACTCCCAAAGGACTCCCACCTATTCGTGATCATGATCATGCTATTTATTTGATCCCAGGAAGCATTCCTCCAAACATTAGGCCTTATAGATATCCTTATGTCCAAAAGATCGAAATTGAACGTATGATTGCAGAAATGTTAGAGGCTAGTATAATTAAACCTAGCCAAAGTTCTTTCTTCGCTCCAGTAGTATTGGTGCACAAGAAGGATGGATCATGGTGCATGTATCTAGATTATAGGGAGCTCAATAAGCCCACTATTAAAGACAAATTTCTCATTCCTGTGATTGATGAATTATTGGATGAATTACATGGAGCAATTTATGCAATTTGTTTTACCAAGTTGGATCTTCATTTAGGATATCATCAAATTAGAATGAAGACTGAAGATTTCCGAAAACAACATTTCGAACTCATGAGGGTCATTATGAATTTTTTGGCATGCCTTTTGGCCTTACCAATGCACCTTCTACATTTCAAGGGTTGATGATTCCATTTTCAAACCCTTCCTTAGGAAATTTGTGCTAGTACTTTTTCATGATGTACTAATCTACAACATGTTTTGGAAGGATCATGTTCAACATGTTGATAGGGTGCTCAAACTATTGGAGGAGAAACAATTATATGAAAAAACATCCAAATGTTTCTTTGGAGTACAAGAGGTGGAATATCTGAGTCACATTTTATCTCACAAGGGTGTTAAGGTAGACCCTAACAAAATTAAAGCCATTAAGGAATGGAAAATCCCTACAACCATAAATAAATTGCGCAGATTTCTCAGGTTAACAGGGTATTATCGCAAGTTTTTTAAGAATTATGGGAGAATAACAGGACTTATGAATTCCAATGATTTTTTTGATCATGGTGACTAAAACTTTATTAATCGCTTCAACTAAACCATTGGCCTACGGATAATATGGAGTAGAACTGTCATGGTGCAGGCCAAGTTGGTCTATTAACTCAGTCATCATGATATTCCGAAAATGGCTCTCGTGATCAGTAATTATCGCTTGGGGTACAGCGAAACGAGAAATCACATGATTGAATACGAAAGTAGCTGCAGTTTTTCCATCTGCCACAAATGTAGGCATCGCCTTGGCCCATTTGGTAAAATAATCTACTGCTAGAATAATATACCCATGCCCCCCGGCCGAGTGAGGGTTACATGTAATGAATTCAATGCCCCATTTTTCAAAAGGACTGACAACAATTATAGGGTGAAGAGGAGTAAGTGGTGCATGCATTTTTCGATCGAATATTTGAAAATTATGACATTTTCGAACCGCATAAATACAATCTTTAAACAAGGACGGCCAGAAATAACCTGCGCGCAATATATTTTTGGTTGTGGTGTACCCAAACATATGACTACCACATGCTCCATAGTGACAGTCATTTAAAACCTTTTCAGCTTCCTCATGGGTTAGACAATGTAGAAAAACTGAGTCCGCACCACGACGATATAGTGTGTCACCAAAAATATGATATTTTTGAGACTGGAAACATATTTTTCATCGTTGTGACTGTGAAATCTCAAGCCGAAAAGATTGGGTCTGAAGATAAACAATAATATCTCCATACCAAGGATCAATGGTACTAATAAGAAACAAGGATTCGTCCACAATTGGTTGTTCCGCCACAGTTTCTATATCAGTACGTGGGAAATCACACATAAGTTCAGAAAATATCAATGATTTCTTGGATTTGGATTTTTCAAACTCCAAATCAACTCCTGCAGGATAACAATCCATTTAGAGTATTTGCCCCCTAGCAATTGTTTGGTCAAAATGTACATCATAGGGTTACAATCAGAGATCACTGTCATTTTTCATAAAAGTATGTAGTGACGAAAACGTTGGACAACTTGAATAGCTGCCAAGGCCAATTTCTCCACATGTGAATATTTGATCTCAGTCGGATGCAAATTTCGACTAAGATAGTAAATCACATGTTCACTATGGAATTCATCTTCCTGAACTAAAACCATCCCTATCGTGGAATCGGAAGTAGTGAGGTACAAAAAGTAATCTTGGTTGTAGTTGGGAGGATGCAATAACGGTGCATGGGTCAACGCATTTTTCAGAGCATCAAAAGATCTATCAGCGATCTCGTCCCAAAATAAAGGAATGTTCTATTTCAACAACCTAGTGAAACCTTTCGTTAACTCAGCATAGTTAGGAATGAATTGACGTAAAAAAATTTCTTTCCCTTGGAAAATTTGGAGTTGGCAAAGAGTAGAAGGAGGAGGAAAATTGATGATTGCCTCAACCTTCGATGGATCAACACGAATGCCTGCCTTTGAGGCAATAAATCCCAGCAATCATCCGGATTGTATGTAGAAAACACATTTGTGAGGATTCAGGCAAATCTTATAATGCCTACATCATATAAAGATGGCTCATAAATGAGTAATATGATCTACTCTGCGTGAATAATGAGCAGGAAAATCATCGAGGTAGGGTTGCACAATGTGCTTAATGTCGTGAAATGCATAAGACATGGCCCTTTGAAAAGTGGCACCAGCATTCTTAAGGCCAAAAGGTAATTTGCGATAAGAAAAAGTTCCCCATGGACAGATGAAATTTGTTTTAGGTTGATCTGCAGGGAGTATGTTTATTTTATTGTAGCCAGAGAATCCATCCATGAAAGAGAACATTTCACTTCCAGCACAATCGTGAATAATTTGATCGATGTAAGGGGTTGGATAATTGTCTTTTGGACAAGCGCGATTTATATCCCTATAGTCGATACATACTCTTATTGTTCCTTTTTTTTTATTGACGGGAACAATATTAGATACCCAGTCCGTTAATGGGATCGGATAAATAAAACCTGCACAAATTAATTTTTCAACTTCGTCTTTAATAGCGGCATCTTTTCTCGGATGTATCTGAGGTAATCTCTGTCTAACAGGTTTAGCATCCGGGTAGGTATTAATTTCGTGAACAACAATTGACGGATTGATTCCCGACATTTCTTCATATGACCAGCCAAAAATGTCACGGAATACCTGAAATAGGGCTTTATATGCTTGGATTTCATCTAGATTACAAGAAGCACCTATATGAATGTTTTCAACAATTCCAGGTTTTACTGAAATGTCAAGAGCAACCGTTGCAGAAATATTTTCTAAATTCAATTCAGAATAAACATGTGAGACAGGATTCTGAGGTTCTTTGACCTAATCAGTGGTAAAAATGGAGGAAAAATCATTCTCAAAATGATCGAGATCAGGTAAAAACGAAGACCTATGATAAAGATCTTCCCATGGTAACTCATCTACTGACAAGAATTCACAAATATGTTCATTAGTATTGAATACTTGAGCAGGATCCGGAATTGGTGTCGAAGCTAAGCTCGATATTGAAAATGATTCCTGATTGATCACATTCATTGGATCAGAATCAGTTGAAGGAGTATCAGAAAATGACTGTACATTTTGATATGCTAACTCAAAAGGACTCAAAGGCATCGGGCCATCGAATGAATCCAATTCTGATTCTGAAGGTACTATCCAAGGATCATCAAAGGACATAGTACTTGACGAAATCATATTGATATTAGCAATAGGAAGTTGTACGTTGGGAGCAGGTAGGGAAAAATTTCCCAGTAAAGCTGAATCTTTAATCAATCCTACTCCAACATCCTTATAAGGGATAGTCGTTTTTCCGATATGTTGGATGCTATCAGTAGAGGCTGGGTCGGATGAATAATATGAGAGCTAATCTATTTTAACGATCTTTCCTTTATGAGGAAACATGATGAGACAAAAGATTGATGATACAACAACAATCATAGCGTAAGACCAACTATGACCTAGGAGAAGGTTGTAATCCAGAGGGGCATCAACCACTTCCACATCTAGATTAACCATTTTACCTTCGACCTCTATTGGTATATCTTGTAAGATACCATATGGTTGAAAACCTCTTCCGTCAAAAGCTTTGAGAATAGTTGGTGATTGGTTAATTGTCGGAGAACCAAGTGATTTCCAACATTTTAATGATATAATACACGTATAAGCCCCTTCATCAACAACAGTACGAAAGATTCATTTGTTTTTTACTATTACCGAAATCTGAAAAGCCATTTGATGAGGTAGGCGGGGTGTAAAATTCTCTAAATCGAAGATCATGAGGTTCGAATCCTAGAGATCTACGGCTCCTAAGGCTGGCAAAAGTAATTTTCTTTGGGCTGGGCATGATTGAAATACTTCCAAAGCCAACATTGCTGAAGGGGAAATTGCCAAATCTTCAACAATATTGTAATTCTGAGAAGCTCTCGCATGTGGATTGAAAGTTGATTTACGAAGTACACCTTTTGCAGGCGGTTTAATCACTAAGTCGGGATTTTTTTTCTCGATCTGTAACGGATCAGAAACTGAAGGAGATGTAGTCGATGCAGAATTGGATGTTTCTGCTTCTTTACCAATATTTTTACTACCATAATCTTGCGATCATGTCACAACCATCAGGATATCCTCAACGGGATTGGAGGAAGATCCAACCATGTTACTATCTTGAGCGGGAAAGGGATCCTTCAAGACAGCAGGTATAGGCGAACCCTTAACGAATTTTGATACCTCGGCTCTATGCGGGCGCTCTTTCATAAAATGATCCTGGTCACAGATGAGACAAGGATATCGAGGTTTGCGTTTTTTGTCAGTTGGTTCAATTTTATCGTTTTTCTCTTTTGAAGATTTTTTGTTTTTATTATTACCTTTCTTCTTACCACCAGTTTTAGATTTGGTTGTAGATGACTCTACAATGTGAATATCGGCGGAAGCTTCTTGGGAAGAATCTCCTTTGGGTGAATTGGGTAAAGTGATAATAGGAGAAGTGTTCTTGGAAGACTTATTCTTACTTTTACTAGTGCTAACAGAACCAATTACACCATCAGTGGCATGAGAGCCAGAAGGAGTTGCAGTTAATTGACCAGGTCTTGGTAAATCTGGGATTTTATCATACAAAGTACCTGACTGAGTATATACAAGGTCAAGGCACTAAGCTTGAGCAATAACTTGCTCTTCTGTAACAACGCCTCCTTTGGCCACATCTTCAGTAATTTTGGGAAATAATGATTTAATAAACCATTCAACCAAAATTTGATAAGGAATAAAGACTTTCACTAAACGCGTTCTACGTTTCCACTCATGAATGTGATCATATATGTATGTAGACGTAGACTATTTTAATGAATTCAGTAATTCTATTCCATTTTCGTATCTGACAGGCAACCGAAAATGGGTTAAGAAAGCAGTAGCTAGTGCGTTAAAATTATTAAAAGAGCCGCGTGGTAACTCAATGTACCATTTGGCAGCTAGACCAATGAGAGTTCTCTGAAAAAGACGTAATCGAATCGAATCATCGACTATTGAATTGGATGTGCACCAGAGGTGATAAGTCATAATGTGATTAGATGGGTCCTCTCCTAACTTACCTTCAAATTTCGGAATATCACTAGGCAACTTGTTAGGCATCGGCGGCCAACTTGTTAGGCATCAGTGGCCAATATGGAAGATACAAAATGGGATCGTTCAAAAGGCACAATAGATCCGGTAAATCTAAAGTTGCTATGAATGGTAACCGATGGCTAGGGTATTGATAACCTTGTGTGATGAAACCAGTGCCAGGAGGAGGATATCCAGGATACCCTGGAATTGGATGTGCATTTTGAATTGTGAAACCTCCTAGGTAACCAGGATTAACCGAACTATACTGGGGTTGTTGAGGTATTTGATAAGTATACCCAGGGTACGGCTGATACTGATATGCTGGATTTTGTGTAGTCTGACCAATTTGATACTATCCCTGGTACGGTTGATAAGTAAACTATGGTTGACTAGAGACAATCGTACTGGTACCATCTTGTCTCGTAGGCACCTGGACCGTAGTCTGAATTGTAGGTCCTGACTGTGGCACAGAGGCTTGAGGAATTTGCACTGATACAGGGATAGAAGAAATCAGAGCTACAGATACTCTAGAAACAAGTGTCATAGGTTGAACAGAAGTTGCAGTAGTTGCAGCAGTTTGAGGTGGACTCTGAGGTGTACAAGGCCCAAGCTTCTGAACAAAACCAGGTGCAGGGACTTGAACAATAAGCTGGACAGGTTGCTGGGTTGGACCAGAAACCAAAGGCTGTCTAGGTTAATTAGGTAACTGCACATTAGGTTGCATAGTCTATTGAATTTGAGATGGATTCCACACCATGTTCATTCCGTGGTATTTACCCATAGAAGGTTGTGCATATGATGGACCATAGCCTGGTTGAATGTAGGGTTGATAATTAATTGGTAAATTTCCAGCTCCTTTTAAAAATGATTGACCGAAGGTGGCTGGAAACCTTGAGTTGGGTACCTTGAGGTTGATAACCTTGAGGCACGTACTGAATCTAGGCTTGATAAGGACCCTGAGGAATATACTGAGTCTGGGGTTGACCTTGGGGTATGTACTGTCCTTGAGGTTGATAACCTTGAGGTATGTTTAGTCCTTGAGGTTGTTCTCTAGGTAAATAATATTGTCCTATAGTTTGTCCTGGTAAAAAATTACCTTGAGGTTGCCCCCCAGGCGGTAACTGACTACCTTGAGGTTGCCCCCCAGGCGGTAACTGGCTACCTTGAGGTTGCCCTCCACGCAATAACCGACTACCTTGAGGTTGAAGATTTGGAATATTACCAGACATCATAAAAATTTTCTCTACGTTCAATGTTTCAGTTTTAGCTCCATTTGTACCAGTTGATAACACTTGTTCAGTTGGTCGAGGAGTTGCTCCTGAGAAAGTACCAGAGAGTGACTGGTACACCAATGGAACAGAAGGACCACCGTATAAAAATGTTTCCGGTGATTGGGAAAACATAGATGACTCACCTGACATGATTGATGAAGGATAATAACCTCTTGGTGTAGGATGAAAAGGAATTCGGGGTGGTGAAAAACTGAGACTCGGGTTTTCTAAAAAATATGTCAATGATAAATACCAAGCATCACTTCTAAAAGGACTGTAGAATATTGATTCACACTCCCTAAGATTCAAAGTCTGTTGGGTTTCGGGAAGAGTTACGTCTTCGTCTGGACTGACAAGTTCTTCAATAGATATGAGGTCAGAAGGAAGATTTTCAGTAATGATATGTCTTACCCTAGGTGAACCAGGATCACTAGAAGTTGGAGTAACAAATACTGAATATGGTTCCAATACAACAGGTTCAGTGTCAAGCTCAGAAATTTCAGGTTCTTCAGCTAATTCACTGGAAGGAGAAATACTACCAGTAATTTCAGAAATTTAAATTGGCTCTCGAATATGCTCTGTTGTTTGTAATTGATAATCAGGATGAACAACTATAGATTACTCTCCTGCTTCTGTTGATCTAATTCTACTGTCACTAGGTGATACTAGAGCTCGTAGCCCTTCAAGTTGGCTTGGTGTATACTTAGGGGGTTTCCCCTGGAGTCTACGCGATTGTCTTGGTAATTCAGCCACGATTAAAAATTATTAATCACACGCAATCAAATAAAAATTTCATTGAAAACTCCTTGAGTCACTAAGGAAACAAACAAATGAATCACACGCATAAAAATCTAGGAGATCAAACCACACAAAAACAGTAAATTCCCACACTAAAAACACTAGTTGGTGATGAAATCCAACATCGTAGTATTCAATGTAGAAAGGGCGGTTGGAACAGTTACCCCGACAACCTGCTTAATGAAACAAACCAGTGCAAATTTCTCCACTTAAACCATATTGAGTGAAGATAACCCTCCAGAGAGTCCAAGTGAGTCTATTCGATGTCTGCTCCAGGTATAGTGGGATCTTTCCTCCACCATCACCTTAGGAAAAAACCGTAAGATTATGGTCACTATGGTCACCAACAGAAACTAATATATTTGGGGGAACAGTCTACGGTCTGACATACGTGCAAGGGCAGAGTAACAAAGCTCAATCCCCTTGAAGGCTCCTTGACATAATCTAAGGTATATCGACAAGTGACCCCAGGCTCCTCGAAAATGGTCTATTCGAGGTTTACCATTGTTAATACGCGCATATCTTATATCGTTCCCAATGAGATATAATTAATTATCCCACTGGTTCAGATATGACCTCGTGCTTGACTCCTTTAAGAGGAGCTTCCCAGAGCATACAAGCGACTATTGGATTTTTTTCCTACCGCAAGATCAACTAGTTGTTTGTTTTAATTGTCTTGGAGAGTTAATTACTCCCTACTCCAAGACACTAGCCTAAGGTATATTGGTGAAAAGAGCCCTAGAAATATAAAAATTACTAGATTGATTTTAATTTAAGCGTTGATTTTAAAATTTGTTTCTTAGGACAATAGGTGGGAAAGTGAAACTGATGATATGTAGTGACTCAACTCAAAACATACTAAAAAATGCATCTATTATGAGAAACAATCCATTTTCTTTCAATGAATTCTATCTAAAGGAAGAGTTGAGAAATGAAACCTTTTAAAAAACAAAACTTTCCTTCAAACAAGAATAAATGAAAAGAAATCTAATTTCAACGAGAACTCAAAATCATCTAATGCTCAATAAGAAATCCCTTTTAATTCAAGATCGAAACTACAAACCAAGTTTTTCTTCAAAAGACACTACAATTTCTAGAAATAACACTCAAAGCTAAAAACACTATTTTTGAGATCTAAAAACTCTAAGACTAAATCTGAATTAAAACTTTAAATATTTTGAGGATGTCTTACTTAGCTTGTTATCTAACTAAGGAATTCTTTGCTTGGATCAGCAAAAACTCAAAAAACATCCAATTTTGGTTTTTTAAGTGAAATTCCAAACTTATAAACAAAAGTCTTTTAAAGATTTGCAAATGAGAAAAATGGGATCTAAATCTCATAAAACAATCTCTGCTAAGATGTCAGACTCAGCAAGAAAACAAGGGAATACCAGTGATCTAAAGGTATACCAAGGTTTCTAATCTTTGAGCGGGATAAAGACAAAGCAAAAATTCTTATAACTTGCAGATCTTTCAGAAAATCATTCAAAACTAAAAATGCTGAAATAAACTCTTAATAAAGGCTTTATGACAGAAGATACAGGTCTGGGTAATCACTACGAATCAAAAAAACTAATCCAGAAAAGAAGATTTTAAGATTTTTCAAAAAATTTCACAGGATCTGCAGGATTTAGTGCAAACTAGTGGGGTCCCGCACTGTGGGTACAGGAAAAGTGTGGAACTGCTTGCACTATCTCTAAAAGAAAAGAGCGGACACAAGAAAACTAGAGAAAAAATAAAAAATTCTCAATCATTTCTCAGGGACTCTATAGGGATAAACTACCCAAGCCAGTTTCAATCAATCAAAATCAGAAAAAATGAATTCACAAGTCAAAAATAAAAGAAATCAGAAATCAGAATTCAAAATCCTTTTCCCAGTGGAGTCGCCATTTTGTTGGACGGATAAGTCGTTCTTGCGGACAAGACAGACCTCCCAAGTGTCCTACAGACAGCTAGCAACAAACGGAAAATTAAATCTATCTTTCTCTAGATATATCACGATTCATAATTAAATGCTATAAAGGATTAACGACCCTACTTTTGATCCAACACTTGTTTGTAGTAGCAGTCCTTCAGTCATCTGAAAGAGTTTCCTTCGAAGATCTGCAATCACAAACAGGCAAACATCAAATAGCACCTGCATAGCATATATTCATAAATCATATTTATTATGGTGATCAAGGAATCCATAAAATAAACTAATCAATTGACAGCTTATTGAGAAAAACAGATTTACATGTATTAACTTAAATAAAGAAGAGCTTTACAACCGTGTCCGCCTTGATGTTGTACAGGTCTTCCTAGGGTTCGGAATAGGCATTTCCTTTACTCTGACAAGCCTTGAACTCTTCCAACCGAGATACATACAGGTATGTAATCCTTCCCACATAAAATCTCAGCTAAAAGGGTCTACATTTCAACAGCATTTCACCTCCAATAATACTAAAAACTTCAACTCATCAATTGTAACCCTTTGAGGCTGCCCTATGCCTCTTTTTATAGTGAAAGAGAGGAAGTTACAGCTCCATACAAGAAGGGATAGAATCCTCCTTCAAACGGATTAGTTCCTTACATCAAGGGGTTAGCTCCTTAATGGATGGGATACATGAACCTGAAAAAAGCGGACTTCCCACCGCGGGAATGTTTCTAGAAGCTTCCAAAAATGACTCAAACTAAGCTTCTAGATTTTACTTGCACCTTTTCTTATCTTTTACAGGGGTCCGCACCCTTAATAAATAGAAAGTGCGTTTGGCTACACATGATTTATAGCCAAAAAGTGCGGGACCGCAGGCAATACTAAGAGAAAATGCGGAACCAGAGTTTTAAGACTTTTATGAGCTTTTCCCTTAATTTCAAGGCTTGACTTTAGGAACTTTAATATTTTAGACTTCTAAGGGAGTACTAAAATGTCATGGTGACAAATTTCAGTGTAACAGATAGTCTTAAAAACTTTTTGGAAAAAAGAATATCTTCAGAAGAGCAGCGAAAATGGGTCACAAAGATGTAGGGTTATGACTTTGAAATCATCTACAAAAAAGGGAAGCTAAATGTTGTTTCAGATGCACTCTCAAGAAATGATGAAGAGGTGGAAGCATTTCTTTGTGCCATTTCTATTATCCAACCAAATTGGATGACCAAAACAAGGGATGAATGGAAGAAAGACGAAGAAGTGTGGACACTTATTCAAAAGTCGCAACGAGATCCTAGTACATCTGATACATTTATTTGGAAAAATGATTCCTTATGGTACAAAGATCGCTTATATATTTGCAAGAATTCCCAACTAAAAAAAAATATTCTTTTGGAATTGCACACTTCTCCTTTAGGAGGACACTTGGGATTTTTAAAAACTTACCACAGGGTGAAGAAAGAATTTTTTTGGGATGGCCTTAAATCTAATATTCAAAAGTTTGTGGTAGAATGTTTGGTTTTCCAACAAAATAAAGTTGTGACAATTAAGACCGCGGGTCTTCTACAACCTTTATCCATTTCAATTCAATGTTGGGAGGAGATTTCAATGGATTTTATCACAGGTTTACCTAAGTCCGAAGGAAAGAGTGTCATCATGGTGGTAGTTGATAGACTTACCAAGTATGCACAATTTTGTACATTATCTCATCCATTTAAAGAAAGTACAGTTTCTACTGCATTTATGAAAAAAATTCAAAAGATACATAGAAACCTGAAGATTATTGTAAGTGACAGAGATCCCATTTTTACAGGAAATTTTTGGACGAAATTATTTTCTTGTTTGGGTACTCAACTAGCTCATAGCTCATCTTATCATCCTCAATCTGATGGTCAAAATTAGATAATGAATAAATTTTTGGAAGGATATCTTCGTTGTTTTGTATCTGATAAGAAAGCACAATGGGTCAAGTGGTTACCTCCCGCTAAATGGTGGTATAATAATTCCTTCCATACTGCAGCAAAAATGATCACATTTATGGAACTTTATGGATATCATCCACCATCCATCACATCTTCTTTAAGGGAAAATTCTAGGGTTCAAGCAGTGGAAGATCACTTCGAGCATCAACAAGAATTTCTCCAACTCTTAAAGGATAACCTAAATTTGGCACAAAATCGAATGAAACAATAGGCATATCAACATCACAGTGAGAGAAGTTTTGAAGTAGGAGACTGGGTATTTTTACGGCTACAACCATACAAAAAAATTTCCCTCAAGTAAGCTAAGAAGGATAATACATTATCACCAAAGTACTATGGTCCTTACAAGGTGTTGCAAAATATTGGTACTATGGCATACAAATTGGAGCTTCCTGCTTCTTCGTGAGTGTATCCAATTTTCCATGATTCACATGAGGATGAATGCAAGCTCAGACTTGATTCTCTTCTCTATAATGTCTCCTCTAACTTCTGATGCTCCTACTACTCTTGAAATTCTCAACGGAGTGGGTATAATGATCTTGATCTTACCTTTATGCCATTTTTAACTAAATTTGGAGCGGTGTGTTGACTTGTACTGGGCATGAGTTTTCCTCTTTGGGACCATTGGTCCCACTCCATTTAATCATTGCCCCAAACTAGGAATCACCTCCTTTTCCTTGTTCACTCTCCCTTGACTGATTTGGATTGCCCAGGTGGCATGTACACTTAACTTTTTCATCCAGTTTAACTTTAAAAAGGTGGCCAAGTTAACTGGCCATATTTTTTCCTTTTAAGTATCTAAACCTCGACATTAAATCATTTTTATCATTATGAGTGGATGAGATGAAGGGCCATACCTGAGACTACCTAGTGCTAGTGTGTTGTAGACATGATCTGGTGTAGGTAGCTGGAGTTTGGTGACAGCCATGGCTATCTTTCTTTTGTTGTGTTTTTAATTAATTTTTTCTGAGTGAGAAACTTGTTTTATGAGTGAGCAGCTTAACATTTTTGTTTTTATTTTCTTCTTACAGGTGCTACATGGAGGTCCTCAGGTGCCTTTACTGGTGTTTTCATTCTCTTGGAGTATGATGGTGGTGATTTGAAGCCATCTTCATCAACTCATCTTCAGATTTTTTTTGTTGTTGTGCCATACACATAATTGCTACAAGAAACTTTCCAACTTCCTGTAGCAACCTTATTTCTACTTATTTGGGTTCGGATTTCTTAGGGATGAAGTGATGGAATGAGTGGAGTGATGGATAAGTAAGGGGAGAGGTCTCCTACCAAGGTATAAATTATTTAGCTTCTAGTGGTGAATCTGTGTGCATGGATGTAAGTGAAGGTTAGAAGTGGTAGGTATAGGAAAAAAAAAAATTCATGCTCTTTTTGAAGTTTAGAAACCTTTGAGAGAGCTTCTTTCCTCATAAATAAGTTTCCTATAGCATTTATAGGGTTTCCTGTAGTGCTTCATGAATCCTATAATTGCTAGACTTTCCTGTAGCAATTACAGCCACAGAAAAAAAATGGGTTTTATGCCTACCTGTACGGTGAAATGAATGGATGGACACATGATGGAGTGTTTCATGGGATTTTTAAGCAGAAGAGTGGGAGAAGTGAGGAAAAATTTCTCCTCTAGATCCAAAAACCATCTTTGATCAACAACCTGCAAAACAAAAAACAAGTGATTGCATAGGTATCATCTTTATCTTTTTTCTTTTCGTTTCTTTTCTCTTTTCTTCTCTCTCTATCTCTCTTTTTGAAGGCATGTGGGCTACCTCCACAGAGGTTTTCAACCCACAAGCATGCCTTGGGCACCTCCAGAGAGGTCTTCACCCATGCCTCTTTATTTATTTTTTTCCTTTTTCTAGGTGGGGCAGGCATTGGAAACTATGGAGTCTCCAATGACATACACCTCCCTGTTTATGGAATTTATAAATTCAGCCCTAGACAGGTGATTTTTATAACCTTTTAGCCTGTAACCATTGACAAGCAGGGGAATCCCCTCCTCATCTGTGGTCCTGATCTAAACTGCGCTATTATCATAGCATTTTTCTACTTTGTAAGGTCCCATCCATCTCGTCATCAATTTTCCTTTGAAATCCTTGAACCTTGAGTCATACATCAATGCCCAATCTCCTTCTTGAAAGGTATTCTCCTTAATGTGCTTGTCATGCCAAACCTTCCTTGGTAGTTGAATCACTTATGTGTGAAGGAGTTCTTGCATCCTGAACTCATCCAACTCATTTAATTGTGGAAACCTTTCTTGTTGGGCCTTTTTTATATCAAGGTCTAACTCAGCTTCCATCCTTAAGGTGTTGAACTCAAAATCAATTGAAAGCGGAGCTTTCTTCTCATAGAACAAGTCATAAGGATTTAATCCTGTTGTTTTTTTCCAAGTAGTGTTGTAGGCCCAAGTAGCTTTTACCAATTTGTCCTCCCAATATTTTTTTTCTGTTACTCACAACCTTGGTGCGGATATTATCCAAGGATCTATTGGTCACTTCTACTTCGCCATTTTCTTGAGGGTGGTAGGTAGTGTAAGTCTTATGCTTTATCTTGTGCCTCCTTAAAATATTCTCAATGAGATGAGATGTGAATTGTGCCCCCTGATCAATGACTACCTCTCTAGGGTATCCAAATTTGTAGAACACATTATCTCTCTGAAATTCTACTACCTTCTCCACGGCTACTACCTTTACAGCCTTTGTTTCAACCCACTTTTTCAGGTAGTCAGTGCAAACTATGATATAATTTTTCTGCCCAGATGGTGGATAATTGGGTCCAATGAAGTCCATGCCCCACTTTTCAAATGACTCTAGAGCCACCTGAGGGTGCAAAGGAATCTCATCCCTCTATGTAGGTTTCCCCATCCTTTGGCACTGGTCACACCTGTTAGTGTATCTTTTGGAATCTTGGTGAAGGGTAGGCCAATAGTAACATGCCTACAAAGCTTTGAAGGTTTCCCTTTTTGCAGCAAAGTGGCCTCCACAAGGGCTATCATGATATGCATAGAGGATGTCAAAACATTATTCCTCTATCACACATATCCTAAGAATTTGTTCATGGCCAAAATTGAAGAGATTACCCCCGATCTGGGTGAAAGGGGCTCTTTTTCTGATGATATTTCTCTTATCCTTGGATGAGAGGTTCGAAGGGAACTTTTCAGCAACCAAGTAGTTAGCTATTTCAGCAAACCATGGAGAGAGTGTTGAGATAGCAAAGAGGTGTTCATCCTAGAGCTGGTCATCTACTATTCCTTCTTCATTTACAGGTAGATCTAACCTAGATAAAAAATCTGCAACAACATTCTCCTTTCCAGGTTTATCGACAATGGTTAGGTCAAACTGTTGTAATAATAACAACCATCTAATTATTCTATCATTAACATCAGGTTTGTTCATTAAATATTTGATGGATGCATGGTTAGTGTGTACAAAGGTCTGATAACCAGTGATATAATGACTAAATTTGTTTAAAGCATGGAAAATGGCTAACATTTCCTTCTCTGTCACAGTATAATTGAGTTCAGCCTTAGACAAGTTATTACTAAAGAAATAGATTACATAAGGTAATTTTTCTTCTAACTTCCCCAAGTCTATCCCCACAATGTTGTCTGATGCATCTGTGTAGATGTGGAAAGGCAAAGCACAATTTGGACCTCGGAGAATGGGGTTAGTATTTAAATTTCTCTTAATGAGCTCAAAATGTTCTTGAAAGAGACTGGACCAGGTAAACTCAAAGTCTTTGGCCAACAAACCAAATAGTGGCGAAGCCAACTTGCTGAAATTTGTGATAAACCTTCTATAGTAGCCAGCTAGACTAATAAAATCCTGAAATCTCTCTGCTTTTTACGAGTAGGTACCCTTTTTATGATGGTGATTCCGTTCGGGTCCACCTGTATTCCTGCTTGGGAGATTGAGTGGCCCAATACTATTCCTTCTCTTTTCAAGAATTCACACTTTTCTGGGGTCAAGGAGAGATGCATCTCAATGCATCTTCTCAGCACTTTTCCCAAATTGGAGAGAGCTTCTTGGAAGTCATCCCCATAGGGTGTGAAATCTTCCATGTAGATTTCAACCGAGTTATGGACTATCTTAGAGAAAATTCTCAATACAACTCTTTGGAAGGTAACTGGAGCATTGCACAACCCAAAGGGTAGGACTCTGTAATCAAAGGTAACCCAAGGACATGTGAAAGTAGTATTTTCCTAGTATTCATGACTAGTTTGGATATGGTTATACCCACTAAAGCCATCTAAGAAAGAAAATAAACTCTTTCATGCAAGGCCATCCAGGACTTGATCTATAAATGGAAAATTAAAATGGTCCTTCTTGATGGATTTGTTGAGTTCCCGATAATCAACACAAATTTTCCATTTTCCATTCTTCTTCAGGACTAGGACAAGAGGAGATATCCACTAACTATCAGATATAGGACAAATGAAACCTACATCTAATAATTTATGTGGTTCTTCCTTGACTATGTCTTTTAGAGCTGGGTTCATCCTCCTTCGGGGTTGGCGCAATGGCTTGCATCCTTCTTTAATGTAAATATGATGTGTGCATACCAAGGGATGCACCCATTTCATGTCCTTGTAGTCCCAAGAAAATGCATCTAGGTTTTCTTTCAAATGCTGGCATAAATTCTCTTCTTCTCTATCGGAGAGGTTTGAGTTAATTTTCAAAGATTTGGATGGGCCAAATTCCACAACCTTGGTGGTTTCAGAGGCTGAATCAACTGAGTTCAGTTCCATTGAAGGCTGGATTTCAAATTCTTTGGCTAGGTTTTCCAGTGGCCTATCAGTGGGGGGCTAGTTCTAAATGATTTGGTCGATGAATTCATCTTTATCAAGCTACCCCCCTCTAAGAAAAATATATATCGTACAAATGGGGTAGGTTGTAGTGTTGTATACTTCATATTATTCTTCTTCATACTCCAACCATATAGGTAGGTCATGTTCAATGGAAGGCTGGGCTAGAGGATATACTACCAACTGTTTAGACAAGGGCCCATTCTTAATAGTCATGTTTATGGCCCGACAACTTATATAAGCATCGATAGTGGCTAACCAAGGTCTCCCTAAAATGAGAGGATACCCATTAAACTTGGTTTTTGGATGGAGAACCAGGAAATCTATAGGGTACTCCCAATATTTTATTGAAGCCATAACATCCTCAAAAAATCATTCTGGAGCTACTGTGGACCGATCTACAAGTTGCATAACCATTGTGGTTCTCCTCAAAGTCCCTTGGAGGTTGAGTTTAAGCATATTTTTCCTAGTCATTACATTCATGGAAACTCTGAGATCAATCAAAGTATTGGGGACTATGACACCATATATGTGAACATCTACAACTGGACTACCACAGTCCAAGTAATTTGGGAAGATCACCCTTCCCAACATTAAGTGGGAAAAATTTCCTACTACATTTATGGTGGGGATATCTTTCTTCTTTCTCCCAGGTTTCTTGAAGAGATTTTCCTTGATGAGGCTATTGTAAATAGGGACATCCCTAATGGCACGGAAAAGGGATATTTTATTGGGAAAAATACTGAGATGGGGGGTGAATCAGTATTTTGAAACTCACAATACTTTTCTTGATTTTAGTGATTTCTATATGTGAATTTACTTAAGTCAACTAGCATATGCACATGACTTTTTGAAATGAAACTTGCATATACCAAGAGAAATTATTATTCAGATAAATCTTTAGAAACTTTACTTAGCCTAGTTCATCATTTATTCATAAAAAATTTAGTAAGCAATAAACATGTGCAGTTAGAACAAAATAAATCATTACACATTAGAAACACACTTGAACACCAGTATTTAAGGTGGAAACTCAAGTT
Organism: Pinus albicaulis; assembly: GCA_034641835.2. Lineage (NCBI taxonomy): Eukaryota > Viridiplantae > Streptophyta > Pinopsida > Pinales > Pinaceae > Pinus > Pinus albicaulis. Next base: position 621,015,079 of record CM076574.1, on the reverse strand, counting down.
GGGATAAAACCACCACTAATGTCGTCTATGTCTTCAATATTTATTATATAGAAAACTTCTTACATTCTTGTACTGGTGTAGACTTATAACACCACCTAGGCATCCACAAGCAGAAGGTTGCAACCTTATCTCATTCACCAGCTGCTACTGGAAGGGAGTTTCAACCCCCTGATCTCATTTACTAGTCACTACTGTAAGGGAGCTTCAACCCCCTAATTTGATCACCAGCTCCTACTGGCAGGAAGCTTCGACTTCCACACTGAAGGCTTTGACCCTCAGACCCATTGCAGACCAAGTTTCATAAGTTTTCACATTGGATCCAATAACTTTTACTTCAACACAACTTTTAGATCAATAGAAACAACCATCAACCAAATTCGAGCAGAACAATGAGATCATTGTACCTAGACCACAGAACCAAACCTAGAATTCTGCATCAACACACAGAATCAACTGTAACTCTGATCATTCATAAAAAAATTGTATACACTACTATAATTATGGAAACCCACCTGTATACATGCTTTTGTGTGGAGAAACCTATGTATATATCTTTACATACTGAGATTAAAGTTCTAAATAGACTCAAAACATATCAGAGATATTCACACACACTTTTTTAGATTTACAGAACCCTTATACAGTTAGTATAATTCATCATTTTCAATCAACCAATCACTGATATTTATACACAATCAACTAGCATCATAATAAATATTCAAACAACCCCTATCTATATGAAGACATCATTTAAAAACAATAGAAATCTAGAAAAACTAATCAGACTTTTCCTTCAGCATTCTTCAGAAAAACCCTAGCCTCCATACGTGCCTTTGCAGAGCCGAACCTGCGTGTATACACACCTTTAACGTGACTAACCTACATATATATATTTAAATACTATAGTACTATGTAATACTTCAGAACTACAAACTTACTTGGATCATACCCTTCACTTCAATAAACATGCGCTAGGCCACAAATCTAAACAACCCATAAAAAGATCATGCAAATACATAGTCGTTTCATGTCTAGAGATCCTGATCCATTATTGCATTCATAAGTGAATCATCATATCAAATATATTTAATGATTATATCCCATTCCATGTAGATATACTTTATATTTAAGTATTCATTCAATTCACACACATATCCACCCTTTAGCACTATGATCTTCACCTCCTTATATAGTGTGAGGCTTAGACAATACCCTAAGCCAAAACCACATAAGTGTCGATGGTATTCTTGGACATGATCAATTAACCATTACCGCACTCAATATTGTGGGCCAATACCATGGTAAGGGCCCTTGGTATCATAAACTTAGTGCACAAGCACATACGTGACTTTTCTTCTTTTTACCCGCGTGTATACACGACTTTGCCTTGACAAAATCACGTATAGTTCCTTAATTATGTACTTTGTCACCTTTTGATTTTGATCTGTAGAGCTTCTGACCCATCACTCTGACATTCTGTTCCATCACTATGCCATATCTAAGCTTTATCCTGAACCAATATATCTGGTCTTTTACAATTGGGTTGTCATTAAGGACAACTCATGCAATCATAATGCCAACAATCTCCCCATTTGGACTTGATGGCCATCATCGCGTGTTTGATCATCACAACCTGTAGACACATCATCATAAGAATTATTCAAACACCAAACACTAACTTAATCTCCCTCTTTGACATTAAGGGCAAAGGGAAGACCGATGCTGAAACAATTTTTTCTCTTTCGAAGAGTGCTGAGATCTACGCTGCATTATACGGGCCATACTCCCCCTGAACACATGTTGAAACTTTAGACAAATTATCAATGAATCTATGACCTTTCCTATCATCAAGTACTCATACTTACAAAAATCACCCAACCAAGTAGAGTTACATATTTGACTCAACTACCAAACCATGTGGGCTTACTTTTTTACTCTAGCACCCAATCAAGTGGGTTTACATACTTGAAAAAGTCCATACATGAATGAATATGATAATATTTACATCATAGGTCTCAACATGATCCTTACATCAAATTACATATATGCCTTTATAACCAAGACCAAAGGACCTCAATAGATAGATATCATCAAATATTCTTCAGCTACCAACAGAATGACAAAAATGAATTATACCTAGCAAGGCTAATGCTACCCCTAACCTGTGCATCCTAAAAATTTTAAACAACCAATTCATCAAGGCATCTTCATCAAGCAGATAAATATCAAAGAAGGAAATGTAAGTTGAAAACCAAAATTTCAGGCTATATCTATCAACACCTGAGAAATAATGCCAAACCATATCTGTCAGTAACATGAAAAATTCTATTCTGAAGGTTGACCCACAAATTTTATGACAGAAAGATCCATACGTGACTGTCAAAATAGAGTCTCGCGTATATACACGACTATGCATCAAGAAACCTGTGTACCAAATTTAATCTTCTGAAATTTCATCTAAAAACATATCAGATAAGTTTAACAACATAATTAGGTAGAGACAACTCCTACTTTCTATTTGAGATATTCAAACACTTCTCTGGGAAGATTTTTAGTAAATATGTCAGCAACTTGTTCCTTGGAGGGAACATACTCCAATTTAACCTTTTTCTCAAGCACTTGTTCTCATAAAAAGTGATACTTGATAGGAATATGCTTGGTTTTGGAATGCATAACAAGATTTTTTGGTATGCTAATAGCACTTGTATTATCACATAAGATGAGATGGGTGGAGAACATTTAATATGAATTTTTTGTAATGTCTGCATCATCTAGAGAATTTCTATGCAACATGATGCAACAACCACATATTCTGCTTCTGCTGTAGATAAAACAATGGAACTTTGTTTCTTGATGAACCAGGATAATAATCAGGGCTCCATATAAAATGCACCGCCACTAGTGCTTTTCTGGTCATCATCATTTCCAGCCAAGTCTGCATCTGTGTAAACATGAAGGTTAAGATCGACATTTTTGGGATACCATAGACCAAATTCTTGAGTTCCTTGGAGATATTTAAATATTATTTTTACTACCTGAAGATGTGATTCCTTTGGATTGGCTTGGAAACATCCAACAAACCCAACTTCAAACTTCCAATCATAGATCTATTCTCTGGCTGGTTTACCATGGGAGAATCATCATGAGAGCTGAGGTTACATCTGGTCACCATTGGAGTACACATAGGTTTGCTTGAGATATTTTGCTTATGAGAGAAAGATGCCATATTTTTATTGTTGCATTTGTAAGCCAAGAAAATATGTGAGCTCCCCAAGTAAATACATTTCAAATTCCTGCTGCATAATAAAAGAAAATTTCTGACTCATGGATTCTTAATTGTTACACCATTTTTTGGTCATCTAACCCAATGTTATTAGATGGACCCAAGTACACCATGTAAGACCAATTTTACCCTAAGTAAAATCGCATTCACTATGAAAATAACTTAGCAAACCACCTTTATTAAGTTGTTTATGGTCTAAACAGGAAACCCCATGAGGAAACATTAAATAAACCTATATTTGTTTGATTTTCCTCAAGGAATAATTAGTTAAACATAATTTTCATTAATATTCCTGGTTATATTTAACCCAAAACAAGGAAATTAATTAGATAAATCATTATTTATCTTATTATTTTCTAAGAATAATTATTGAAACCTTATTTAAATAATATTCTTTGTTAAATATGACTAAATCTCCCTTAAATAATTAAATAAATCTTTATTTATTTGATTATTACTCAACCGTATCCTTAAAATGATAAATAAATCATTTATTTATTTATTATTTATAAATAAAGGGATTTAACCCAAGTCAAATTCCTTTTCCCTCCAACAAATATAATAAAATATTCCACAAAAGTTGGATCTTGATTTGGTTAATAATATTTTAACTATGCACCAATATCTAGACTAACTCAATATTTTGTTATAAATATAAGGGTTTTTCCATTCATTTATGACCTTTTGTTGCCTAAAGATTGCTCTGGATCTATACTTTTGGTCTGACTATTGATCCACCATCATAGTCATATTTTGCTATCATTTTTTGTCTGGGTTTTCTACACCATCAAGAGAGAGGAATTTTAGATCTGAAGTACTGAGGAATTACAAGAACCCATCCCATTGAGGAGAACTGGGAACACCCTCCTGTGTTTTCCTCCCAGGTCCCCCTAACACAAAAATTTATTCAACATATTCTTGACTTGTCTATTGGATGCATGGAGTAAATCTTATTTTTTCTACTGTTTAATGTCTTCTAATGCATAGATCTAGATTTTTGTAGCATTTATCTTGATCACCTAATTGCAGATCTGAAGATATTGACAACCATATTTGTTGTTAGGGCTGTTTTTATGCATAGATAAAGTGGTATTTTTTCATATGCTTGGAATTAAGATTCATACTCACAACTGGTGACTCCACACAGGTTTACGATTATGACCACTGTCGTTTTTCTGATCCTTGCATATCCAGCTGCTTCAAACCCTAGGATTTATCTTCAGCCCCTTGTTTTTTTCTTTTCTTGATGTTTTTTTTAAACCTATAAAACTCTAAAACGATAAAAATTCTAACTTCTGCTTGTTTTCGGACCTAGTGCACAAGTGACAGACATCAGCCGCAGCTAAGAAGACAATTTTTTCTGAAATCTGCCGCGGAGAGTGCCGGAGGTGCAAGTCACACTTTTCACCCCAAAACCTATGACCTGGACCCTCAAGGCGCACATTACAGCCCAAAAAGTGCGACCTCTGCTGAAAACAGGTCAAAAACTGTGACCTGGACTTTTTGCGGGAATTTTTCTGAAAGTTTTCTGGGTTTGTCTGAGCCTCTATTCAGGGTTGTCTGACCTCCATATCCACCTATTTTGGACCTATACTTGTTCTGTTTTACTCAACTAAGTGGGAACCTAGCCCCCTATGGCTTCAGTACCCTCCACTTTTTTTGGAAGAGTTTTTGCTGTTGTAGGTTGTCTGAAATTTCAGAGTCTTCAGCCATTTTTTCAGATCTAATACCTTACCTTCAGATCCACTTCAGATCGGCTTGCTATCCATCCAAATCTCCTCATTTAGCTTTGTTTGGGTTTTCCTTTAGGTTTCACTCCACTTCCCTCCTGGAGATAGCCTTTCGCCACCTCTTTTTACAATAATTTTTCCTCTGATTTGTTGTTGTTTCTGCACCACTTTCCAACAGATTTTGTCCTTTAGATCCCTGTCCCTTCGGACCTTAGATCTATTGGTTGTTTTAGTGTGTTTTGATTATTTTTTTCACTCACCTATAGGCTAGTTGTTGAGAGGCCACCCTCCTTGGGTTTAGATTATTGCATTATTAGCTGTTTATTTTCTGTTTTTGCAGGCTTATATACTGTTATTTGCAGGTTATTTGCAGCTATACAACACACTTTTTATTTTTCTCTACAAATGTCTGGGTTTAAAAATTAAAATTTTCACACTTCACACACACACCCTAAGCAAAAAAGGGCTTGGTTAACACTGCCAAGCAAAGACTCTAAAACATTGAAATCATTTGATCCTGCACCTCTCTATCCTTGTTTTGACATTGTAATCAGTTGATCCTGCACACTCTTGCCCTTGTCGGTCTCTTTTTCCTTTGTGTCATGTTTGTGTCATCATCATTGTGCCACCAAGGCATTCATCCCAGAGACTTCTTGGCCTTCATCCTCAGTTTCCGGTAGGGAGACTTACTCCTCCGCATAGGATTTGAGTTAGTCCTCCACTGAGTCTGCACTTCGACTCTTCTTCTAGTCCTTTGGGTTCTCCTTCTCATTCTGCCTTCGGTTCTCCCCCTGTCACCTTCACCATGTCTGGTGCAGGACCTAATGCTGGTGGTAACCCCAGCCGTCATGTTGGGAATACCAATAGTGGGACTGCAATGGACACTACCCCAGTTGCCCCCTTGCTCCCCTTCATGGCAAGTCTCAGCCTCCCCGACTTCGACCAGTTGATAAACGACCCTATACACCATGACGCTAGTTGGCCTGCTATGCCGACGAAGCTCCCTTCTGACATCCCAAAGTTTGAAGGCCTTGTTGGAGAAGATCCTACAAATCATGTTAGATCTTTCCACATGTGGAGTTCATTTAACTCCATTACCGATGACTCTGTCCGTCTTCGGTTGTTCCAACGTACGCTTACAGGTGAAGCTTCTAAGTGGTATGTTGCTCAGGCCCCTTCCTCTCATACCACCTTTGCGACTATTGCCCAGGCTTTCTTGTCTTACTTCTAGCTTCCCCTTCATTACGACACTAGTACTGAACTCTTGACTTCTTTCCGTAAATCATCTGTGACCCACCTTTCCAATCATGTCCAGGAGTGGCAAAGAAGAAAGAGCCTTTGTCGAGCTCCTACCTTCAAAGACCGTGTCTACATGGAATAGTTCCTTAGATCTCTTTTGCCACCTATAGGAAAAGATGTCGCATCGCACTTTCCTCAAACCAAAGAAGCCGCTCTCCAAATTGCGTTAAAAAATGACATGATCTACGCTCAGTCAAGTTATGTTTATACCGTTTTACCTGATCTTCCCAGACTCGGTGGTGCCAACGCACTGGGGGCATCTCACGCTACCGACAGTATCATTAGAGCTCTCTCTGATATCTATGCTCAACCTCCCATGGGCTTTGGCTTTCCTCAGGGGGGGCCAGCAGCTCCTGCACTTTTCCCCCTCCCGGTAGCACGTATCCAAGATACGACATGCCTCCTATTTTTTCCCAACCTCCTGTTTACCACACTGTTACCCAACCTCCTTATTACCCGTATCCACAGCCTGGTGCTCCAGCTCCTCCAGCATTAGCACCTCCTCCTCCCTTGCCTTCTAAACCCCCGCAACAGCAGCCACCACCCCCTCAGGGGCAGGTATATGCACAGCAGGGCGCGACTAATCCTCCTCCCTCCAAAAGGAAGAGGAAAGGAACTCAAAATCAAGTTTTCCTTGGTAATCCTGGACCTAATCAAGGTAATTCTCCTAACACTACAAACCAACGACAAGGCACTCAGCCCAAGCAGGATAGGCCTATTTGTACGAACAAGCCCTGTTCTTGTTGTGGTGTTTATGGTCATTATACGCATGATTGTCCTCTTCTACCATAGATGCGACAGCTATGGGAGTCTCAAGCAACTTTTAGAGGACAACAAGCCATCCCTTTCGTTCCTCCCAATCCTGCACCTAGTCAACCAGCTGTGTTTACTAATCCTTTCCCTCAGCAAGGATTTATGGCTACCCAACCACCTGAAGGTCAAGTGGCCACTCAACCTCTTCCATCTGGCTCCACCGATTACCAGATTCTAATGATGTCCTCTGATCAGCCTTCTGAACCTTCTTCTCTTGACCCTTCACCTTCAGCTGGTACTCATGACCCCCTTTACCCTCCTGGAACGGTTCCTCCAGGCCTTAACCATCTTGGAGCCATCCTGCCTGGTCATTACCCCTCTGGTCAGATATCGTCCTAGCTCCCCCACCAGGAGTGTACATGATACCTATTATGGCCACCCTCTCTCTTCCTAACTTGACCCTTAGGATTCCCTTTTGGTACCTCGATCCTCCAACGGCTACCCCGCCTGGTCAACCCAAACCTTATCTTGCTTTGACCCTGGTTCAACCAGTCCCTATGACTTCTCCCACTACAACAGTGCCTCAGTCACCTCAATAGGAACCACCTCCCGTTGCGACCGCTTCGGGTGAGAAGGGAAAACCTTGCAAGGGGGCATCAAAGGACAAGGCTGCCCCAACAAACCCTGCCCCTTCTCGGCCTCCAAAGCGTACCATCCAATGTGCTTTGTGTGATGTTGTCACCCATGCCACCCATACTTTTTCGGAGCTAACTCACCTTAAGTCCATGGTCAATGAGACATTTTCGGAATCTGATATCCTAGAGGTATATGTCACTATACCCGATTCAATCCCGAAACTCAAACCATTGCGCACAAATCACCCTTGTGCTTTGTGTGATTTCCATGGCCACTGCACTCACCTCTATCCTCACCTCGAAGAGTATCATTCCTCTTTATAATCCTTACGCCAATTCGAGGCCAAGCACAATGGGTCCACCGCTCCCTTATTTATGCATCTTGCTTCGGCAACACCTGTAATATTCTAGATCTGGAATAGCACGGCAAGCTTGCTGAAATAACGCACTCCTTGGGAGATTGATGTATAGAAATGAGTTTACAACCCTTGGATCCCTTAGATCAGTAGATCTGGAGTCTAGATCCAAAATGGGAGCAAAAACAAATCAAACTACGTGTGGTAAACAGATCTCCCACCACCTAGTCTAGCTAAAAAACACCCTACAAGAGGGGCTGCAGCTATGCACAACAAAATGCTTCAAGAATAATGCAGTCTTGGACAATATGAGTAGGAGGCCATAAAATATGACTAAAAAATGAATATACAGCATCAAATCAGAAATAAAGTGAAGCTCTTTCAATATATAGTAGATTACATGAGACAATAGAGCAAGATATCTTCAGAAAAGAGAGCTACAACACGTATATATCAGCAGAAATGGCTCGACAACGTTATTTTCAGGAGTTGTAGCAGCTGCATATTACAACTCAGATCTAGGACAGATCTATGGACAAAACATTAGATCTATTTCAGATCTGGAAACTAGATGGTTTTCTTTACAAGACCCCCTTGGGGTTTTGACCAAATCATGCATAAATAAGAGTAGATCTGAGATACAAGTTGCAGATCTGTAAAATTATACAGTAATTTTTTAATACAAAATTACATTAAAATATATCAGATCTAAACAGAACATGGATCAGCAAGCTAATCCATGGATCACCAAAGTGAAAGGCAAAGCCCAACACCATAGATCTCTAATCAAAACTGGAATAAAAACACCATAAAGAACCTCATATCAAAATAAAGCAGTCCATCAATGGAAACAACGTTGTAGCTCAAAATGACATGGATGGCCACTGCCAAGTTACAGATCCGATGTAAAAATAGGAGAGGCACTCTTCAAGGAGGTTAAAAGACACACTTCATGAGAAGAGGCTCCCAAAACAAGCTAGATCTCTGCAGATCTAGAATCCCACTTGCTGCAGCTTGCAAAAGCAGCAAAACCCTCAATGGATCAGCGCTGCAATTGTAAGTAGAGCTTGGCCTCAAGCCTGATATTGGATCAAATTAGCAAATACTCCTCCAAGAATCCTCAAAGGAAGAGGTGAAATCCCTGCATAGGAACTCCAAGCATAATCCTCCACTAAACAGCAGAGAATTGTATTTGTCTAAGCAGACAAGATACTTAGAAATATGATCAATCAAAAACCTTCTCTTGCTGCCTTCCCTTTCCTTTTATAAGATGAGAGCCTTGCAAAACCTAAACCACCTTGATGATTTGGCTCCTTTCACATGAGGGGCCTCCTTCTAGAACTGTGTTGTCCCTTTAGGAGATGCATTGAACCTAGACAGCGTTGTAGATTTGGTCAAGGTTGACCCAGTCTCACAGCTCAAACCCCTTTCACACCTGCAAGTGATTATTTACATGGCCCTAATTTATCTGTGTTCACATGGGCATTGATTTATTCAGTCTTCTTAGGAGTTTTACATGTCCTCCTTTATTCATTTATTCATGCAACAGAAAATAAAACAAAAATGAATATTCCTCTTAGCTTAGGCTAAGTAGGAATATTACAACACCAGAGGACATGAACGCTCCCATTGACATTCCCCCTTATGATGTCGAGATGACGGAGCCTTCGTCCACCATCTGCTATCTATCATCATCCACGAGACCCTTGGTGGAAGTCCCCTTAGAGACTCCCCCAGATGTTTCGCCTGACCTCCCTTCAGTGATCACCCTGGGCTCAACATCGGTAGATCCTTTATCTGATTATTCTTCTGTCACCACTTGTGATGATGCGCATGTGAACCTCTCTTTTCATGATGATGAGTCCTGTAGCTTCACCGCGTCAGGTGGTATTTCTTCCAGCAGTCATCCCATCCTCTATTACGATGAAGACATTATGGAAGTAGTCACCACCCCTGACTTTATCTATCCCCCCTTACATCGAACCCATACATCCGAACCACATACACCTTGTGGCCATTACATGGACACCCAACATTTGGGTAAGGGGGCACTCATATTTGGGAATCCAGGAGAAGAAATTCTCCACAACTCTCTGAGTGTATCTGGTCATGTCGGCTCTAGTACCAATATTCTTATACATTTAGAAGAACCTCTAGAGTCCCATATCACTTTAGATCACTCTACAGATGATACCCCTCATCATTCCTTCATATTACATAAACAACCCAATCCTTTCCACATTGTTGTTGACCAACCTGTGAGTTTTTTGGGAGAGCACCAGTTCATTATCTCCAAATCCTCTCTTTGGGATAGTGACATCACGTATGCAAACCTGGAAACTTAAAGTCCATTTGATCTATATATGCAGTACCAAGAGAGATGGGCAATCCTTCATTCCCTTTCTCAAACTGCATAACCATAACGAAAACAAATGGCACACCACATCATTAAAATGTGTTTATATTTCACTTTTTCTAAATACATTTTGGCATGACCACAACATGATTGGGGGCACCTATGCCCCTCAACCATAAAAATCCCAGATCTTAGTAAAAAAACAACACTGAAACCCCCATTCTCTGACAGGTCACACTTTTCAGGTCATTTCCTGGGACAGGTCGCAGTTTTCTGCCCAGTACCTGCTACCCAGGTTGCAGAACAGACCCCAAAAAGTTCCACCTGACCTATTCATGAGCTCTGGGTACCTAAACTAAACTTTCAATCCACTGAAATGAAAGAGTAGGATTAGGCCTCTTACCTTCAAACTAACGGATCTCAATTCCAATGGTCGGTTTGTCTGCTACGATCGCCGCAAGATTTAGGGCCTTCTCTCCTCACTACATTCACCATAGCTCCACCTGCAAATGAGTGCTTTTGAAGGGAAAATGCCTTATTAAAAGAAAACCCCTGATTTTTCTTTCACCTGTTGCGACCCAACTGTAGCTCAGTTTGATGAACCATCTCTACCGATGGAAAGCTCTCATCAAGCCCTCAAATAGGTATCTGTTAGTTTCTCGTGATTTTATACTTCACTATATCACTTTTTTTTTCAAGGAGGGTCATTTCACCACTCCTCAAAATCGAATTTCTTCACCTGCAACAGTCGTACTTGGGGTCACCCCTTTGCCTCCATAATTTTCCATGCTTGTGTCGACTTCTGCCACGGGTTACCATCTTGTACTCATGTCTTTATGGTCCCCAGTGGACCTTTTCTGTGTTGCAGCACCATCGAGTCACCCTTGTTTAGAGCATCCAAGTTGAGTCATCATTGCATTCATGGAGTCTATCTCGAGTCCCTTTGCATCCCACTATAATCCTCCATCTGTCATTGCTTGGTCCCTCTCTCGTGTCGCACATTATGTCCTTCAGTCCCTCTGTCCCCTATCCCTCATGATGTTGTGTCATTCGTTTCCAGGACATCCATGCCCTTTATGCTCTAACAAGGGAAGTCATCCATTTGCTACTCAGTACGCTCCATTTCATCATCATCATTGGTGTCAGTCTGTCAGTCGCTCTACTATTTCCTCTCATGCCTTAGTTGAGGATCCCTTATTGCCTCACCTATGGCAGACCTCCTTCTGTCGACATTAGCTCATTCATTCCAGAAGATAGGTCTAGAGGGCGGTGTACCTTGGTTCCAGCTTCCACTTTTGTTCGGTGCCCTGGATCTAGCAAAGGGATTCCTTATTTCCCTTTGACTTGATTGTTTCTTATCTCCAGCTCCTTTCATCATGATCAAGATCCGTATACTTGATGGTTCAGTGATGCAGTAGCTGATATCAGTGATTCTCGGGTGTGTGTGAGATGTCACAACCCTCATGAGGGGGTGGCCCTACAGGTAGCCCCCCACATACCCAGATGACTTCTTCATTTCAGCCTTCAATGCAGCTCCATAGATTTGATGATACCGACCTCAATCACTTGTAGCACCTTCTTGATTGCATATATCAGTCAGATTTTCAGAGCCCTTTCCTGTTTACAGGGGCATCTGGGTTGTATTCATATCTCATGTATAGGGAAAATTTTAAGAACCCCTGTAAATTTATATGTATAATAAATGGGTGAATTCCCATGATGCATAGGAAAAATGGAAGGCGATTTTATTAATAATATAATATGTATATATAATTTTTTGGCAAATCTCTCACGAGATTATATTATCTTGTAAAATCATGGCGAATCACTAGTACAAAATGGCGAATCGTTGTCTAGTGGAGTTCGGGGTGTTGGTTCCAATGAAGATATGGTAGTTGAACCAGGAGTTGAAGGAAGCGAACCATCGAGACCAAGCATGGCACATGGTGACTCGTGAGGGAAGTAGTTCTCGCGCAGTTTGGAAAACGCGTTCTAGTTCTACTAAGTGTAATATTATTGCTCATGCTACTACTTGTTGGGAAAAATACTGAGAGGGGGGGGGGGGGTGAATCAGTATTTAGTGCAGACAATAAAACTTTTACTTTTTCATTCTCTAAAAACCCATACGCTACTTTGTTGAAGCCAACTAGCGTATACATGCGGATATCCTTCATAAAACTCGCGTATATACAGAGATCTTATTATGCCATTAATTATTTGCTTAGATCTATGCAACATTCATTCTTCTGATGATTAGATAACAGTAAGCATGTGCAGTAATAACATAATAAACCATCACACATAAGCATCACACAAGAACACTAGGATTTAAGGTGGAAACCCAAGTCGGGAGAAAACCACCGTGCTGTCATCTCAGTCTTCAATATTTATTATATAAATAAAACATGTTACAACCATGTGCTGGCGCAGACTCATACCAGCACGCAGGCACCCACCTGCAGAAGGCTACAACCTTCTCTCGTTTACCAGCCTCTCCTGGAAGGGAGCTACGACCCCCTGCTCTCGTTTACCAGCCTCACCTGGAAGGGAGCTACGACCCCCTGCTCTCGTTTACCAGCCTCTCCTGGAAGGGAGCTTTGACCCCCTGCTCTCGTTTACCAGCCTCACCTGGAAGGGAGTTACAACCCCCTGACTGAACGCTACAACCCTCATAACCACCATGGACCACGTTTCATCAATTTTCATACTGGATCCAATAGCTTCAATAGATCACAACTTGCAGGTCACTTTTCATCATATTTTCAGACTGGACCCACTCCATACATTTAAGCTCAATCATACATCAAACTGCAACTTATACCCTTATCAATTCATTCAATGAATCTTCAACCAATCAATTAACAACTTGATCTTTTCTCAACATAGTCAGCAACATAATCAATATTCAGAAAACCCATATCTGTATGAATACATCATAGACAGATAGCAGTAATACAGCAGAACAGATCAGACATTTCATACCACATACTTCAACAAACCCTAGTTTTCATACGCGCTTTCCTTTCACTGATCCTGCGTATATACGCGCTTTCATGCATATCAACCCACGTATACATCTACACATATTACAGATCTAATTTCACAACCCATACGCGCTTTATCTGAAGACGACCCGCGTATATACGCGCTTTCTCTGTTTCAAACAAGCGTATAGATCTTCAGACATTTTAGGGATGCACAAATCTTCAGAACAGATACATAGCTCAGATTTTACTCTTCACTTCAGATAGATGTTCGCCTCATCATAGATCTAAACAATCCATAAACAGATCTAGAAAATACATATACATTTCAGATCTAGAGAGCCCTCTTCATCATTTTCTTCATAGGTGCATCATAGATTCAAATCTATCAATCAAGAACAGAGTTCATCCATGAAGATCTTCCTTAGAGAGATATATTCATTCACAACCCTTACTCATGCACCCTCTTTGCACAATGATTTTCTTCTCCTTATATAGATTTAGCCTTTGTCAATACCATGAGCCAAAACCACATTAATTCTGATGGTATTCCTGGACGGGATCACATAGACAATCCAGCGCTCAATACAATGGGTCAATACCATGGTAGTAACCCCTGGTTTTACACATTTAGAGCGCAATTAGGCATACGCGACTTAGCACGTACTTTTCCACGTACATACGCTACTTCGCCTAAACAAACCCGCGTATTCATAGTGACATGTATTATTCATCATTGCTTTGGCCCTTTCTGAAGTTTCTTTCTTCTGTACTCCTTAGCTAATCTGTAGATACATCATCTATACATATTTGACACATAGGTTGCAACTCATCAAGTCAGTTTCCTTCAAGAACAACTTCATCAAACAGTTTGCTATCCAAAGACAACTTCTTCACATCATATAGCCAATTCTCATCTCATCAAGTAGATTACCATCAAAGACAACACATGCCAACAATCTTCACATCAGATTTACATCATTAATAAACTCATCAAGCATCAAGAACAACTTCATCAAGTAGGTTGCCATCATCTTCATCAAGTGGGTTTCCATCAAGGACAACACTTTGCATCATATTGCCAACAATCTCCCCCTTTGGACTTGATGGCAACCACGATGGTGTTTGATCACGATCACAACTGATAGATACATTAAGCATAATGATATTCTTCCCATTCAAACACCATATCACTCTCCCCCTTTGACATCAAGGGCAAAGGGCGGATCAAAAACCAACATAAGGTTTTTCTCCTCATGTAGAAAGAAGAGCGCTGTAGATCTGATGTGCACTGAGGTTACCATGCTCCCCCTGAGTTCATGCTGAATGTTCAAACATATTTTTCAATGAAGTACATGAATCTATGACTCATACTTACATCAAAGATCCAACCATATGTGACTCAAGTACCCAACCAAGAGGGTTTACACATTTTGACTCAACTACCCAACCAAGTGGGTTTACACATTTTGACTCAACTACCCAACCAAGTGGGTTTACAAATTTGAATAAGTCCTTACATGACTGAATATTACAATTTTACATCAAAGATCTCATCATGACCTTTTCATCAAATTACAAATATGACTTTTTATGACCACTATCAAAAAGACCTCAAGAAAGATCATATTTCAGAATCATCATAATGCCAACAATGCATTATGTGCAAGAGCTAATGCTCCCCAAAGCTGTGCATCCACGCATCCTTTCCATATGACCAAGGCTCCTCCTTATCTTGTGCAACACTGAATACTTTCAACATGCAAGTTCATCGGCAACAATCTCTGCATGATCTGTCCGAGATCATAAGACTTCCATCTCATTAATGTGTGAAAGCAAGGAATACTCTTGATAAAAAGCAAACGGGGCTCATCCATAAACTTATCATAATAAATCATGTATCATGTCATCATCATTTAGAGCGAGACATAAGCGGATATAATGTCAATAATGAAATCATTAATAGTCGAGCTGATGCTCCCCCCAGCACTGTGCTCCTGTTCTTGAGTTGTCATACTAATTTTCTTATCATAAATGCATACGTGTACTGTGTCCCCTTTGGAACTCGCGTGTATACGTGACTTTACTTCATTAAACACGCGTATGGAAAGTGAAATGCTGAAAATTTCACACTCCTTCTTCTCCCCCACGAATTTGTACTACCTGTGCTGTCTTCTTCACAACGGATGCTGCTTTATCGAAATAAACATAACACGGAATTACCAAATCAACCATGAGAATCATCATACATTGCTCCCCCTGTGATGATACATTACTAATCTCTATAATGTATCTCACATCATTCCTACGATCATTATGAGAAGTAAGCTTTAGAAGCGGATGAGTGCATTAGGGGTCAATATTCCCTACGTTTCCCGACCGGTCCTCCTTCTTTTTCGGCTTTTCTTGAACTTTCTTATCGTGTGCTGAAATTGTCCAATTTCTCGGATCTGTTCATCCTGCATTCTTTTTCCACATGTCCATACTTGTTACAAGCATAACATCTTATGTGACGCAAAGTAGCATAAGGATCATCTTGTGTTCTTCTATTCTTTCTTCTATTGCAATCGGGTGCTTTATGACCAAACTTGCTTGCATGAAAAACAATATCACTTAAAGAAACCAGAGTACCTTTACGTATAGAATGCGATTTTGTTTGTGGCTGAAACAATGCAGCACGCAATTTGCTGCAACATGCCCATAATTATGACATTTAAAGCATTCAACATTATTGAATGATTTCCTTTGAGTGTTCATGATTGTCGGTTGACTCTCTTTTTTTCTTTCAACTCTTGAGTTTTGCATTGACATCCTTTGAGTCTTTAGCTTTTCCTTGTGAACTAGATTCTCCTTTAACGAGTTTCATGAAAACCAAGACCAAGTTTAATAGCGAGGTGATCTTTGATTACTAAGAATATTGATCGCGAATCTTAGTACTATCTTGAAACCTCAAGAGTTTATCTTTTTCTTCTAATTTACCTTTGAGAATGTTTACCTCAACCTCCAATTTTTGGCATTGCTTCATCATGCTTTCTTCAACCCTTTTTTCCTTCTTCTACTTGATCATTCAATTTTAAAATTTCTTCCTTCAACCAATTTTCTTGTTGTTCACATGTTTGTAACGACTCTTCATTCTTCTTATTTGATTTTTCCAGATCTTCTTTGAGAGAGATGATTTACTGCTTCAAGTCCTTCCTTTTCAAACGATAGGGGGTTCTTCATTCTTCTTATTTGATTTTACTTGAGATCTTCTTTGAGAGAGATGATTTCGTTTCAAGTCTTTCACTTTTGATTGGTTGCATAAACATACAACTTTTTGATGCTTGTCTATCTGTCCATTCGATATTTCTTTTTACTGTTCATTCATTCTAGAATCATATCTTTGTGGATATGATTCTCTCTTATGAAATTGATTTCAATCATTGCTTTCATCCTTGATCTTGAGATTTTTGCTTCTAGACTTATACTATTACTTTCACTATCTTCACCATTGCATGCACGAGAAGATGAATCATAAGAACAATAATCAATACATGTTTCCTCTTCTTCTAGTTTTCTCTGTGCATGTTTTACGAGGTATCTTCTTTCTTTGGATAGCCTTCTTCTTTTGCTTCTTTTCCATGAGCACTTGCGAGAACTTCGTCGAATCTTCTTCATCCTCATTTGACATTTCATCATTATTTTCATTTGCATAATAACTCTTTCTCTTTTCAAATTGTTTCCCTTTATCATGATTTTTCTTCATAAGGACATTTAGCGACTATAATGACCAACTCTTCCACAAGAAAAACACTTTAAGGGAAGCTTACCTTTGAATCTTTCGGTTCCTAGTTGAGTCTTCTCACAAAAATTTTCTTCTTCTTCTTGATATATAATTTGAGTCCTTGACATCTTCCTTTTCTTTTCCTTTTGCACATGCCTTAAAAACAACTTCTTTGATTTGAGAGGACCTCCTTGTCTCATTTCATAAGCGATCGAGGATACCATGTAATTTGAACAATAGTAAGAGTTTACGAGATCTTGCCTTTCTTGATAGGCGATACTTTTCAGATTCAAATCCTTTTGGAAGTCAAAGATCTTAAGACTTTTCCACCCAAGAGTAGCTATCGGTTATGGATTCACCCAAACTTCTCATATGATTTACAATATCATCTAGACGTAAAAAAAAGCGGCAATACTCTCATCACTATCATCCTTAAATTTTTCATATTCAATTACAGGGATTTGGAGTTTTTCACTTTTTACCTTTGTATCTCCTTCATAGCTAGGAATGATTTTGTCCCATATTTCTTTTGTTGAATTTAGCTACATCACTTTAGCAAATTCTGGTTCGAACGAAGCTTCCTAATAAGACATTGACGGCTTTGGCATTGATTTCATATTTCTTCCTTTCTGTTTGCATCGGTAGGAATACTTCTTTGATATCTTGATAACCTCCTTCCACGATTGCCCATACTTCACTGCACCAAAGACTTTGCGAGATATGCTTTTGTTCGTATCTTCTAGAATAACGAGATTATTTCCATTGAATAGAGGTGGCCTTATAGACATTACCCCTTCATGACTTCCCATTTTCGACGGATCTCCTTCAAGCGATCAAGCACAGAAGGACCGCATGGAAACCAATTGTTGGAAAAATGCGAGAGTGAATCGAGTATTTGTAGTGCAGACAATAAAACTTTTACTTTTTCATTCTCTAAAAACCCATACGCTACTTCTTGAGGCCAACTAGCGATATACACGCAGAATATCCTTCATAAAACTCACGTATATACGAAGATCTTATTATGCCATTAATTCTTTGCTTAGATCTATGCAACATTCATTCTTTCTGATGACTAGATAATCGATAAAGCATATGCGGTAATAATAGAATAAACCATCACACATAAGCATCACACAAGAACACCGAGATGTAAAGGTGGAAACCCAAGTTGGGAGAAAACCACCCGCTTTCATTTGTCATCTCGGTCTTCAATATTTATTATATAAAGAAAACATGTTACAACCATGTACTAGCGCGGACTCATGGACTCATGCAGCACTCACTGCACCTGAGGAAGGATACAACGCTTCTCTCGGTTTACACGGGCACTCTCTCGGAAGGAGCTATGACCCCCGCTGCTCTGCGTTTACCCGGCCTCACTGGAAGGGAGCTACGACCCCACTTCTCTCGTTTACCAGACCTCTCTGGGGAAAGGGCGGCTTCGACCCCCTTGCTCTCGTTTACGGCCTCACTGGAAGGAGGCTACAACCCCCCGTCCCGAACACTACAACCCTCGGCACCACCATGGACCAAGTTTCATCAATTTTCTCTCTTGGATCCAATAGCTTCAATAGAACACTAACTTGCAGGTCACTTTTCATCATATTTTCCAGATGATTGACCCACTCCATACATTTAAGCTCAATCATACATCAGCTGAAACTTATACACTTATCAATTCATTCAATGAATCATCGGCCAATCAATTAACAACTTGATCTTTTCTCAACATAGTCGACAACATAATCAATATTCGAGAAAACCCCGGATCTATATGAATACATCATAGACGGATAGCAATAATATCGTGACGAACAGATCAGACATTTCATACCACATACTTGTACGCAAACCCTAGTTTTCATACGCGCTTTCCTTTCAACGATCCTGCGTACGTATACGCGCTTTCATGCACATATCAACCCGCGTATACATCTACACATATTACGAGATCTAATTTCACAACCCATACGCGCTTTATACGAAGACTGACAGCGTATATACGCGCTTTCTCTATTTCAAACAAGTGTATAGATCTTCGGACATTTTAGGGCTGCACAAATCTTGGAACGAGATACATAGCTCAGATTTTACCCTTCACTTCAGATAGATGTTCGCCTCATCACAGATCTAAACAATCCATAAATAGATCTAGAAAATACATATACATTTCAGATCTAGAGAACCCTCTTCATCATTTTATTCATAGGTGCATCATAGATTCAGATCTATCAATCAAGAACAGAGTTCATCCATGCAGATCTTCCTTAGAGAGATATATTCATTCACAACCCTTACTCATGCACCCTCTTTGCACAATGATTTTCTTCTCCTTATATAGATTTAGCCTTTGTCAATACCATGAGCCAAAACCACATTACTTCCGATGGTATTCCTGGACGGGATCACATAGACAATCTAGCACTCAATACAATGGGTCAATACCATGGTAGTAACCCCTGGTTTTACACATTTAGAGCGCAATTAGGCATACGCGACTTAGCAGTACTAGCGTGCATACGCTACTTCGCCTAAACAAACCCACGTATTCATAGTGACATGTCTTATTCATCGTTGCTGCGGCCCTTTACGAAGTTTTCTTTCTTTGTACTCCTTAGGCCGCATCTGTAGATACATCATCTGTACATATTTGACACATAGGTTGCAACTCATCGAGTCGGGTTTCCTTCAAGAACAACTTCATCAAACGAGTTTGCTATCCAAAGACAACTTCATCACATCATATAGCCAATTCTCATCTCATCAAGTAGATTACCATCAAAGACAACACATGCCAACAATCTTCACATCAGATTTACATCATTAATAAACTCATCAAGCATCAAGAACAACTTCATCAAGTAGGTTGCCATCATCTTCATCAAGTGGGTTGCCATCAAGGACAACACTCTGCATCATATTGCCAACACTACTAGCACTGATATTGAGGTTGGAGAGGAGTTTGAGGAAGCATGGAAGGTAGCAGTGGTGGAGAATTACAAAGAGAACCCCATGATGGGCTCCATTTTTCCCTTTGGTATTTAGAGCTGCAAGATCTTATGTCCATTGGTAATTTGTTCAACCAGCAATCAACTTGACTCGAGTTGATTAGGGTATGAGTCAAGTTAGACTAATCTTCAAAACTATGCTTTGCATTATCCCATATTTATCACACTAATGCACACAACATTGAGCATTTGCACCCAACTCTCATGCATTGTACACAAAATTTTCATTAACATCTATAACCCTAACCAAGTGAGCAATTGATCAACAATTTGCACCAAAGTTTTTAATAATAGTGTTGAAAGTTCATAAGAAATTTAGATCCATGGTACCTTAAATAAATTTTTGAGATAACCTCCACTATTTGACCACAATAGAGCAAACTTGTAATAAATTTTTAAACCTACAAAAATTAGGATTCGTGTTCCCCAGGAACAATCATAAGAAAGTAGTTGACATATAGGTCGAGTTTTGAGCCTTGACACATTGATAATGCAATGGCTTGGGTCAGAAACTCACACATTGAAAAAGTCATCAATGAAGAGAAGAAAATATCATTATGAGTTACACATACTCCAAACTTCTTACCAAATTCTACTTAGTTGTCTACAACTCAGCTATACATAATCTTATAGTAAATACAAAATTCACAAAGCCTTCTTCACATAGCTAATAAATGGCCATTGGAAGAGCACCCCTTATATAATTGTAATAGTAGCAATAAATAGATTATTTCATATTGAACTTCATAGCCATAGCACTCCTATGTATTGTATGTTGTATTCAACTTGCATTATCAAATATAGATACAATCATAGTTTTGATTGATACATGTAAATCATACTTGTGCACCATGTTGAATGCAATGTCAGTCAAGGCGTAAATTCGGTTTGACGTGTAATGATCTATGAAATTTTGCATGCAAGTTATTATAACCAAAAAAAAGTTTGGGCCTAGTTTGAATGAGCAGTGGAGGACACTCTGCGAGAGGCAAGCGGAATTTGTACGTGTTCTACGGGTTCAACCTCGGTCAATGTTACAATATATCAAAACAATTATAGTTCGAGGTTACAAAACCACGGTAAAAATCTCCGGACGAGGAAAGAGGCAACGTTACAAAACCACAGAGTAGGCTTGGCCCAGGCACCAATTACTGTGAACAACTCTAAACAAAACCATAAATTCATCTTTCTTTCAGACTGCTTCAAACTAGAACAATCTATTACTGAATTGGAGACAAGAATGACGTAAGACCTTTAATAATTGTACTTCTTTTGGAGTCCGAGGGATTCCCTTTGTCGGCGTCCAAAGACACGTTCAACTAAAAAAGAAAAAAGACAAGGAAATTTTATAATCAAGTTTTTGAATATCATATATGACTCACTGGAGACTTTAAAACTAGTTTTAGAAAATATGTATATAATACGACGCAAAATTATCTGACACAGCACATTGAATTACTGGACAACAATATAAATAAACAATAGTACCGAGTTTGTGAGATCTTTGCTATTTAGATGAGGATAATTTACCAACATTGATTTTGCACCATCCGGAAAGCATGACACAGAGATATTAAGCATGAAAACAATTTAAAATAAAATTGTTTCTCAACATATGTGTAGACAAAAGAACATCCATACGTGTATACGCCGACACTTAGTAGTGTTTACTTATGGCCCACCCACATTCTAAATAAATATAAGCCGAGAAAACATGTGTGTTTACATTCCTATTTTCTCTTTCAAATAGTATTTTTTGTTTCTCCTTGCTAATACCACGAAAGAGACCTATTTGTGATCTAGAAAACAGAGTATGCTATATAATTACTACTCTTTACAGCTAGTGTTTTGGATTTTAGCTCCACTGATACTCTCTCTAACTTCGAGACGAGATAGGAGCCATTTGTGGTTATGGATAGGCGATAACCATGGCGATGGATAGATGATCAACTACTATCATTTGGCTTCTAGGAGTTTGGTTTTTAATACGATCAGGCGAGAAGGTGATAAATATGAGGTTCATTCCTCTCATTGATGGCGAGGAAAAAGCACATGATCCATGCCAATGCACTACACTTGGTCCAAAAAGCAAAACAAAATGGGCTTTTCATTCCCAAGTGATTTTACTCATGCAATAGAGGTCCTTACTTTAGTAACAAGCTTTGATATCAAATTCATTGTGTAGGAAACACAAATTCATTGTTAAGCTTAGTGTTTCCCACCTAAAATCATTGGAGTGTAGGAACATTACTCAGCAAATGTGGAACTTACTTCCCTATTCTATTTCCCATGTTGAGTGGAATTTGTGGTGGGAATGTGGAACTTACTTCCCTGTTCTATTTCCTGTGTTGAGTGGAATTTGTGGTGGGAATGTGGAACTTACTTCCCTGTTCTATTGCCGTGTCGAGTGGGAATTTGTGGTCGGAATGTGGAACTTATTTCTCGTCTTGGCACTTAACTTGAGATATATCCCTCCTTTCGAAAAACATGATAATATCAAGGAAAGATGGTCTCCCCTACAAATTCTACAAGGGTTTTGAGACACCATTGGGAAACCTTTTTAAACGTATGCTTGGAATCTCTTCATCTAAAACCACTTACGAGCAAAACTAATGCGAAGCATATTCAATATAAAGTTATAAACCACAACTCATCCAACGGGAACTCCAATTAATGATCCCATGCTAATCATTATACTTTACATGGCTTTCAAGACTACTGCAGAAGTATTAACCATAAATAAATTAACACGTGGCTACTTAATGGGTAGATTCATTTTATACTAACATTGTGGAAGCTTCAAGAGCTATCGGGTGGGTGGAGAAATCCATCGAGAAGATGCTTTGCTCCTCAAAATTTATTTTGATAAGAGTCCTACACGGATTAGAATGGTATTTTACTTCGAGATACGATGACGACGAGCAGAAATGGTCCTTCAAAAAGAGTTTTCTTTGTCCAGTAAAACATTTCATCACAGCTAATGCTCTAGGTTAGCTAGAGTCAAGAATGTAAACCAGAAGGAACAATCCTTATCAAGTGCCTACAAGATATTTTAAAATCCACTTTGTAGATGACTCTGTGCTCTCTCTAGAATTAGCTCCAATCTCTGGATATGATGACGTATTGGATTTGGCCCCGAGTTCAACAAAGCGAGTGAGCATTATGTTCACCCAAAGCATCTTTTAAGGTTCAAGGCTGGGCATCTAACATTAAGAAACGACTAAATACTAATTAACAATTACATACGGAGATCGGGTCATTTTTTTATTCAAACATGGATGGCATAACAATGTTGACAATGTGAACATGGAAGAACCTCCTGAGCTGATGGTGGAAAAGAGGATAAAGGCGAAGATGGTGGAAGCATCTACCCATGTTTTAAGATGTTGCTCCTACAACGGCGTTGGAAATGTGGCATCATTGAAGCTTACACAAAGGAAGGGTGATGCTTTAGTCTATTGTCGGTTTATTGTAATTAATGTTTATGAGGTATCATTCTACCATTGCTCTTCTATATTCCCTTTTCTTGTTTAGTTGGTAGGTCGATCGAGATTACTGCAAGTGTTCATTTGTACACACCATGTAATTGATACCTCTATTTGATCCCTAAAGAGATCGAGAGATTAACCACTAATAGCCACTAGCATGATTGGACGGATTAACAATTTGCACACAAAATGACGGCAATCACTAACAATCACAAAATATCATCTTCATTGGTTATCTTTTTCCTCTTCTTGAATTTTGTAAATTATATATTATAAAAAAAGCTGAAGAAACAAGCTAGGAAGTGTTGTGATCTTTCTTGTTAAATTATAGAGAATCCTCATGATTTAATTTGGGGGATTAGTCAATGTATGTTGTTAGGGTACTTTAGTGCAATATGTATAACTAAAGTTTAATGTTGTATAAGTTGTATTGCGGTTGTACTAATACGGCTATGGAGTTCACGACAAACTAAGGTTAATACTTATAAAAATGACAAACCCAAAAGGGACAAAAACTTCGGAACATGCTCATAAGGTCATTTTTAAAAATTAACATACTCCTAAATTCACACTTTAGGGGAAAAACAAAAACGTCCAAATTTTCCAACACATTAAAAAACTCATTAGTTATTTAGCTCATGTGCACATCTTTACCATGCCACCTTGTATTTAGGCAGAGCCTAAAAATATCTTGCAATGTTTATTTCTACACTAGCATAGATCATCTTAAACCCAAACCCATTAAGCATACGGAGAGAGAGAGAGAGAGAGAGAGAGATCGAGATAGGCACATGTTAGTCTACGGGCATAAAATGTCTAGCTTGTTAATGGATCAGAGTTAAGATGAATATATGCTAGGTTTTTTTGTCTTTTTAACATGATGGAAATTAACAAACAACCAGCTTTTTACTTTTGACATTACATGCCAAACCATGGCTAGTTTTCCATTTTAGTTCATTAGAGCTAGCATTACCACATACATAACACATCTCTATTACACCAAGGTTGTAAGTATGCCTCACTTCGGTGCAATCATTGAGTCTTCTCGAGTATTTACTTCCAATGAACTAAGAACATTGATTTTTACCCAATACCAATCTACATATGCACCCTTTGATACGGATCTACCCGGGACTAATGTTTCTAGAAATACCCTAAAGGGGGTCCATCTATAACAATTCTCTAAAGGTATCCACAAAACAAACTGGTAAACACATACAACACTCTCTAGAATATCAAAACAACATAGAAAAGAAAAGCTGACAACATGATAAAAAAAGTAACTGCGAAATATTCAAGCAATTTATTTTCATATACACACACCATATCTTCCAAATCACCTATAAGAAGCCTGCGGAACATTTAGAGTGCCCATAAATTTGCTTCATTTCCTCCTCAATCAACCACTCACACATTTCAAACCAAAATCGGCTCGGATTATAGAACAACCTTATACATTTCATAATCATATAAAAATATTAAATAAGCCTCACCTTGAAACTTCAAGGCGATCTCATAAGAGTAACTAATTCAGTTTCTTATTGTGCATTGTCACTAATGATGCACGAAATCTCTGTTCAATAATTATACTCAGTTCAACATGAATTCAGAGGGCTCAAGAATAATTTATACACAACATTCTCTACACTAAAAAATGTTTAGAGGAATAAATACGTTTCCAGGGCTTTTAATTCGGGCAAAAATTTGAAACTAACATTGGTTAATTAGTTTTCACATAGATGTCTTCCCACAAGCTGATGTGCAAAAAATCTAAGTGAAGTGAACTCCACCGCACTCCAAGTGTAAGTAAAGGGTTACTCGATCGACGAGCATTTAAGGTACAAGGCTATTACTATCTCATAACTTTGCTATAATAATAATCAAGCATTCCACTTTCTTTTACGAAAGGGTGGGGAAAAACAAATTGCACAAGAAAAAGAGTTTTGGATGCAACCAACAAAAGAAGCAAGTACCGAATGCCCAGGTCAACATGGGGAAAATAGGAAGAGTTTCAATATCGAATTTTGCGGGATGGCCTCGGGGGATTCTAACAAAAAAAACAAAAACAAAAAAGTCCAGAGAGAAGGAAAACTGACTGCGAAAACGGGAGCAAAAAAGCTGATGGATAATTAAAGAAGAAGGTTTGCAAGGATGCTCAAAAATCCCACAAACAATTATAATCACTATTTGTGAAGTTTGACGAGAATAACGGGGAAGGAAATCAGTCTTCATCATGACTCAAAATCACAAAGGCAAAATCCATCCAAACGAACAAAAGACCAAGTACGAAAGAGCTCGCGAGAGAAATAGCTACGAGCTTTTCGGCTTAAGCAATGTATTCATAATTCCTCCGGCAAAATAAGGAATGACTAGCAAAATAGTTATTTAAGGCGGCTCATCCAAAAGATTCGGATCGATCCCAAACATACTACAAAAAATTATACATTACGATATAAAAGGCCCATTGTTTTAGCTAAAAGATTCAACCCTAAAACAAGTTTAGTGAAGCTACACCCAACACCAACAACATCACATTTGGCTTTCCTAAGAATTATAAAAAACTAAGAATTCAATCTTCAGGGGAGGCATGAAAACAAACATCCAAGATTTTGTAGCATCCTAGGATGCTTGCCAAAGCAACATAAAGAATTTACTAGGTGCAATGCACAATGCAGCCTTTATTAATCCCAGTTCATATTTGGACGAACATTTCAATGAATTTTATTGTTGGACTTCCAAAAAAAGCGAGCAACAAAACGGTGAGTAAGGTCATAGTAGAATTGTCTTTTAAAAGCAACTCATTTTTGCGCCTCCACTCATCCTTTGACTCCTTTCTCAATTTCCCAAGCATTCGTGGATAATATCTTCAAGCTACACGGTATGCCAACTTCCATTGTTTCAAATGCGAGGGGGATAGGCTGAGTTAATGACTATATTAAGGGCTACACTAAACGCAGTCTACAACGCCTCCATTACTAGCTCAACCTTTGCAATATATGCAAAATTTCAAAGTCTTATATTGTTGGGCACTGGACCTACAATGCAAAGCTTTTAGATTTTTCTCCATACTATCAAATTTATCCTAGAAGTCCTCTTTAATATCTCATCCCGGGGACCTAATTGAATGACGGGAGATGACATGGCACATTTAGGTAATACATGAATGGGGAAGATGATCTAGAGGGAACTAGCCACTAATTGGAGTAACCAAGAGACCTTTGAGAGTCAACAGAGCATCCCCTAAGGGGCGAATGAGGTAATGAACTGCGAAGAACAGAGTGCTAAATTATAAGTACAAATTTATGTCTTTCCTTGAAGCTAAATCCCACAAATCCCTAAATCTACAAAGGAATGATACCAATTTGAAGATGGTCATGAGGCAAACGGGTTGAGCTGCAAACTGCGCGAACAACAACCTCGGGTACATTTTTGCTTGCATCAAATGTAACTAAGAAATAGGATTTGGACTCTTTCTAACTTCTCCCAATCAACTTGAGTCTTGAAATAAAATTCCATACATTTACTACCTTATTAGTTATACGAGTACTACTGAAAAAAATCAATAACAACCTCTAATAAGGCATGTTCGTAAGAAAAAAAATCGGTGAATCTTTTATATCCTTTTTCGGTATAGGGAAATTTTAGAAGATAGTAAACAATACAAATCCATTTCCTTTTATCTATGATATATCAAATCCAAAGGAGATTACTCAACAAATAAATTCTTAATCCTAAAAGTAGTAAACGTGTAAAAACAAGCATATTCTATTATGCGAGCCCAAGTGACTAAATTTAAATATGATGAGTGTGCCAATGATTTCTACCAATCATAATATGGCAATATTTCATGTAAAATTTCTATTATTGGCGAGTGCAATATCTAACACCCATTATTATGTAAAATTAGCACAAAAATTAGTACATCTTGCTCATAATTTTTTTTACATTAACAAGAATGTAAGCAACTTGTATTTCTAGTTGTATAACTTCATCTTTACTATATGCAAGATAATCTCAATAGTGGAAGTAAAGAGGAAATGTTCCTGGAGTAACAAATCCATTTTTTTGCCTTGTCCATTTAAGTTGAAATTACTAGATATTGACACTCTCTGTAAGCACTTTACCATCTTGTGGATCATAGAATATCTCAATCAGAATTATAATGCACCTTATATCTTTGAACATTGTATAAAAACCTTGGAAATAAAAGCTATGAAGTAGACCCAACAATGATTCAAAACAAATGAACGTATATACAAAATTGGAAATTTGTAGCAAAAATATGATTATACAAGTTCCAACAAGGTTTTAACGATCAAGCAAAGCTACGAAAGAGTAATGCTCGGAGTACTTACCAATATGCTTGAAAATGGCGGTGGCTTTAAGCCTAGTTGTTGTTAAACCTGTGAGACATTTTTGTTCCTATTAAAAACCTTTCATTGAAGTCGAGAAATCGATACCTAGAATCCAAGTTGATACTTTGCCCTAAAATTATTGGTGTATTTGTGGGGATGTTTAAGACCATTTCCATTCACCGACATTCATCCACATTGCCTCTATTTTATTTGCTTGGTTTAGTGTTGTCACTATAAATCAAGGGATAACTAAGCATTTTACTTCGATACTTGCAATCAAATTGTTGTTGTATTTGTGGGGGATGCTTAAGGCCATTTCCATTAGTGACGGAGTCATCCACATTGGCCTTTTTTGTGCTTGGTTTAGTGGGAAATACCTTGCTAGTAGTAGTAACCAGTCTACCTTGCCTCAAACGAGGAGCACATTCGACGAAGGACACACCCTTTGTATGATTTGAACTCACGTCAAACTTTTTGCTTCCACATTTACTCAAGTTTAAATGTTTATAGACTCAGTTACTCAAAATTTATCTTAAAAGAGAGCTGAAATGAGTGCAGTCAATTCTTAATAAGAAGATAATGAATCACCAATGGAGGAGTATACTACGCGGGGATGGTTGCGGGTAATGACTATATTTAGAGGCTACACTAAGCAGATCTACAACACCTCCATTTTCGAGCTCAACCCCTTTTGCAATATATGCAAAATTTCCAATCTCATATTGTTGGGCTTTGGACCTCCGATGCAAAGCTTTTAGATTTTTTTCTCCATATTATCAAATTTATCCTAGAAGTACTCTTTAATAGCTTAGTTGAGGACCTAGTTGAATGACGGGGAGATGACATGGCACATTTAGGTAATACGTGAATGGGGAAGATGATCAGAGAGCTAGCCACTAATTGGAGTGACTTGAGAGACCTTTGAGAGTCAACAACTGAGCATGCCCTAAGAGGCTGAATGAAAGTAATGATCTCCGAAGAACAAAGTGCTAACTTCTAAGTACAAATTTATGTCTTTCCTTGAAGACTAAATCCCACAAATCCCTAAAATCTACAAAGGAATGATACCAATTTGAAAAATGGTCTTGAAGGCAAACGGGTTGGAGTTACAAACTACGCGAACAGCAACCTCGAGGTACACTATGCTTGCATCAAATGTACCTAAGAAATAGGATACGGACTCCTTCTAACTTCTCCCAATCAACTCGAGTCTTGAAATAAAATTCAATACATTTTACTACCTTATTAGTTATACGATGTACTACGTTTGAACAAATCAATAACAACCTCTAATAAGGCATGTTCGTAAGAAAAAAATCAGTGAATCTTTTATATCCTTTTCCGGTATAGGTAAGTTCGAAAAAGATAGTAAACAATACAAATCCATTTCCTTTTTATCTATGATATATCAAATCCAAAGGGTATCAACAAATAAATTCTTAGTCCTAAAAAGTACTAAACGTGTAAAACAAACATATTCTATTATGCAACCCAAGTGACCAAATTAAATATGACGAGTGTGCCAATGATTTCTACCAATCATAATATGGAAATATTTCATGCTAAAAATTTCTATTATTGGCCCAGATTGCAATATCTAACACCCATTATTATGTAAAATTAGCTCAAAAATTAGTACATCTTGCTCATAATTTTTTTCATTAACAAGCATGTAAGCAACTTGTATTTCTAGTTGTATAACTTCATCTTTACTATATGCAGAGATAATCTCAATAGTGGAAGTAAAGAGGACATGTTCTGGGAGTTACAAATCCATTTTTTTGCCTTATCCATTTTAAGTTGAAATTGCTTGATATTGACACTCTCCGTAAGCACTTTTCCATCCTTGTGGATCATAGAATATCTCAAGCAGAAATTATAATGCACCTTATATCTTTGACCATTATATGGAAACCTTGGAAATAAAAAGTTATGAAATAGACCCAATAGTGATTCGAACAAATGAACGTATATACAAAATTGGCAATGTGTACCAAAAATATGATTATACAAGTTGTTTCCAACAAGGTTTTACGCATTCAAGCAAAGCTATGAAAGAGTAATGCTCGAGTACTTACCAAGGTGCTTGAAATGGCGATGGCTTTAAGCGAGTTGTGGATTAAGACTTTACGGACATTGTTTTTCCTTGTATTTTTGCAAACCTTTCATTGAAGTCAACAAATCAATACCTAGAATCCAAGTTGATACTTGCCCTCAAATTTTTGGTGTATTTGTGGGGATGCTTAAGACCATTGCCATTGGCGACATTCATCCACATTGCCTTTGTTTTGTTTCTTGGATTTTAGTGTTGTCGCTATAGATCAAGGGATAACTATGAGTATTTTTACTTCGATACTTGCAATACAAATTGTTTGGTGTATTTGTGGGGATGCTTAAGGCCATTTCCATACTTGCAATCAAGGGATAACTAAGTATAACATGAGAAATTGAACCTAAGGAAACCCTTCATAACTATCAACATGTGGAGGCAAAATCCATAACTATATACTCATGTATGACAACTTGACTGCAGAATGAACTACCATGGTAGAATCCACAAGATGGAATAAGAAGTATTCAATTGATTTATCGAGACACCATAGGTGACCTTCACTCAACAAAGTTCAGTTATCTATCGATCTATCCAATGATAACAAGGTGTTCTCAAACACAAAATCAATTGAAGAGCTTTAAGTATATCGTATTTAATAAGCCACCTTTAATATCATCTTCAAGCTTCAGCCACCTTGTAACAAACATCTCCATCACAAATAACTCCTTCAGGTTTACAATTTTCATCAATCGCAGCATCTGTGTCTTCACCCTTGTCCTCCTGCATCACATCCCCTTCATCCTTCAAAGCATAAGTCAGGTGAACAGAGTAGTCACAATCTTTACAATAATAGGACCATCCAGTGCTATCTTCTTCACAAACATCACAAATGAATGCATCCGCCTCTGTGAATACAAGGGGGTGTTCATGTTGGTAGTACCTTATCTCCTTGGGTGATTTCTCAACCAGCGCTTTCATTTCCTTAACATTTCCTTCTGCAACGTTTCAAGATGACCATCGGTGAAGGGATAAGCCTTGGCTCCAAATGTGGTCACTGCACTTTCAACATTCTCTGTCACATTTTTTCCATCTGGACCCACCAAAATCAACGATGGGATGCCTCTGACATGGAGAAGCTGCATGAGATCCTTCTTAGTTTCATCTCCAAATGGAAGAGCCAACCATGGCATGGTTTTGTAATAATCTTGAAAGGCCTCTTCATTCTTTTCAATAGATATGAAAACAATATCGAAGGCTTCTCCTATTTCCTTGAGTTTGTTGTATACCTTTACAAGCTTCGGAGTAAAACCTTGTCAAGGTGGGCACCAATGGGCAGAGAAATACAGAGCAATTGTCCTCCACAAGCTCAACTACAGGGACCTGTTACAAAAATCGAAACATATAAAGGATCAGCATCACCCATATAAATGAGTTCATGTCAACTTGTGGTTTAGTTGTTGATAACAAGAATCCACCATGAAAACAACCCAAATTCAAACCCTGAGAGATGTAGACCCTCTCTGTGAAAGTATTTTATACTTTTATGAACAAATTCACACACTTAACTATTTAACACTACGAGTGATTCATAAATTATGACATAATAATAATGAAAGTACTATGCAGATCTCCATAACTCACCTGGGCACCTCCATGCTTGATCACAAAGTTGCGCTCATCAGAAACCAAGAGTGACTCCAGCGTTTGTGCTTCTCGTTTGGCTTCATCCTCTACTT
Organism: Pinus albicaulis; assembly: GCA_034641835.2. Classification (NCBI taxonomy): domain Eukaryota; kingdom Viridiplantae; phylum Streptophyta; class Pinopsida; order Pinales; family Pinaceae; genus Pinus; species Pinus albicaulis. The sequence goes on along the minus strand of CM076574.1, from coordinate 620,983,277 downwards.
CAAGCTCATCCAGCCTTTTTTTGGTAAATGTATAAGCTCCGATTCCATGTTCTCGTATAAGTCCCACTACATTTTCCTGTACTGTTTTCCCATCTTGACCTAGAATAATCAAGGATGGGATACCCTGAACTCGGAAGTAGTGAGACAAGTTCTTTTCAGCCTTGTCTCCAAATGGCAAAGCCAGCCATGGCATGCTTGCATAATATTCTTCGAAGTCTTTCTCCTCTTTGTCACCTGAGAGAAACACAATCTTAAAGGCCTCCCCTTTCTTCAAAAGCTTATTATAAATATCCACAAGCTCCGTTGTGAACTTTCTACAGGGACCACACCAGTGAGCTGAGAAATATAGACCCACAGTTTTCCCCACAAGCTCCACAACCCAAATTGACAATGAGACCATCATGAAAATAAGAACATATTTCAGTGGTATGATTCATGAATCATGGCATAAAAATAGTGAAGCTAGTAAGCAGACCTTAGTAACTCGCCTGGGCACCTCCATGCTTGATCACAAAGTTGCGCTCATCAGAAACCAAGAGTGACTCCAAGGTTTGTGCTTCACGTTTTGGTTTCTCCTCCGCTTCAAGCTCATCCAGACGCTCTTTTTTAAATGGGTAAGCTCTAATTCCATATTCTCGTATTTGGGACACTACATCAGTCAAAACTGTTTTCCCATCTGGACCTAAAATAATCAAGGTTGGGATACCCTGAACTCGGAAGTAGCGAGATAAGTACTTTTTAGCATTGTCTCCAAATGTCAAATCCAACCATGGCATGCTTGCATAATATTCTTCGAATTCTTTCTCCTCTGTGTCACTCGAGAGAAACACAATCTGAAAGGCCTCCCCTTTCTTCAAAAGTTCATTATATATCTCCACAATCTATGGAGTGAAATTTCTACACGGACCACACCAGTGGGCTGAAACATACAGACCCACAGTTTTTCCCACGAGCTCCGCTACCGGAGCCTATTGGAAAAAACCCAAATTGATAATGAAACCATCATGAAATAAAATCTATGCATATATTTTTCCTACACCCTTACAGCATCCAATGATTACATGAAACTCAATCACCCAATTCAATGCATGTATTGATTATAATTGCACACTCTATTCTCTAGCTTTTTAAGTTCAATAGCCTAATTAAATACATGATTTCATACCTAAATTCTCATAAAGAACCCAAATTCAGACTTGATGGCAGGGAAAAACACAAGCGAAAAAGGGAAAACACCCACCTTTCTTCCTCCATGGCCAAGGACAAAATCTTGTTCATCAGACAACAAAAGAGAATCCACAGTCTGTGCAGCCCTTATGGCCTCCTCTTTCGCCCTCAGCTCAGTAAATCTCTCTGCGGTGAATGGATATCCCTCAACCCAATATTCTTCAATTATCTCCACACCTTCAGTCGTTATAACTCTGCCCTCTCTGTCCAGAAAAACAAGGCACGGAATGCCATTGACCTGAAAGGTCTGATTAAGCTTCTTCCTTGTATACCATCTGAGAATGGTAGGGAAAGCCATGGCATGGTATGATGGTATTCCTTGAATCGCTTCTCATCAAGATCCACAGAAACAAAGAGAATCTCGAAGTCCCCCTTCTCCGATAACTTTGTATATATTTTGGACAAAACGGGGGGTGAAACCCCTGCATGGAGGACGCCAATGTGCATAAAAGTACAGACCCACATGTTTCCCTTCCAGTTCTTCAACTTTCACCTGTAGATTACATTGGATTCAATACAAAAATGCAAATTTGCAGTGAAATAAATGATATCAGAGACTGTATAAGTATAAAAATCATACCTTGCTTAATGGTATGAAGGATTAACAAGATGTAATTTATAGAGATGAATTTCAACCTTACCCTCGATTTGCAAACCAAGAAATCTAGCTTTTGCAACCAAATCGAACTTGAAAACCTGTAAATCGAGGTGAATCCGCCCAAATTCAATGAGTCCAACCTCCAAACCAGGCGAATCGGGCCTTTGCAATGTAAATCTAGGGCGAATCCCACCTTTTCAATTTTTATCCGCTTTAATTTTGAGGCTAAAATATAATAATTATTTATTTTTTAAATAAATTTTGGGCTAAGTTGTTAACTATAGAAAAAATGGGTGCAATATAAAAAATTCACCTCCTCAAACTATAAAACCCCTTAAATTTCGCCTTTGGGCTAAAATTCACCCCTAAAATTTTCCATGCTCATGTACTTAGATATTATTATACAAAGTCTTGACTGCTATCCCAGGCACAATATGTATATGGGATTCATTATCATGTTAATTATCTGGCTCATGTTTATGCCAGCATATGCTTTACTATTTCGTCCCGTGGTTTTCCGGACGCCTCATTGTTTGTACTTTGCCTCGGCGGGCATAGGTATGCCTCCCCCGCCACGTATAGCATAGGTACTCACTCATCAAAGAGACTTGTCGCACCTGTAAGTCTTGCCTCCTCAGGGTCTAGTTCTTTCAGCACTGTGGTCTACCTAATACTCCTCTCTCTTTGACTTCCCCTTCGATGTCTAGTGATTGAGTTCTTACAACGTACTTCGGTCATACGATTAGCTCCTAACGCTCGCACGCTGGGGGGAAATCTGTTACACCATTCTTTGGTCATCTAACCCAATGTTATTAGATGGACCCAAGTACACCATGTAAAACCAATTTTACCCTAAGTAAAATCGCATTCACTATGAAAATAACTTAGTAAACCACCTTTATTAAGTTGTTTATGGTCTAAACAGGAAACCCCATGAGGAAACATTAAATAAACCAATATTTGTTTGATTTTCCTCAAGGAATAATTAGTTAAACATTAGTTTAATTAATATTTCTGGTTATATTTAACCCAAAACAAGGAAATTAATTAGATAAATCATTATTTATCTTATTATTTTCTAAGAATAATTATTTAAACCTTATTTAAATAATATTATTTGTTAAATATGACTAAATCTCCCTTAAATAATTAAATAAATCATTATTTATTTGATTATTACTCAACCATATCCTTAAAATGATAAATAAATCATTTATTTATTTATCATTACTCAACCACATCCTTAAAATGATAAATAAATCATTTATTTATTTATTATTTATAAACAAATGGATTTAACCCAAGTCAAATTCCTTTTCCCTCCAAAAAATATAATAAAATATTCCACAAAATTTGGATCTTGATTTGATTAATAATATTTTAATTATGCACCAATATCTAGACTAACTCAATATTTTGTTATAAATAGAAGGGTTTTTCCATTCATTTATGACCTTTTGTTGCCTAAAGATCACTCTCGATCTATACTTTTGGTTTGACTATTGATCCACCATCATAGTCATATTTTGCTATCATTTTTTGTCTGGGTTTTCTACACCATCAAGAGAGAGGAATTTTAGATCTGAAGTGCTGAGGACTTACAAGAACCCATCCCATTGAGGAGAACTGGGAACACCCTCCTGTGTTTTCCTCCCAGGTGCCCCTAATACAAAAATTTATTCAACATATTCTTGTCTTGTCTATTGGATCCATGGAGTAAATCTTGTTTTTTCTATTGTTTAATGTCTTCTAATGCATAGATCTAGATTTTTGCAGCATTTATCTTGATCACCTAATTTCATATCTGAAGATATTGACAACCATATTTGTTGTTAGGGATGTTGTTATGCATAGCTAAAGTGGTATTTTTTCGTACGCTTGGAATTAAGATTCATACTAACATTAATTACTCCCAAAAATGATGTCATCAACATAAACAACAATAATTAACAGTTTTTCATCCTCAATTTTTGTGTACAAGTTACTATCTGTAAATCCTTTCGTGAAACCTGGTTGTTGAAGATATTTTTCAAGACGATAGTACCATGCCCGTGGAGCTTGTTTTAGCCCCTATAGAGCCTTTTTTAGTTTTCACACAAGTTTTTCATCATTTCCCAGAATGAATCCTTCTGGTTGTTCTATATAAACTTCTTCGAATCTCCATTAAGGAAGGCATATTTTACATCCATTTGATAAACCTTGAAACATTGAAAACTTGAAAATGAAAGAAACATTCTTATGGGTTCAAGTATGGCTATTGGTGCAAATATTTCTTCAGAGTCTATACCTTGTTGTTGAGCATATCCTTTACAAACAAGTCTATCTTTGTTTCTAATTTCATCTATGTTTTAATTTAACTTATTTTTTAATATCCACTTTGTTCCAATAACATTTTTATCATGAGGCCTTGGAACCAATTACCAAGTATTATTCTTTTCAATTTGATCCAGTTCTTCATTCATGGGCTTAATCCAAAATTCATCTTTACTAGCTTAATTTACATTTTGTGGTTCAATGGTGGATAATAGTGCTAGATAACTAGGGGATCCCATAAGTGTTCTTCTTGTTTGTACCCCTGATTATTTTTCTCCCAAAAACTGTGATTCTCGATGATTCTTTTGAACATACCTGGATGGAGCCTTTTCTCTTTCTGATGTATCTTCTTTTGATGCTTCATTAGGTTCTTCTTCTATATCATTGTGATTTGATGAGGGAAAGCATTCATCATCATCATCATCCTTGTTTGTCGTTATTTCCCTTTTGGGAGCTATGAGTGTTTCATCAATCACAACATCAATACATTCAACAATCTTCTGAAGACTCTTATTGTAGCATTTGTATGCTTTACTTCTAGAAGAGTAACCAAGAAGTATTCCTTCATCTGCTCTAAGCTCAAACTTACCAAGTTTTTCATCACTATTTATGATAAAACATTTGCTTCCAAAAACTTTAAAGTGCTTCATAGTGGGAGTATTACCATGCCAGAGTTCATAAGGATTTTTATCACTATTCACACGAACATGAGCCTTGTCGAGAGTATTTACTGCGGTATGAGCAGCTTCACCCCAAAAGGTGTTAGGAGTCCCAGATTCATCAAGCATAGCATGAGCCATTTTCTGAACTGTTCTATTTATTCTTTCTGCCACGTCATTTTGTTGCGGAGTTCCAACTACAAAGAACTGTCTTTTTATGCCATATTTTTCACAGAAATTAAAGAATTCATGTCATATGTATTCTCCTCCTCGGTCAGATTTGAGACATTTGATTTTTAGATCTAATTCATTTTCAACTAAAGCTTTGAAGACCTTAATTTTTTCAAACACTTCATATTTGTGTTTCAATAAACCGATCCAACACATTCTAGAAAAGTCATCAATGAATAAGATATAGTATTGTTCTCCATGAGCTGACGTTTTTTCTTACAGGTCCACACAAATCAATATGTATGAGTTCAAGAGGCTTACTTACTGATCCTTATTTGGAATTAAATTGAACTCTGGTTTGCTTACCAAACTTGCATGAATTGCATATGGTACTTTCTGGTAAAGTGATTTTGGGTAGATCACGAATAGCTTTGAGCCTACTTGATTTTCTAATTTGAGAAAAGCTCAGATGTCCCAATCTTTTGTGCCATAACCAATTTTCTACAGATTTACCTAGATAACATTCTTCTTGGCCACCTTTTAATATATAAAAATTTCTTGGAGTTCTTGTTCCTTTTATTATGTTTTTTCCTGTGTCAAGTTCACGAACCACACATTCTTTTGATCGGAAGACAACTTCATTACCTTGGTTACACGGTTGGCTAACACTCAACAAGTTATGTTTTAATCCATCAACATACATCACATTATTGCCTTTAACCTTTTCTTTTAGAAAAACATATCCTTTACCCTTAATGACAACAGGAGAGTCATTTCCAAAAGTGACATTCTTTTCCTTTTCTAAAGTATTGTATGAAATAAGCTTGTCTTTATCACATGTCATGTGTTTTGAACATCCACTATCAATGTACCATTGATTTTCTTCTCCTTCTACAAATAAATCTATGTCGCAACTTTGTAATTGTAAGTCCCTCCTTCTCCATACCTTAGAACTTGTGGATATTTGTTCTTTAGGTTGTAGTATGCTCCTGCATTCAGATTCCTCATGGCCAAAGTTATTTCAAAATGAACATTCAATTTCATCTTGAATAGGAGAGAAATTCTTGTAAGTATTCTTCTTCATTATTGTCTCATTTATTTGCTTTCTTTCTTATCTGGTCAAGATGGTTTTGTTTGCAACACATTGAGCAACTTTGTGACCAAAATTATGACATGAGAAACATTGTCCATTAAAGAAGAAATTTCTACGATCATAGAACCTTCTAGTGTTGTTTACCTTTTGAGTGATGCTTATGTTATTGTTCATCCTTGAATTCAAATAATCATGCTTTACCTGAGAATTGTCTTTGTTCTTCTGTTGGGTGATGAAACTTTGCTAACTGGATTTTGTTGCATTTAGATAGCTTGCAGATGAGGATTTTTCTGACTGAGAAGATTCACCAATGTATCCAAGACCTGTCTTCACAAGAGAAGAGTGTTGAACCTTGATAATTTCATCTAAGGTTTCAAATCCTTTAGCAAATCTAATATTTAGAGTTTTTACTTTCTCAAGCTATTTTCTTAGACTTAATATTTCACTTTCTAATTTCTCATTGTCCTTCTCCTTTTGTATGAGTTGATTCTTTAGAGTATCCATGGCTATTTTGTTTTCTTCCAAGCATATTTTGAGTTGAGTGATTTCTTCAATAAAATCATTTTCTTCTAAAGCATCCTTAAAATTTTCTTTAGCCTCACTAGTGTCTTTTTATAATTTCATGAGTAGTGTAAGATATTGATCAGATTCTCCTTGTTCACTATTTGACAAGGCATCATTATCTTCATGAGTATAGTAACTTTTTCTATTGACAAATCATCTCCTATTACCTTTTGTTAAATCATTTCCCTTATCATGATTATCTTTATGAGGACATTTATCAGCATAAGGACCCATTCTTCGACATGTAAAACCTTTGAAAGGAAACTTGCCTCTGAACCTTCCAGTGCTAATTTGAAGTTTCTTTACAAAATTTACCTCATCTTCTTCTGATAAAAACCCTGATTCTTTTTGTTCTTCCTTGTCCTTTCCTTTTGTAGTAGCTTTAAATATGACTTCTTTGACTTCAGACAGACCTCCTTTTCTCATTTCAAAAGAATTCAGGATTCCATGAAGTTGAACAATAGTAAGAGTCTGTAGATCCTGCTTCTCTTCAATACTTTTGACTCTAATTTAGGAGTTAGAGATCTTAATATTTTCTCTACTAAATTTTGTCTCTTATGTATTCACCCAAATTTCTCATACAATTTACGATCTCATCTAGATGCAAAAAGAAACTAGAAATACTTTCATCATTATGAATTTTTACATTTTCATATTGAATTATGAGAGATTGGAGTTTAGCACTTTTTACCTTGGCATTGCCTTCATAGTTTAGAATTATTTTTTCCCATATCTCCTTTCATGTATTTAACTACATAACCTTGAGAAATTCTGATTCGGTTAGGCTTCCCAATAATGCATTGACAACTTTTGCATTGGTTTCATACTTCTTCCTTGCTGCTGGATCTGTGGGAACTGTAGCTGGATATTGGTAACTGCCTTCAACATTGCCTAAACATCTGCTCCAAGAGACTGAAGATAGGATCTTGTTCTTGTCTTCCAGAAGATTAAATTGTTTATGTTGAAGAGTGGTGGTCTGATAGATGTTGTTCCATCTTTATTGCTCATCTTGGTACATATTCCTTTTAGCAATCAAGCTTCCTTAGAAGGACCTACTCTGATACCAATTGTTGGGAAAAATATTGAGAGGGGGGGTGAATCAGTATTTTAAAACTCACAACACTTTTATTTATATTACTTATTTCTATACATGACTTTACTTAAGTCAACTTGCTTATGCATGTGCCTTTCTCAAAGCTTGCATATACCGAAAGAACTTATTATTCAAATAAATCTTCAAAAACTTTACTTAGCCCAGTACATCATTTATTCACCAAACATTTAGTAAGAAGTATACATGTGCAGTAAGAACATAATAAATCATCACACATAAGCAAAAAACATGAACACCAGGATTTAAGGTGGAAACCCAAGTCAAGATAAAACCATTGTTGTTATCATCTCTATCTTCAATATTTATTATATAGAAAACTACTTACATTATTGTACTGGTGCAGACTCATACCAACACGCATGAATCCACCTACAGAAGGCTGCAACCTTCTCTCATTCACCAATTGCTACTGGAAGGGAGCTTCAACCCCTGATATGATTTACTAGTCACTACTGGAAGGGAGCTTCAACCTCCTAATCTAATCACCATCTCCTACTAGCAGGAAGCTTCGACTTCCACACTGAAGGCTTCAACCCTCATACCCACTGCAGACCACGTTTAATAAATTTTCACACTGGATCAAAAAAATTTTACTTCAACACAACCTGTAGATCAATAGAAATGACCATAAACCAAATTCGAACAGAACAATGAGATCACTGTACCCAGACCACATAACCAAACCCACACTTCTGCATCAACACACATAATTAACTGCAACTATGATTATTTATAAAACAATTGTATACACTACTTTACTTACGATAAACTACCTGTATATGCACTTTTATGCAGACCAACCTACGTATATATATTTACATACTGAGATTAAAGTTATGACTAGACTCAAAACATATCAAAGATATTCAGACACACTTTCTCAGATTTACAGAACCCTTATACAATCAATAACATTCATCATTTTCAATAAACCAATCACTGATATTTATACACAATAATTTAGCAACATAATCAATATTCAAACAACCCATATCTATATGAAGACATCATTGACAGACAACAGAAATGCAACAAAACTGATCATACTTTTCCTTCAACATTCTTTAGAAAAATCATAGTTTCCATATGCGCCTTTGCAGAGGGGAACCCGCGTGTATGCACGCCTTTAACGTGACTAACCTACATATATATCTGTAAATAATTCAAGACTGCGTAATACTTCAGAACTACAAACTTACTTGGATCATACCCTTAACTTCAATAAACATGCGCTGGGCCACAGATCTAAACATCCCATAAATAGATCATGCAAATACATATTCATTTCAGGTATAGAGATCCTAATCCATTATTTCATTCATGAGTACATCATAATATCATATCTATCAATTGATTATAGCCCATTCCATGCAGATATACTTCATATTGAAGTATTCATTCAATTCACACACATATCCACCCTTTAGCACTATGATATTCACCTCCTGATATAGTGTGAGGCTTAGCCAATACCATGAGCCAAATCCATACAAGTGTCGATGGTATTCTTGGACATGATCAATTAACCGTTACTGTGCTCAATATTGTGGGCTAATACCATGGTAAGGACCCCTAGTATCATAAAATTAGTGTGCAATCACATACACAACTTTGCTTCTTCTTACCTGCATGTATACGCGACTTTTCCTTGACCAAATCGTGTATAGTTCCTTCAATATGTACTTTTTCACCTTCTGATTCTAATCTGTAGAGCTCTTGACCCATCACTCTCACATTTTGTTCCATCACTATGCCATATATGAGCTTTATTCTGAACCAATATATTTGGTCTTTTACAAGTGGGTTTCCATCAAGGAAAACTCATGAAATCATAATGGCAACATATGTTTACACACAAATTTTTTAGTTCTCCCAGAAGTTCGGTCTCCTCTAGGTTCTGTTGAATAGAGTGGATCAAGCACTCAGGAAAAGGATGTTGTTGGATATGAGTGTTACTTTATTCCTTTTCCTCCTCAACCTCTACAAGTGGAGATGGAGGATGGTTTTCTGGGAGAACTCTTCCCGACCTGAGATTAATCTCCTGTATCTCCACAACATAAGTTGGATAGGATGTCTCTCCACTATAAAAATATTGTTCTTATCTATTTTTTAGGTTCATATTGGGCTATGCTTGCATATGAGGAAGCTTGGGTGGAGAAGAATGAGTAAGCTGAGGTCGAGGTTGGGGTGGAGGAATTAGAGCAGGTGGTTGATTATGATGAGGCCTCCACCCTTGTGATGGGTTGTTCCACTGAGGTGGTTGAATAAAATACTATTGAAATGGTTGGTTCACTGACTAAGGATGATATGGAGGGTTGTAAGGCCAAGTATGAGGTGTAGGCCATGATGGAGGAGTGGGGTTGTACCAAGATTAAATAGGTGCATTCTTATTGTTGTTATAATAGGAGTAAGGTGTACCTTCCATACCCTGTTGATATGACCAAGGGCCTTGAGGCCTTATTTGGTTGATGAAACATAGTTTCTCTAGTCCTACTTCTCCACCTTGATATACAGGTTTGATTCTAGGTAAGGAGGGACACATATCTATGGCATGATTCTCCTCACAGACTAAGCAAACCTCTATGAAATTTAATGGAAATTCATTTTGAGGGTGTCTTTTAGTACATCTAGGGAATAATATAGCCAAGGCTCTTTCTACTTCCTCTTGCTTCCTCTTGATATACATTGTGTCCATTTGCAAAGAAAAGGTGTGCAACATCTCACTCTTTAAGTCCTCCAACATGTTTCCAATCTCGTGCTTGATGGAGGTGGAAGAGGAAGGGGTATTGTTCATACTTTGGCTAGCTCTGCCTTTCTTCCTAGATTCTCTAGAATGGTTCTCGAAGACAATTTTGATTGTCTCATAAGGCAATTAGTAGATATCTCCCCATAATAGCAGGTTTATGGTTTCTATCACCTCCTCCTCAATCCCTTGGAGAAGTACAAGTTTAAGTGATCTAGGATCAAGGGTGTAGTTAGATTTTTTATAATTTAACTGGAACCTCTCTTCATAGTCCTGAAGGGGTTTATTAGGCCCTAGAGTCATATTTAATATTTCCTCTTTAGTTTCCTTAGACCTACAGTAGTCCCTGTACTTGTTGTTGAATCCCTCTTGCATCTGTGCCTGGGTTGTTATGTTGTTCCCATGTAGACCCATGAACCAACAATAGGCTTCATCCTTAAGGGTAGATGGGAATAGATTCAAATTTTTATCATCTGAGGCATAGACATAGGTCCTACAGAAAAAAAATTAAAAAAAAAAATTAAAAAAAAAAATTAAAAAAAAATAAAAAAAAAATAAAAAAAAAAATCAAACATGAATGTGTCAGGGTCTTATAGACAACAAAAAATTCAAACATGAATGTGTCAGGGTTCTTAGAGGTCAGTCCATGGAAATGTGGAAGGGATGAAGGGCTGATGTTATTCATATTAGTTTCCCCATCTGTATATCTCTAATGGGAAAGACTCCCCGGGCTTCAGTCTTAGCCATAGCTTGAATAGGTGAAGCAGGTCCCTTTGGTGAAACAAGTTCTTCTTCTTCTCCAATAAGTTCTTCAAAATTTTCAAAAGGCTCACTTATGGTGTGTTCAAGCTCACAATCACTGAATAAGAGTGAAGGGTGACTATGTGAGGATGTGGGGCTGCAACAACAATGATCCAAATCTAGTCAACTTATTTGACCCAACTCTCCTCAAAAAACTTCCTCCAAATCAGTTTTCACACTGTTGTTCCTGATTGTGCTAGCTAGGGAACTTTTTGCATCCCTAAAATCCTCCAACAATCCACAAACAATATCCTAAAAGGTTGTTGCACACCCTTAGTAGACACCTCCTTAGCTACGCTACTTCCTAGGATGTATATCAGCCCTTGATTAGCTCCTATTCAAGTCTTTTTTTGGTGCTATGGCCTACGACCTAGCACACAACAACCTGTAGCCTTCAGTCCCCAAAAATAGTGCATAAACAAGTGCCAAAAAAGTAAATTTTTAGCCATCAAGGGCTCGGCCAAACATCTATCACCCTCTAACTTCATGATGACAATTAGGACCCTATAATGAACCCAAAACAAACCTCCTTCCTCTCGTTTTTCCTCCCTCCTTATGTTGCAGCTAGGGCATAGGTTGTCCCTTCCTCCAAGGATTCTTCTTCTAGAGATAGCGTTGCACTTGTTGGATGCTAAATAACCTTGACATCACCCTCTATTTATACACAAATTAGGGGCTCCACAAAACGTCACAATGAGGGGTTTCCAACTTAATGAGCCAAAAAACACCTTAGGCCGACCTACATACTCATTTTCAAACCCATCATTTAACTTCAAAAATTCATATATCCACTCTACAAATCATAATTCGACGATTCTCGAAGCATTGGATTCTAATTTCTTCCCTCTATCATCTCATGCCATCACATGTAGAAATATGCTCCTAGAAATTCCCAAAACACGATTTGGTGCAAAACCCTATACTTGGGTTCCAAGCCCACAAGTGACCCTTGTGGTGATTTTCCCTCCAAACCCTGAACCCTATGGCTTGGAGTACCTCCCAAGATATAAAAAAATAAACATTGAGGACCATGATAATACCACTTTCACTTTCCCCTAGAGTACATTTTCATATTGAGTCCTTCCTTTTGGAATTTGTAACGTGCCTACCACTCTCTAATAAATTGTACTAGGAATATTCTCATATCTTATTAATGATTGTGTTGAGGTTTATATCGATGATCTTATGCCATATGGTGATATCTTTGATAAATATTTGGCTAATCTTAAGAAAGTGTTGGAACATTCTAAACAAGCTCATTTATCCTTAAGCACATGAAAATTCCATATGATGATGAATGAAGGAGTTGTTCTTGGCCATTATCTTGCTTCTACATGTATACAAGTTGACCTAACAAAAATTGAGGTAATATACAAGGATAAAATTTTACCCAATGAAAATTGAGGCAATATTCAAAACTCCTCCTCTAAAATCACAAAAATAGGTATGTAGCTTCCTAGGGAACACAATTTATTACCGTTGTTTTATTGAAAAAAATTATAAACTTGCATCTCTTATGTTTCTACTACTTTCAAAAGACAAGGAATTTATATGGTATGATAAGTGTCAAGATCCTTTTGCTGGTATGAAAAAGTGAGTTTATGAAGCTCCTATCTTGCAAGGACCCTATTAGACCTTACTATTCCATATTTCTACAGATTTTTGTGACATTGTTGTTGTGTTTTTATTGGGACAGCAAGAGGAACAAAAACCATATGCCATCTATTACATCAGCAATAATTTGACCCTATTAGAGGTAATTATATGATAACTAAAAAATAATTTACTGTTGGTGTACATGCTATCAACAAAAGGTTGGCACTATATTACAAGCTATCAGGTTTTTTTACATACAGACCACTCTACCATCACATTTCTTATGAATAAACCCATTAATTATGGTAGAGTTACTAGGTGGTTGCTTTTGTTGCAAGGGTTTGATATCACTATTGTGGATAAACCTAGGAAGTTAATGCCATTGCATCATTTCTAGGCTCACCAACATCAATGATAATTCACCTATTGAGGACTCATTTATGGATGATCATATTTTTTCAATATACACTCACTTGTCATGGTATGCAGATATTGTTGATTATCCTATTGCAAGAAATCTCCCCTGCCACCTATCTCCTAGGAAAAGAAAAAATAGCATTCAACAGAGTGCTTAATACTCTTGGGTAAACGACTATCTCTTTTTCACTGGTCCAGACCATGTGACTTAATTTTGTGCAAGGGAAGATGAATTTTGTGACATCTTGAAGGCTTATTATGATGAGCCTTGCAATGGAAACCTTGATGAAAAAATAGCATCATATAAAGTGCTTAACATGGGATATTTTGTCCTACATTGTTCCAGGATGAAAAGAAGTATGATAGAGGTGTGAAAGTTACTAATGGATGGGCCAATTGATCCAGTGAGATGATATTTCATTGCATACTCAGTTGGACATTGAACCATTTGAGAAGTGGGATCTTGAATTTTTGGGGCATATTAATACCCCATATTATTAAAAGTCCTACATTTTGGTTTGTACAAATTATTTCACCATGTGGTTCAAGGCCAAAGAACTCATCAAATCAACCAAGTAAAGTGTTTCATATTTATCGTTTGAAGACATCTTTGCTCACTATGGAGTGTTGAGAGAGATAGTTATGGATGGAGGTCCCTAATTCACTTCTTAGTTGATTAAAAAGCTGATTAAGAAGTACAAAATTATGCATAATATCACTTCACATTACCATTCACAAGCCAATGGACAAGTGGAGAGCACCAACAAAGTTATTGAATCTGTCTTTACTAATACTATGGCTAGTCATTGTCAAGATTAGGTTGAGCGACTTCGTGAGAGGTTCTTTGGGCTAATAGAACTGCATGGTGAAACACCACAGGTTTTTCTCCATATGATTTTGTGTATTCCATAAGAATATTATTTTTCATGTCAAATTTTAATTCAAGACACTTAGGACTACTGTAGAAGTGAATATGAATTTAACTGTAGCATAGAAACACTTCCTATACCAGCTCAATGAGTTGAATGAGATACGCTTGGCTACCATTCAATGCAATGACATCATTAATAAATAATGTTCTAAGTGGCATGATAGTTTTATCAAAAGGAAGGTGTTTTAAAAATGATATTGTACACTATTGTATGACTCTAGGTTCAATAATTTCAAGGGGAAATTTTTCACTAGGTGGCTAGGTCCTTACGAGGTGGACATAGCTTTTAAAAATGGGACTGTGAAGCTCACAACCATAGATGGATCACAAACTTCTTAGTTTTCCATGGACACCTCCTTCAGTTGTATCATAAACCAATCTCTAAGGATTCATTTTGTCACATTGTCTCAATTTCAGTTCTCAGAATTATTGGGGTAGGGGATAATCTTCTTGCACCTCCAACCACATGATTTATTTCTTATTTGTTGATCACATTTTCTTTTTACATTATATATTGTTTGTCCTAATATTTTAAATGAATTTTTTATACTAACATCCTTCATATATTCAGATATTTCATATTTTTTGTTACACAGGTTGTTGTTACTGTGGTTTTGGTTACACCTATTGCTATTACTGAAGTTGTTTTCATAATAGTTTTTGTTACACTTGTTGTTGTTATTGTGGTTACGGTAACACTTTTTGTTGTTACACCTATTGTTTCTACACTAGATTCATGTTACTAAAAATGTAGTTACTATAAATTATTGTTATTGTGTCTGATAGTACTTTTGTTAATGTTATTTTTGTAATCACACATCGAATTCTATCATTTTTCACCAAAGGGACCCGCCAATGTCACAAATTTTTCCAACACTAAATTTTTCCTATCACGACAACATTTTTTTGGTCACATCCATCTCTTCATACCTATAATATGGTCATGTTACATGGTAAACACTTGACAGGTACGTTGCTTTTTCATTTTCTCACATAATTGTGGTTCGATTGATGATTACACAATTATATTTGATCATCTTTCCATGTTGGTGGAGGATGACCTCCACTCCAGTTGGGGGGGTGTATCATAACATGATTACTTAGTTCCATGTCACTATCATGACTTTACATTCCACTCTAGATGGGTGCTTTATGGTATTATATTCATGTCATTTCACCATTTATTCCCTTTCTCTATTCCATCAACATTTCATGCCATCATTGTCTTAACACAAGCTTCCATAAATCTCCCATCTATTTTGTTTGTATTTCCATTTATGGCATATGTATAGAAACCACCAACCTACCAAATTTCTCTGAACTCAATAATATTCCCCCACTCAACTGCATATTGTTCCTACTACTACTATAATTTCACTTGAACATTCAACCATGGAAGGAGTTGTTGTTCGACATGAACCAAACTCATTGGATTTATTGCGTAGCTATCTAGAAGTTTATTATATTTTCTATGATGTATGATGCCTTGAATACTTTGAGAAATTGCAAAGGTTTGATGACACTGTTACCCTATAATTTTCTCGAAAGTTTACTAAACATAGCTCAATATTAAAGGGTATAAGGATTCATGTTATGGAATAGGCAGCTTTTACGGTGACATGTATACCAAAAACATGGATGAAATGGTTCAATCAAAAATCATAGATCCCAATAGTGAAAGATAATTTCCTATAAGGGAATGAATAGGTAAGGAGTAAGGGAATAGGAGTAAAAAGGAGTTTCTTTACACCCCCCTAGTTAGACATTGTTTATTTCATATAGAAATACATTACCTGCAAAGGTAGGTTTAGGGTGGTTTTCAACTATCATTTGATGTTGTTGGCTCACCTCTGCCATGGACAACTAGTCAACCTTCCCCATTTCCTACTAGAATCCTTGAAAAATATGGCTAATGAAGTTAGATAATATAAGAATCCTAAAAATTTTGTAAAAAACCATGTGTTTATCAAGCTCATGGTTTTAAATGCACTAGAACAACAAAGAGAATATGTTTATAATTTGTGACTCCTAGCATGGTTCTAATACAAGAGAGTGGTAGGGAGGAATAAAAAAATGAAGAAGAAAGATGGATAGAAGGAATTGGTTAGGAAATGGTTGAGATGAGTGGGAAGGATAGTGCACATACAGGGGATCTTTGTGTTGAGACACCTGTTGAGGATATGCATGTCGATACACCAATAGAGGTGACCAACAAACAATCCAAGATCCTCAAAGTTGAGGCTAGCCCTATTGAGGAGGAGAAGCCACCAACAAAAGAAGGGAAAAAAGAAACATTTAAAAGAGCACGTGTTTGGCCATTTTTTGAGAAAAAGAACCAGATATTAAATAACAGTAAAAAAACCTAGTCATCTAAAACCCCAACCATTTCCAAGGAACTGGTGGAGTAACTTGTTATTGAGAAGAAGAAGCCTAAGAAGAAAAATTTTGATAGTTCTCCATATAGTAAGCATAAAACCAATCCTCTATCAAAACAAAATGATGATTTAAAAGATGAAGTTATTAAACGTAATAAATAGCTTGCAACCCTAAAAACAAATCTCAAAATAATGATCTCTTAGGACTAGGGTCCCCTCATTGAGGATACCCAAATGATGGATATATCTTCCTCCTCTCTAAAACTGAGAAGTGGAAAACTAGGGAGCCCATAAACAAGTTTTGTGCAATTTGTGGAGATATCCTTGGTGAGACAAGATATGTGCAAGGTGGCACAAAAAATCTAGAACCTATCCCATTTGAGATACAAGTTGATGATTGTGATGCCACTGATACACAAGAACCAGTGGCATCTGAAGAATAAAAACCAATTTCAAGAGAAGTTGTTAATATTGAGGGGTATAGTAATGAGGAAGAAATGCAAGATAAAACATAAGAAAATTTCAGTGGAGTTATTGCTACACGGGTAATAGCAACCGAGGCATCCCAACCTGAGGAAGATTGAATCATGATTGAACCTTATGATAATGCTACTGACACACATGAACATGTCGATGATTATCTTGATACACAATAACTTTAAAATGAGGTGATTCATCCTACAAAATACTGAGAAGAAACTTAGTCTGACCCACAAGAGCTAGTGGTCAAGGCAATTTACCCTATAATATAGTAAGAGAACCTTGTTGATTCACAAAAACCCAATAGTGATGTTGTTGTTATTCAACTAAAAACAGTAGAGGTAGTTGAATTTGATATTGATGCTCTAGTCACTTAGAGACAATAATGGAAGTAGTTGGCCCTATCATTGCAGACTAGCGTAATCCCCCTGAGTATGCATAAAAGGATAATTCATGATCTTAGGGAGGCTTGGGAAGAAGAACTTACATTTAAAAGTTTCAAATGGGAGGAGCTTAGAGAAGAGAGAAGAAAGGGGAAACAACAATTGAAGGAGCTCAAGTATGAAATCCAGGTTTTGTATTAGGAAAGGGAGAAAATTTAAGATCTTGAACATGAGTTGATAATTTTTAGATGAAATTCCCATTCCTACCCCCTATTTCTTCATCAACAACATGGTGTTTTATGAATGAGCGATAAAAGAGAAAACACCTGATTCGAAGATCAAAATTAGGCTAAAAAATTAAAGTGCTCAAAAATTGTCAAAATCAGTGTCAAGTTATAGTGTTTGTCTTCATAATTCCAACAACGCTTGAATCGTCTCAATCTGACGACGTATGAATAAGTTATGATGTTCTGAATTTTTTGACCAATAAAAAACAAAATTGCAAATATGTTAATTGGGCTACTGATTTGGTAGTCTATATTGTTGACATCATGCTAACATTAGAATTCTAAATGGGCATACATAAGTCCAGTCAGATCTCACCATGTGATGTTCCGTATAGGGATGAGTTGGCAATGTTATATTGGGTCGTGCAGTTGAGTTAGTCCAATAGAAGGCCGCAACGTGGCACCATTTCATTGGCCAAAATTTTTATGTCAGTCCCGAAGGCCTCAGTGGGTTTCAACCCCCAGACCTGTTGCACACAAACTCCACACCTTACCATTGGACTACGATAATGGTTCTTAACCTATTAATTCTGCCATATATATTTAATTTTTAGTTGCTTAAAATTTGGGGGAGAGGGATTGGGCCTTATCCCTGTCCCCTGGTCACAACACCAAGCATAGGACCTTGGAAGAAGTGGTAGCGGAGGGGGAGGGGACTAGCCCCAGCCCCTAGTCACAAACAAATCCACATGACCACTGGCGAGAAGGTAAGGTGCTTGGTAGAGAGGGTAGGCTTGTAAGCCCTGGCCCGTGGTTCCATCAGATACCATGCGACCTTCTAGACGAACTATGTCAAGGCACTATCAAAGTGGGGCGAGGATTCATCCCCAACCCCCAGTGATGTGGGCGCCATGTCTCTTAGTGTGGAGCTAAGTCTGACGTGGACGATAGTTAAGGTTGACCCCCAGTCACATGGTCTCCACGTAGCCAAAGGTGGAAAGGAAGGGAGGTAGCCTGAAGGGCGCGGGAAGTTGGCCCTAGACACATCACGCACCACATGACCTTGTTCTGACAAACAAGGAGTCAGCCCCAGAGGGAGCGGACCATTGGCCCCAGCCCCCAGCCTCATGTGCTCCATGTGGCCATATTTTTGCACATAAGGGTTATTGGGCAAATTAATGAGGTGAAAAAATTCCCATTTTGCGAGAAATTTTTTTTCTTCCCAAACTGTTTAAAGGGCGAAATTGTCGCATATTTTGCAATTTTGGCCAAATTGTAGGAGAGATAATAGAGCTTGGCTTGCAAAAGCATAACTTTCTCAATTTTTAACCTTTTTGAGCTCAAGAAGAGCTTATATGGGGATTTTTTAGTGTCTTGGACTCATTGGAAGCCTCAATTTTCTGATTTGAGCACTTTTTGAAGGATTTTTTGTAGGATTTAATCGTTTCATGCCAGGGAAAATCGAAGGTTTGAATCATTTTTGAAGGAAATTTGAGCATGGAAAGAACCTTGTAGGGGTATTCCAGCCTTCTATTTTCATCTACAACAATTGTTACTTTGGAAGTGCCACTATTTTTAGTCTTTTCTCATTATGTGTTCATGAGAGAAGCTCTTTTTATTTCTTCAATGTGGAATTCCTGTACATTTTATGCTTGGTTTTCAGGTGGAGTACAAGGACCTGATGTGTGAGTCCTTTTTATGTTGACCTTTTCATGACTTTTTGTAGGGAGTCATATTTTTTGAGTGAGAATTCTTTTTAGGGGAATGTTTCCTTGTATGGGAAACAAGCCACTTAATTTCCAAAAAATTGTATGTACTATTTTTCCACTGGAATCAATGGAGTGGTCTAGTTGTTGGAGCAGTCCCGGAGAGGTAGCCCAGGAGGGGTGAACTCTGTCATAAAATGTTGGTTTCTTCTCTTCATGTTTTGTTATTTTATTTGCATGTGAATGTGTTACATGTTAAAGTTCATGTGAAAACTAACTCACCACCTTGAAGATATTATGAAACTTGTTTACCTTTAAGCTCCCATTTTGTTTACTTGCAAAGCATCTGAGGATGGTCAATTTTTGAGAGGAGAAGTTCTCCTCCATATTTTAAGATTAATACCCTATGAGCTAACATACATTATGATGTTTTTAAACATTGTTTCTAAAAGTAACATTGTGGAAAAACATTTATTATGTGATTTTTATATGCACAAGCTTTTCTTGTTTAAAGAGGCATAATTTAACCTCTCACCATATGTTAGAGACATTCAACTACAGGCCTTTACCTTGTTTTTTAATAACTAGTTAAAATGGAAATTGGCTCATAATAATGTAACAACAAATTAGAAGAAAAATAAGTTGTGGATTGGAGGAGAGGCAACCCTTGTTGTTGCAGTAACTAGGACTTACGAAGGTTTTCTTAGATCACTGATGTGAGTTGTTATTATGGAAATTTTTCTGCAAAAGTTCATGGATCTCTGCTCTTGAACTATTGACCTGCAAAAACAAGAAGCTTTGGAGGGAAGTATACTCAAATGGGAGACCTTTAATAGTGAGATGAAGAAAATATATATGTATTGTTATTGTAATTTTATCCAAGCCCTCTCAAGAGTGCCAAGGTACATTAGTTATATCAGGAAATGTGGGCCTAATTGGCTCAGCCTTAAACTATGGTTTCCTTTGATATGGATTCTTGTGGGAAAATATTAGCATTACTATAAGCTCAACCTAGGAGATGAAAAAATATGGTGGTTGGTGTTAATTATTTCTAATGGTTACAGAGTTATTTTGGATGATACTAAAATTCCTTATTATTTCACAGAACTTCATCTACAACACTCCCACTCTGAGGAAGAGTTAGATTGATATGTGGTATACATGGGGACATGTAGTTTCTTTATTTGGGGTGGAGATGTTGGGTTCAGGAATTGGCTTATCCTTATCACCTTTTCCTTACCCTTGTTCTTATTTTATCCTCAATAGCCACATATTTTCTATCTAACATCCTATATTTTGATTTAGGTATATCAAATCTTTATTTCACTCCAATCCACTAAGTTTTTCTTGCATTTGAAAGGAGAATAGTTGTTTTGGTTGTTTTTACTGATAGTATACTGAGGAAAAATTTTACAAGATGATCCAAAAAACATGATATTGTTACTCCATTGTCCTAGGGATGTTGTTACTCCTGGTTGAAACAATTTTGTTACTATAGATTGTCACAATTTTGTTACTCCATGATTCCACTTTGTCATTACTCCAACATATCCAGATGATGTTATTATGCCATGTTGTTACTACCAAATATTCGATCTTTTTTTGGGTAGTTTTTATGTACATTGTTCACAAACATGTTCAATTTGCTTTATGGCATCAATGGCGATTCGATTCTCCTAAACAATGTGGCCAATTTTCTCATTGTGGTTATGACGCCTTAGTTTTTCATTCATTTGATAATTGAGCAATCATTCTTGCAATAACTTTATTTGTATTCAATTTTGTGTAATTGTTTATTAAAGGAATTTCAATTAACACTATTTGAATATCTTAAGAATTGAAATATTCTCAAGGGTGTTCCTATTTTGATTTATCGTCAAGATTGGATGTAAGGAAGAACCTATAAAAGTGGATCTCCCTTCCCCAAGAAGGGGGTTGGCACTATTTTCTCTTAGACTGTGCATATGTACTTTTATTTTTCCATTAATGCAAGGTTGAGCAAGCTTGTGGCTCATTTTATGAATTAGTGCATAATATGTAGGCTATGAGTTTTCCTCCAGCTCCTTGCTAAGTAGGAAGGGGCCCCCTATTTAGTAGGGATTGTTGTGACTGTACAAAGTAGCATAGATGTCATAGATATTTGTTTCATTAGCTTGTGTGTTGTGAGTTAAAAATTTGGAATTGAAATCAATTGTTGTTAATTTTTCTTTGTGTGATTAACAAATTGTTGTTACTTGTGATATTTTGTAGGAGTTCTTGAATACATATCATTGTTACTTAACTTTAGCCATCATAGGTCTTTGTTGAATTGTATTGTTATTATTGTTACTTCCTGCTACTATAAATTGTTGTGGTTTTTTATTGTTATAGATTGTTGATTAGGTTTTTGCTACAGATTGATTATTATTAATTTTTATTACATGATTCTTGCTATTGATTATTGTTAAAGGTTAATATTATGTAGTGTCGGTCCAAGTAGTTGATACATTTTGTTAATTTTGTCCTTTATTTTATCCAAGCCAACATTATTGATGCATTTACAGTAATAACATCTCATTTTTCCAATTGGTTATGTTGCTTTGAATTGGTGAATGATTTCTAACTGATTGTGGTGTTTAAATATTTTGTTTATGAAAGTGAGTATATGGTTGTGATGATTGATTGAGTGTTATTTCCTTTCTACAAAGAGTGATTGAATGTTGTGTACTTCTTACAAAGAGTGATTTACAATTCTAGAACTAAGTGTAGAATGCTTTCCTTTTCATGCAAGTGTGGTTTCCAGTAGTGAAGTTTTAATTCTAGAATTGAGTGAAGTGTGCTTTTAATTCTTGCAAGTGTGGAACAATTTACAGTAAGAACTGGGATTTTATTGAGGGTTGTGTTCTTGTTGAGGAATCATAATAGAATATACTATATTAGGAAGTAGTCAATGTTAGTTAATGATTGCTTAATGCACATACTGTGCACTACAACCTTGAAATAAAAATACCTACCCTAGTCGAAAATTTATGTTAAGTGGATGCATCATTTTTAACAAGACAATAAAATTCCCCAAAAATTACCTTGTTTACCATGTTCATGATTTGTTGCTCCACCCTCTTCCTCAACAACCTATATCTTTATGTATCACTTTCCAACATCCTTTGCTATTTTTGGATGTCCTCAAATCACACTAGATTCTTGCACTTTTTTTCTCTTACTATGATCAATTGAGCATTGTTTCTCCCGTTTTTTGGCACTTTGTAGCTTTTTCTATCCAATATAACATATATCATTTATTCTTCAAATTTGTTTCATTTTAGAGGTCAATGTTACATAGATTTAACCTAAAACCTCTAGCACTCATGGTGTTACAATTTATTTTCTCCATCTTAATATTGCTATTATGATTTTATTAAACATTATATTCTTCTTTAACCAATTTGGCCTTAACCTTGACTACATTGGTCAACATTATAGCACAATTTCATGTTGAAATTTATGTTTTCTTTTCAACTTCATATAGAATTCTCCAAATTATACACTACTTTGCACCTAGTTATAATTTTAACTAGTCCTTCCAAATATTATTCATATGGTCTCCTATCAAATTCCATTTGTTTTGCACATAATTCCAAACACATATATGTTTTCCTTATCATATTCCTTATTAATATTTCTATTCTTTAAATTACTACACTTCTTGTTTTCTTTTTTTATTTGTCATTCACTCATATATTTGGAATGTACTCAACATTCCTTACCTTCATTCTCCATAAATCTTGCTCAGTTAGTGTTGAAATTATTCCCTTGCCATTGTAATATTTTCCTACCAGTTTAATCCTCCACATTATCACATATTATACCACTTATATCTAAGTATCCATGGGTATTGTCCAATTCTAAAATTTTCACTTCATTGAGTTATTCTCTATGATGTCTAATTATGTCCACCAAGATAAATTTGCATGAAATGGATTTCTTTATTCCTCTATTTGTACCTTTAAAGTGAATGAACCTTCATTATTTATTCCATTGAATTATTTTCACTTCATAACATGCTTCTATTGCACACTCTAAAATCACAACTATATTTCTCACTCTAAATTTTTTAGAAAAGTTGTTGGTTCATAGCTTACAACTTTTCTAAGAATTAATACACTTTCCCATAGATTTGATTCACCCATTCCCTCATAGGATATGTGTTCTCTTTTTCCGTTAGAAAAAAACCCACAAGTGTTAGTCAATGATCACATCGCCAGAGATAAGGATCCATGAGAAGCAGTTAGTCCATGTCACTAATCACACGAGGAGCATTGGTTTATCCAATATCAAACAATCTCCCCCCAACGTGAACCGGGTGTGTATCGAACTCGTGACCTATGCTCTGATACCACTTGTTGGGAATCACTATTTTCATTAGACCAAAACCCACAGGTGTTAGTCAACGATCGCATCACCATAGATAAGGATCCACAAGAGGCGGTTATTCCATGTCACTAAACATGTAGGGAGTGTTGGTTTATCCAATGTCCAACACTAACCTCCACAACTTTCTTTCTGCAATATGTTTCTTATCCATTATTATTTAGTGTTATTTTTTATATATAATGACCAAGAGACACAAATTACCATTTCATGTGTATTGAGCATTCTTCACATGTTGGCTTATTCCATGCCTCTTATTCCTTTCAATTTTTCTTGGTTGTACACAATAACCAACAATAATATTCATGAAATTCATAGCTCTTGTCTTCATGTTATTATGTTGCATGCCCTTAATAAATAATCTATTGTGACATAGAATATTTAAAATACCCAAGAGCTCCTATGGCTCATTATACTTATTACTATTTCTTTGTTTCATACAATATGCAACTAAAATGACTAGGAATTTCTTTAGTTCTTCCTCTATGATATAAATCACACTTACTAATTATAATAAAAATTATGTATGCCTTCATTATTTCTTATTCAGTACACTTGTATAATTCTTCCATTGATTCTTCATGTTTGGAATTCAATCTACAACATACCTTATGAGTCTTCATTCATGGATTTGTTTTCTTTTCAAATAAAACTTGCCATAACACTATCACCTTGAGTGTTCTATTTCTCAAAAGAAATACCTTATTCTTTGTAATGTACCCAGTGCCTATGTTGAGTCTCATTACTACCATGTAAACTATAATATCACTCTATAACATATGAATTTTCTAAGTGCATCAAGATTCACAATCTTGAAGTGGTTTCAACTCTAGTACCTTTATAGAATAAAACAATAAGCATGCATAACAAATGTGCAAACAATGCATTCAAGCGCGCGCGTGCACACACACACACACATAAATATATGTGTGTGTGTGTGTGTGTGTGTGTGTGTGTGTAATAGAGATATCACATGCAATGCATGTCATTAAAAATATATACTCAGATATACTCACCATTAAATAGTGAAAAAACATAATATAAATAAAGCATGAATATAATACACAAATAACTCTTATCTTATCAAGACCATGCTAATTGGTCAAAATTCTAGACATTCCACCCAAACATAGACATTGCTACTCCAAATGAATCAACAACAAGAAGTTGGCATTATGATGAAAAGGGTTCCTGATGGAAACCCATCAATGAAAGATGAAGACATGAGATTGTTGGCATGTGTTGTCCTTGATGGCAATCCACCTGATGAAGTTATTCTTGACTTGATGGACTTGGTAAATAATGTAAATCTGATGTGATATGATGTTTGTTGGAAATATGATGCTGAGTGTTGTCCTTGATGACAACCCACTTGATAGAGTGTTGTCCTTGAATGGCAACTCACTTGATGAAGATGATGGCAGCCTACTTGATGAAGTTGTGCTTGATAGAATATGTCTTGATGAACCTGTTAAATGATGTAAATCTGATGTATCTACAGAGAGTATAGAAGGTAATGAAGAAAGGAATTCAATATGTGCTAGATCTATGATGAAAAGAGTATGTCTCAAGGCATACGCGGATTTGCCTAGGAGAAGTCGCGTATGCACGCGGTAAAGTACGTGCCAAGTCGCGTATGGGCAAAAGCGCTCATAAAGTGCAAAACCAAGGGTAACCACCATGGTATTGACCCATTGTATTGGGTAATGATTCGTCTAAATGACCCCGTCCAGGAATACCATCGGAAGTAATGTGGTTTTGGCTCATGGTATTGAAAAAGGGTAAACCTATATAAAGAGAAGAAATTCATTGTGAAAATGATGAGTGTGGGTGCAAGATGTCTGAGCTTGAATGAATACTTCTCTCTGAAGTATATCTGAATGGAAAGGGTTACAGTTGAATGATAGATCTGAATGCATGATGCACCAATGAAGAAAATGATGAAGAAGGGTATCTAGATTTGAAATGTATTTGTATCTTCTAGATCTGTTTATGAAATGATTAGATCTGTAATGAGGCGAACATCTGTCTGAGGTAAAGGGTAAAATCTGAGTGATGTATCTGTTCTGAAGAATTGCAATGACATAAATGTCTAAAGAACCATACGCTAGTTCGTCGAAGAGGAAGCGCGTATATATGTAGCTTCGCTAAAGAGAAAGCGCGTATTCGCAGTGAAACTAGATCTGTAATATGTACAGAAGTATACACGGGTTTGTATGGTAGAAGGCGCGTATATACGCGGTATCAGTGAAAGGAAAGCACGTATGCAAAACAAGGGTTTGATGAAGTCTGTGGTATGAAATATCTGGTCTGTTCTGCTGTATTACTGCTATCTGATCTGTGTTGTCTGAATTGATAAGTATCAGTTTTGATGTATGATTGAGCTTAAATGTATGGAGTGGGTCCAGTCTGAAAATATGGTGGGAACAAGTCTTACTTAAGTTATCTCTTCTAAGTTGTTTTCCGGATCCGGTGAAGAAAAGGTAGATAAAGCATGGTGCCAAGAGAGTCTACAGAAATTGAACCTTGCTAAAGTGGGGAGGGGGATTCTGGCTCTACTCCAGGTGAGGTGTCAAGCGAGATAGGGAGTTTTGTCATCTGTTCCCGGGGAGAGAAATTTGAAGAGTAAACGAGTGTGAGTGAGTGCACAACGTCTTTGGTAGGGTCTAACGCTTGACACATATGTTGTAAGATGTTTTCTTTATAATAAAATATTGAAGGATGAGAAACTACAGCGGTGGTTTTCTCCCGACTTGGGTTTCCACCTAGAATCCTGGTGTTCATGTGTGATGCTTATGTGTGATGTTTTATTCTGTTCTTACTGCACATATTTACTATTTATAGAACATCAATGAATGAATGATAGAATGATATAAGTGAAGAATTAATGGCATAATTAGATCTTTGTGTATACACGAGTTTCATGAAGGATATCAGCGTGTATACGCTAGTTGTATTTAGCAAAGTCGCGTATGGGTTTTAGAGCATGGAAAAGTAAAAAGTTTTAGTTTTCCCTAAATACTGATTCACCCCCCCCTCTCAGTATTTTTCCCAACAATTGGTATCAGAGCAGGTTCTTCTGCAGAAGCTTGATCGCTTGAAGGAGATCCGTCACAATGGGAAGTCTTGAAGGAGTAATGTCTATAAAGCCACCTCTATTCAATGGAAGCAATCTGATATTCTGGAAGGTATGAACAAAAGCATATCTGCAAAGTCTTGGTGCAGATGTATGGGCAATCGTGGAAGAAGGTTATCAGTATCCGGCAAGTATTCCTACTGATGCAGCAGAAAGGAAGAAGTATGAAATCAATGCCAAAGCAATAAATGTCTTATTAGGAAGCATGTCTAAACCAAAATTTGCTAAAGTGATGCAGCTAAATTCAGCAAAAGAAATATGGGACAAAATCATTCTGAGTTATGAAGGAGATACAAAGGTAAAAAGTGCAAAACTCCAAACTCTTAGAATTGAATATGAAAATTTGAAGATGCATAGTGATGAGAGTATTGCCCATTTCTTCTTATGTCTGGACGATATTGTAAATCGAATGAGAAATTTGGGTGAAACCATAACAGATACTACTCTGGTGGAAAAAGTCTTAAGATCCTTGACTTCAAAATTTGACTCTAAAGTTTCAGCTATTGAAGAAAGGCAAGATCTGCAAACTCTTACTGTTGTTCAATTACATGGTATTCTGACTGCTTTTGAAATGAGACAAGGAGGTCCTTCTCAAATTAGAGAAGCT
Source organism: Pinus albicaulis (assembly GCA_034641835.2). NCBI lineage: Eukaryota > Viridiplantae > Streptophyta > Pinopsida > Pinales > Pinaceae > Pinus > Pinus albicaulis. The sequence continues at coordinate 620,955,729 of CM076574.1, read as the reverse complement.
GCTTTTAAGGTATCTGCAAGAGGAAAAGAAAAGGAAGTTGTCAAAGAATCCAGCTATATATCCGATGAAGAAGAAGCGAATTTCGTGAGAAAACTCCAACTAGGAACTAGAAGATTCAAAGGTAAGCTTCCTTTCAAATGTTTTGAGTGTGGAAAAGTTGGTCACTATGCTGCTAAATGTCCTTATAGAGAAAAACATGGTAAAGGGAAACAATTTGGAAAAAGGAAGAGTTATTATGCAAATGAAGATGATGATGAAGTGTCCAGTGAAGATGAAGAAGATTCTGACCAAGCTCTACAAGTGCTCATGGAAAAGAAGCAAAAGAAGAAGGCTACTCAAGGAAAGGAGATACCTCAGAAATCATGTATAGCAGAAAGTGAAGAAGATGAAACAGGTATTGATCGTTGTTCTTGTATTTCACTTACCTGTATATGCAAAGGCAAAGATAGTGAAAGTAACAGTATGGATCTAGAAGAAGTTGTCAAGATTAAAGTTGAAGATCAGCAAACATCATCTAAGGAGAGTGAAAGTCTAGAAGCAAATGATGAAAGTAATGATTGGTATCAATTTGAAAGGAAGGAATCTATCTACAAAGATGTGATCTCTAGGATGAATGAAAATATTGAAACACTAAATGGAAAAATAGACAAGTATCAAGGATTGTACGCTCATGCAACCAATCAAGGTGAAAAACTTAAAGCAGAAATCATCTCTCTACAAGCAGATCTTGAACCATCAAGTAAGAAGAATGAGGAACCTCTACAACCATTTGAAAACGAAGGCCTTGAAGAAGAAATCATCTCTCTCAAAGAAGATCTAGAAAAATCAAATAAGAAGAATGAAGAGCTGCAACAAACATGTGAAGAAAACGAGAATTGGTTGAAAGAAGAGATTCTAAATATGAAGGATCAAGTAGAAGATGGAAGAAGGAAAGAAGAAAGCATGACAAAGCAATGTCAAGCCTTGGAGGTTGAGGTAAACATTCTCAAAGGTAAATTAGAAGAAAAATTTAAACTTTTGAGGTTTCAAGATAGTACTAATATTTTGGACAATATTCTGAGTAATCAAAGGTCTCCTGCTATCAAACTTGGTCTTGGTTTCCATGAAACTATTAAAGGAGAATCTAGCTCACAAGGAAGTGCTAAAAATTCAGAGGATGTCAATACAAAACCTGAAGTGTTGAAAGAGACAAAAGGTCAACCAACAATGATGAAATCTCAAAGGAAATCAGTCAATAATGTTGAATGCTTTAAATGTCATAACTATGGGCATGTTGCAGCAAATTGCAGGAGCAGATCATTTCAGCCTCAAACAAACAGTTCCTACATAGAAAGGTACTCTGGTTTCTTCAAGGGATATTGTTTTTCATGTAACAAGTATGGACATAAAGCAGCTGATTGTAAAGGAGGAAGATTAGAAATACTCATCATGATTCTTATTCTTATTTCTCTGGACACATGAGATGTTATTCTTGTAACAAGTATGGACATGTAGAAAAAGAATGCAGGTTGAATAGATATGAGAAATTGGATAACTTCCAACACACAAATAGAAAGTTCAAACAAATCTGGAAAAAGATGGAGGACCGATCAGAAACGTAGGGAATTTTGACCCTACTGCAGTCATCCGCTTCTGAAGCTTACTTCTCTGATTGACTGCAGGAATGATGTGGGATACATTATGAGATTTAGTAATGTATCGTCACAGGGGGAGCAATATATGATGTCTCTCATGGTTGATTTGATTATTTTGGTTATATGTATTTCTGACAGAGCATCTGATATGAAGAAGACAGGTACAGGAAGTACAAGTTCAGGGGGAGATGAAGGAATGTGAAAAATTTCTATGCTTCACTTTCCATACGCGGGTTCTATTAACAAAAGTCGCGTATACACGCGAGTTCCAGCAAACACAGTCGCGTATGCATTGATGATAAGAGAATTTATATGGTAGCTGAAGATCTGGAGCAGAGGTTCAGGGGGAGCATCAGTCCGACTGTTAATAACTGTATTATTGACTCAACTTCTCAGTTCTAAAAATGATGATATGATACTTGATGTCTTATGTTGAAGATTATGGATGAGTCCTGTTTGCTTTTTGATGAAGATTATTCGTTGATGAGATGAAAGTCTTATAATTCAAAGATAAGGACAGATCATACAGAGATTGTTGCTGATAACTTGCTGATGAAGATGTTCAGGTTGCACAAGTTAAGAAGGAGCACTAGTTCAGGGGGAGCAGCAGGTTGAATACTAATGATTGCATTGTTGGCATTATGACTGCTTATTCTTTGGTTATTGTGATACTCATGCTCAAATGATGATGGCTTGATACATGGTTTATTATGATGAGACTTTGAATGAGCCATGTTTACTGTTTGCTAAAGTTTATCTATTGGATGAGATTGGAAGTATTATGATTCAGAGATAAGAATAGATCATGCAGAGTTTGTTACTATGGTTGAGATCTTTTCCCTACATATGTTACTTCATGTTAAATCTTAAAGATCATGGTGATGTTGGACCACATGGATGATTGCTTGACACTTATGTGAAGATGATGTTCTGGTATGATAATTTCTCTTGGAAAGAATGTATTGATGCTGCAAAGAATCTGAAGACTTGGTTACTAATGTGCTTATGCTACAACCGTTGGATGACGCTTGAAGACACAACTACACTGTTCTATCTATCTGTATTCCAGGGAAGCATTCAAATATCTCAGAAAGAAGCTGAACACTGTCTTTTTCTCACAGAGGATCAGATCTGGTCAAAATATATAGAAGATGGTATTGGATACGCGGATTTCCTGAAACACAGTCACGTATATACGTGAGTTCATGCACATAAAACCGCGTATGTCTGGTTGCTGACAAATTTCTGTTTGGGGTCAGCTTTCTTCAGCACAGCTGCAGTGCTGTTTGGTATCTCTGATACTGTTTGGTATCTCTGGTGGTGTTCCAGTTCTCATAACTCTATTTCTAATGTTTTGATAAAGATGCCTTGATGATTTGTTGGTGAAAGTGTTCAGGATGCACAAACTAAGGGGGAGCCTTAGTCATATGGAAAGAATGCTTGGATGCACAGATTCAGGGGGAGCATTAGCTTTGCTGAGTATAATGCATTATTGGCATTATGATGGTTCTGAAATATGTTCTCTTTCTTGAGGACTTTCTGGTGTTGTTCATAAATGGTCATATTTGTAATTTGATGAAAAGGTCTTGTTGAGACCCATGATGTAAAATTGTAATATTCAGTCATGTAAGGACTTGTCAAATTTGTAAACCCACTTGGTTGGGTAGCTGAGTCAAATTTTGTAAACCCACTTGGTTGGGTAGTTGAATTGAAATATGTAAACCCACTTGGTTGGGTATTTGAGTCTCATATGTAAATCCACTTGGTTGGATCTTTGATGTAAGTATGAGTCCTTGGTGATAGGAAGGTCATAGAGTCATGTACTTCATTGAAACATACGTTTGACGATTCAGCATGAACTCGGGGGGAGCTTGGTCACTTCAGTATATATCAGATCTGCAGATCGCTTCTTCTACATGAGGAGAAAAGGGGGAGAGTGTGTTGGTTTTGATCCGCCCTTTGCCCTTGATGTCAAAGGGGGAGAGTGACATGGTGTTTGAAAGAATGGTGTCAAAGAATGGGAAAGTGACATGGTGTCATTGTATTTTTAATGTACCTATCTGTTGTGGTGATCAAACACCATCGTGGTTGCCATCAAGTCCAAAGGGGGAGATTGTTGGCAATATGATGCAGAGTGTTGTCCTTGATGGCAACCCATTGAATGAAGATGAAGACATGAGATTGTTGACATGTGTTGTCCTTGATGGCAATCCACCTGATGAAGTTATTCTTGACTTGATGGACTTGGTAAATGATGTAAATCTGATGTGATATGATGTTTGTTGGCAATATGATGCTGAGTGTTGTCCTTAATGACAACCCACTTGATAGAGTGTTGTCCTTGAATGGCAAATCACTTGATGAAGATGATGGCAGCCTACTTGATGAAGTTGTGCTTGATAGAATATGTCTTGATGAACCTGTTAAATGATGTAAATCTGATGTATCTACAGAGAGTACAGAAGGTAATGAAGAAAGGAATTCAATATGTGCTAGATCTATGATGAAAAAAGTATGTCTCAAGGCATACGCAGATTTGTCTAGTAGAAGTCGCGTATGCACGCGGTAAATAACGTGCCAAGTCGCGTATGGGAAAAAGCGCTCATAAAGTGCGAAACCAGGGATAACCACCATGGTATTGACCCATTGTATTGGGTAATGATTCATCTAAATGACCCCGTCCAGGAATAGCATCGGAGGTAATGTGGTTTTGGCTCATGGTATTGAAAAAGGGTAAACCTATATAAGGAGAAGAAATTCATTGTGCAAATCATGAGTGTGGGTGCAAGATGTCTGAGCTTGAATGAATACTTCTCTCTGAAGTATATACGAATGGAAAGGGTTACAGTTGAATGATAGATCTGAATGCATGAAGCACCTATGAAGAAAATGATGAAGAAGGGAATCTAGATCTGAAATGTATTTGTATTTATGGAATGATTAGATCTGAGATGAGGCGAACATTTGTCTGAAGTAAAGGGTAAAATCTGTGTGATGTGTCTATTCTGAATAATTGCAATGACCTAAATATCTGAAGAACCATACGCTAGTTTTCCGTAGAGGAAGCGCGTATATACGCGACTTCGCTAAAGAGAAAGCGCGTATGCGCAACGAAATTAACTCTGTAATATGTACAGAAGTATACGTGGGTTTTTATGGTAGAAGGTGCGTATATACGCGGTATCAGTGAAAGGAAAGCACGTATGCAAACTAGGGTTTGCTGAAGCATGGGTTATGAGATGTCTGATCTATTCTACTGTGTTACTACTATCTGTATTCTACAGCTCTGAGTTGTCTGTATCAGTTTGGTTGTATGATTGAGCTTAAATGTGTGGAGTGGGTCCAGTCTGAAAATATGATGAAACGAGGCCTGCAAGTTGTGCTCTATTGAAGTTGTTTGGATCCAGTGTGAAAATTGATGAAACGTGGTCCATAGAGGTTCTGAGGGTTGTAGCCTTCAGTCAGGGGGTCGTAGCTCCCTTCCAGGTGAGGCTGGTAAACGAGATCAGGGGGTCGTAGCTCCCTTCCAGGAGAGGCTGGTAAACGAGCGCAGGTGGGTGCCTGCGTGCTGGTAGAGTCTGCACTAGCACATATGTTGTAAGATGTTTTCTCTATAATAAAATATTGAAGGCTGAGCAACTGCAGCGGTGGTTTTCTCCCGACTTGGGTTTCCACCTAAAATCCTGGTGTTCATGTGTGATGCTTATGTGTGATGGTTTATTATGTTCTTACTGCACATGTTTACTGTTTATAGAACATCAATGAATGAATGATGGAATGATATAAGTGAAGAACTAATGGCATGTTGAATCTCTGTATCTGTGAGTTTCGCTGAAGAGGATATCACTTGAAGCTAGTTGTGATGATAAGTGAGGTAGCAGCAGTTTTGAGCATGTAAAGTAAAAAGAAAGTTTTTGATTTTTTCTAATCTGGATCACCCCCTCTCGGTATTTTTCCCCAGTCACCCCCAAGTTGAGGTTATGAATATATAAGGTTGGGTGTTCATAAAAACTCTAATATCACAAAATAAGTCAAGTTCTCATGCTACTATGGTCTATCCAATCACAAGCACAACAATTCTTGATCTAGGTGGATATTGGTGGCCACCTGCTTATTCCACTTGGACCCCACCATTGTTTCTTTCCATTTTTTAGTTTCCTTAATTGTAGCACAATTTACTATTTTTATCAGTATTTCGCGTCCTAAACTTTCTAAGTCGGTTTTAGGGACTAAAATATTTTTTTAGGAAAAATGGAGTGAATAGAAAAGTCCCAATTTGGTTTGCCAATTTTTTTTCAACCTCCTCTTTGAGATCCTCAAAACGAGGTATTATGATATCCAAACAGAGATCGTATGCCAAAGTTACGACCCCAACAATTTGACGTTCAAACTTACACCAACAGGGCCCACAAGCTTTTGGCGCTTCATCTCCTAGGTTAGGTTTTTGGATGTTTAGTGTTTCTCATTATTTCTCAATGATAAAAAGGCCACTGAGCCTCATTGTAGCACATTTAGGAGGCATGTAAGCATAAAAAGGCCACTGAGCCATTATTAATTTAACCATGTTTTTAGTTTCTCTTGATAATAATGGAAATGTGTTTTATTTCTGAATGCACTTCGTGTTTATGTGATTACCACACTGATGTCAAGGGAAAAACTTTTCCGCATTATTCTATGTTTGACTGATGCTCATTTTAAAATATTTCAGAAACTTATGGTATTAGTCAGTTGCTCACAATGATAGAAGATAGTGAATATCTATCTAACCATACAAACTTCTTTCTAGTTAACCAATACACCATCCCAAACTGTATTTATATCCCACTTACCACAACAGTAGCGATTTGTCTGATGCACAATGCCCTGGACTCTACTAATTGTGACCAAACATATCAAATTGGAAATTATCTGCCATCATATGTTCCTATGCTGAAGATAAGCTGATGATATGGTTCTGTAATTGAGTTAATTTTAGAATAACCCCTATTTACTTAAAGAAGAATAATGAAGAAAGCATGAGTAGAAGCAAAGAGAAGAAGAAGAAAGAAAAAGAAAAAGAAAGAATCAAAGGCTCCAAAATTTTTCTTATTTCCTCCATGGGGATACTCCCAATTATTGGGACATAGATGAAAATTAAAGCCAAAAGAAGCCAAGTCTAGTATCCAAGCATCCGAGCAAAAATTGGAATCACAAAAACATTAAATTTTCTAAAAATCCTGAAGAAATTCATACATTAGAAAATGTTGTTTCTAAGTTTTATCTTTATTTTTCCGTCTATTCAGATGATCATGTTTTGAGAGAAGTGGACATATATCCTGTGAGTAGAAGAAGACTGTTTCAGGAACAAACTCTGTTTAGTGGATATGTGTTATATTGAGAACTACAACCCAATGTTGAGACATGGTGAACTTATTGAGCCTGCATAACCTGTATGGTAAGCAACACTTAGATTATATATTTCATTTTTCTTAGTGAGAAAGAATGACTATTTGTTTACCAGGGAGGGGACCACCGTAGACAAAAATATTAAATTTCAGAACATCATTCAGCATTTCCTTGAATTATTGCTAAAACTCAATTTTTCCCGAACCCGCATGAAAAGAAACAAATTATAACAAATCATGCTAGAATGGAATTGAAAGATTTATGGCTTTTAGATCGGCTTTGAAACATTATATGTCTACATCTACAAACCAAATCTTACCAATGATTCTTAAATAATATTGCATTCTTGTCAAACGTTGTGCAATATAGGTGATTTAATAATGAAAGACTGGATTCAGTGAAAGAAAATTGGAATAAATCTATTATAGCGTATCTTTCTATTTAGGTGTTAAGAAATGTTAAATATCTATGTTGGCAAAAGAAAGCTCAATATTTTTTCTCCCGGTGTTGGAATTGTCGAGTCAGTTACCTTGGACACCTTTAAAAAAAGAGAAAATCTAAGAGATATGGAAAATTTAAGCCCAAGAGAGTAGCAAATCCTAAAAAGGCTTTAAAGTTCAAGTATTTGAAGAAGTGCAGATAAACAAAAAAGAGGCAATTCTGTTTTATCTCAAGTAAAATTGGTGGCCATTTCGGGCAGAAAATGCCCTAAGAGCTCTTCAAATAAGTTGAAAGTTTGTATAGAAATTGATGATTTTGTAGATAATTGGTCAATTGTAGATTCTCAAGACATGTATATTTTGATCGATGCTTCTTTGTCCTGGAGCAATGAGTCACCTCCGCATACTTCCTTAAAAATGAATATATGCTATGAGTTTTCAAAAGGTATGATGACACTAAACTTCATTTCAAGATGAATATAGTGAAGAAGAAGACACCGATGAAACCTCTCGAATCCAAGCTTAGATGACACTGTGAGGACGACTATCTCTTTCATAAATTTCAGAGATACAAAAGAAGAGAATTCGGTACTCAAGTTTGAATTCTTTATTCGTATACATCCCAATATGAATTCTTTTTGCCCATATCCAAAGACACAGTCTTTCCATCATCATTACCTAATCTCAAAGATTCAAACATGATATTGAAGAAATTAATTTTCTTAAAAAGATTGTCAAAAAACAACAATTTATCGTACATTCCAAAGACAGTCCAAGTTGAAAGTGAATGGATCAATGTTGATGATTTCATTGATAATCGATGTCAAAAATTTAGCTCGCCCATATTTGTTTAAAGGTTTATGGAAACCTTTGAAAAATATTCTTGTTTCAGAAATCACAGGAACCAATAATCTCACCTAATTATGTAGATTGTTCCTTTAAAGCTGGGGAGTATTGTCAAATTTCCTGCAATACAACATTATGATCTATCTCATAAGATTATTTAAAACATAGCTTTTCATCAATTCTCATTTTGCCTATTACTATAAGTGAAGATAAATTCATTCAATTAAAAGAAAAAAGCAATATTAGTTCCAAGATCCACAATGTCTAATTCAAGCAAGAAAATAGAATAGCTCTAAAAGGGAGGTGCGTAAAACCATGAATGATTCAAATAATGGTGTAGTTGCGTATATATGAAGAAAAGATTCAGCTTGAAAATAGCAAAAGGAAAATAGAAATCTAGAATGGTCCTCAAAGACAAATTTCTATTTTTGAAGAATTGCTAAAAAAATTGTTCAAACAATCCTCAAACATTTTGGAGTGTTGAGAGTCCCCAACAAGAGATGGTTACTTTGCATGACAATGGGGTAAAAGGAAACTTATCCCATGCACTCCAAATGATGAACAAGAGATAAAAAAGCAAGATTAAAGAACTATTAAGCTTATAGTTGATTGAACCTAGTTCTTCACTATTCTTGTTCGCTTTCTTGGTCGAAATCATTCGTAGATAGTTAGAGGAAAGCTCGGGAGACAACAATTATGCTTTCATTAAATGCAATAACATATAGCTTCAACTATCCATTTCCTTGCCAAGAAACAATAATGCAGAAGATACGTAATAGTAAAATCTTTAGCAAATTTTATATGAAACCTAGTTATTACTGCATTCCGCATTAAAGAAGAAGATCGCCACAAACCGCTTTTACATGTCTTGCGCTTATTAATGGAAAAGTAGTACCATTTGGTCTAATGAATGCTCTAGATTTCTTTCAAAGAAGAATGGACTACATTTTTGGCAAGTATGATTTTATTGTCACTTATATTGATGATATCTTGACCCACAGATTTAGATTCTCATATGCATTACTGAAGATTTTTCTAAGAAGCACAAGGGCATGGTATTGTCTTATTTGGAGAAGAAGATGTTTATTTGCTATAAATACGGATTTTTTAGGAATTCCATATTTTAAAGCTGAAAATTCAGATGCTCGCATGTTTTAACCAAGCCATTCCTATTTCCATGAATTAAAAGATACTAAAATGATTCATTGTTTTCTAGAGTACTAAATGATGTTCATAAGTATGTTCCTAAACCGTTCGAAAAATGGTTCTGTATGAAAGAATTTGGCTCCAGATGGTCACCTAAGCCATGCAATAGTCAAAATGTTAAAAGCTAATGTAAGAACTTGCAGCTTAACCACTGTGTGATGGATTTTCTCATCCTCCAAATAGATGCATCTAATGATTATTGGGTACACGTTCTTTTTGAAAGAAAGGAGGAGAAGGAGAAGAAATTCTTCGTGCTTATGCATCCGGTGAATTTTTAACTCATCAAAATAATTATTTTACTACAAAGAAAGAAACACTTTCCATATTCAATGGCATTCGTAAATATGAATTATATTCATTTTACCAAGTTCTTACAAAAACTAATTCAATGAATTTCAAATATTTATCACAGTAACATCATGACAAACTTAGCAAGAGGAAGATTTTTAGTTTGGAAAATTTGGTTTCAAAGAATACGACTTTGATGTTGAATGGTGCCAGAACTCAAACTATTTAGTGACTGATTTTACCAGTAGATATGAATAAAGTTCATATGTTGATTATACTGTGAAGAAAACCCATATATTGCTCTGATACATTCACAGATGATAATTTTGAAACTTTTGTGAAACATTCTAGATCCCCGAATTGATCCTTGAGACTTAAATGGAATAAACTGCGTTGTTGTTCTAAGGATCCGAAGAAATCAATGGATTTAGAAGTGTCATTCATGTGAAAATCTTAAATGTAAGTCTTCTATTGTCAGATAGTTTGTAAAGGTATACCCTCACTCCAACAAGGCGTAAAACTCATTTTTAAAACCCTGATGACTTATGGACCATACAATATACTGACCTACAGATTCAAGTCCTAAAAAACTTGAATTATTATCGTATTTATTAGAGGTGTAGATTACTAGTCATGATACTTCTCACGAAATGATGGATCTCGGGATGAACTAGTTAGTGAAAAATGAAAGAGTTGAAAAATTTTTTAAGGTCTTTAACGATTCCTCGATCTCTTTGAGAGCTTGAAGTCACATTTCTCTAGAGGATTGATGGTACTATGTGAACAAATTATTTCCCACAAAGATGAACTTTTGAACCATTTGCTAATTGGGAGATAAAGGATGGATGTTGCAAGAAGAAAGATGTGTTAGAGCTTCTCAATGTATTGAAGCGTTTGGTGTGATTCTAAGAACTTTCTGCAACCTTGGACTAATGAGTCTCGAGTTCAGAAAACTCGTTGAGCCAAATCCTTTGCACAAATCTACGAACTTAAAAGACGAATAATCATATTTTGCGTAAAAATATTGAAGAATCCTAAAGAAGACATTTTTATTTAAAGAGCTTAATAATCTCGCATTACTCAAAAATTGTCTATGATAAAAGCATTGGGAAGAACTTGAAGGAGAAAGAATAAAGTGATTAAGTTGCCAATCAAGGCATTAATCACTATCAAAGTTAAGCGTGTAGGTGTACTGGAATGATGATGTTGTCTATTTAGTTAGCCTAATGCCATCAACAAAAGTTTGTTTAGCAAATGATTTTTGAATTAGGCTAGCAATAAAAAGGTATATATCAATCACAATTAAAATGGTCCAATGTGCTACCATCAAACACAAGATGTTTTAGATTTTGAAATAGGAATTATTAGATGGAGTCAAATAACAATCCAATTTAATGCTTTCTTTCCGTAAAATCCAAGAAAGATTCTTTCCTAGATATTGATATAGATCCAATGGCATTCACAATGTATGGAAAAATATGATGATAAATATATCTTCCCATAGAAGAATTGCATACACACGACACAATAAAGTGGGAACAAGACAATCATCAAAGGCATCAACAAAAGAAAAACTTACAATGCATAGCTTCAACAAAAGGAAAGGAGATAGGATCCGATGAAAAATAAACCTTGTTCATAGACTGTACTACATGCCTGTGACCTGGCCAAGAACGTGAATGGGCACAGAAGACTAAATTCACAAACCAATCTTGCTGAACCAAAAGACTCCAAACCAAAAATCTTCACTGGTTGAGGACCAAGATTATGATGTTGACCGAAGTCCGAAAGGACCTTGGTAGTGTATTTTATTTTTAATTATTGTATCAGAATATTGAGCAAGTATTAATCTTCTGAATAGTAACATCCAATAGGTCCCTCAATAATTCTCTTTCCTTTTTAGGCTATATAAGTGTGTGAGTGAGGAGGCAAGATCATCAACAGGTATGTGTGTGTGTGTTTGTGTGTAATTGTGTGAGTTTGGGGAGTGTGCATGTAATTCTTGAAGAGATTAGAGGATCAAGGCTCTGAAGAAGCATCACTTGATATGTAACATTTTCTTGAATTAATATTGAAAGCCCGCTAGGCCACCTATCTCGAGGACAAGCGAGCCATAGTCGCTTTAAGTCGTAGATCAGAAGAGAAGAAGACTGCAGAGGTCATGTGGAAGTCTATATTCCTATGCAAGGTTAGATGGTGTGAGAAAAGTTCAGCTACTCTCGCTTATTCAAGTAAGTTGACGAGTCAATTATATAAATTTGGTATGAGAGCCCTGTTTCATTCTCTAATGGCAAATATGTTAAGCTCTGCTTTCTCATTGATCGTAGTTATAACCGAAGTAGATTCTAGCCTTAGAGTCAGATCGTGATCCTAATGAATCTCATGAACTCATTGAAAAATCCCGAAAACCGGAATCCTCCATCTCTCCATGCAACTGATGTGTATAAGATCCTTGTCGTTAATGTGGCTAATATTTAAGAAGAAATATTTCTTAAAAGAAGTCGAGGTTAAGATAAAGATTTCAGGTCCTTTTGTTCGTATAGTTGCTTTGAGTATGTTCTTCCGATGATGAGATAAAGATATTCCATCGCACGCCTAAAGAAAATAAATATGCATATCTCCATTTTAGAGGTATCGAATTCGATTTGGCTCCTTTGTTTCGAGACATGGCTTAAATACACCCTACAGCTGAAATATTTGACATCGCCATCGAATTATGATCATGCAAGGATTGGTACCATCATGGGTAATTTGTCCACTATCAAGAAATTACTTGAATAATTCAAGAGTAGCTGAATCTTTTCACACCATCTAATACCGGCATGGGAATACGTAGCCACACATGACACACCGGTCTTCTTCTCGATTTACAATCCCGACTTAAGGCGATCTTGAAGCAAACTGCCCTCGTACGTAATTATGCTTCAATATTAATTCAAGAAAATGTTACATACCAAGTGATGCTTTAGAGTAGAGCCTTCGCCCTAATCTCTTCAAGCATTACATGCACACTCGCAAACTCACACAATTACACACAAACACACACACATAGTGCTTGCTGACCTCCTCCCTCACTCACACACACTTACATAGCCTAAAAAGGAAGAGAATTATTTAGGGTCCTGAAGCCAGATATTACTATTCTGTACCCGTGTCTACTCAATATTCTCGAGTACAATAATTAAAAAGGAAAATGCACTACCAAGGTCCTTTTGGACTCTACTACCGTCAAGGACTCATGGTCCTCATCCGACGAAGATGTTCGGGTTCTGGGAGTCTTTTGTTCAAATAATTTATATATTCTATTTCCATTCAAGTTCTTGTGGGTCCTCAAGTATCTTGGTACATCTACGAACAAGGTTTCTTTTTCATCTAGATGCCATTCTTTTCCTTTGCTTCTTCTAAACTTCGTAGCCGTAGAAGATTCTCTTGTTGATGCCCTTGATATGACGTCCTCGTTTTCCTACTTTATTGTGTTGTTAGTAACATGAAAATTATTCTTATGGGGAAGATATATTTATCATCATATTTTCATCTCACAAGCGAAAGCCATTGATCTCTCGTAATATCTAGGAAAGAATCTTTCTACTTTTTACTAAAGCTAGTATTGATTGACCGTTATTTCAACTCCATCTAATAATTCCCATTTGAAAATCTCAAAACATACTAACAGAGCGTTCGATGGCACATTGGATCCAAAGGTTATAATTATGATTGGATTTCGTTTTTTGTTGCCATCCTAATTCAAAAATCATACGAACAAATTTTTTATAGCATTAGGCTAACTAAATAGACAACATCATCATTCCAATCACCGCTATAACACCGATAGTGATTAATTCTTTCCGATTAATTAGCAACTTAATCACTTTATGCTTTCCTTGAAGTTATTCTAATGCTTTTATCATAGACAAATTTTTGGGTAATTTGAGATTATTAAACTTTTTAAGCCAAAGAATAATCTTCTTAACTTCTTCAAAGATTTTTGCAAGTACGCATTCATAAATATTTTGTCCATAGATTTGTGAAATGATTTTATACTAATAGATTTCGACTGAGACTCGATAGTCCCAAGGTGTCTAGAAAGTTCTTAGATACCGCAAAGTCCTTCTTTAATACTCTTGGAGAAGCTTTCCAACTGCCTTTTTATTCCCGCAACATCCATCATTTATCTCCCAATCAAAGAAATGGTTCAAAAAAATTTCATATCGTGGGAAAGAATCAGTTCCTTCAAAATTTTCATCAATCCTCCGGAGAAATGCCTTCAAGCTCATCAAAGACCGGAATCCTTAAAGACCTTAAAAATTTTCAACTCTTTCATTCATATTAATTTCATCCAGATCCATCATTTTAGTTGAAGTATAAACAACTAATGAAAAATCTACACCTACAATAATATGATAATAATTCAAGGTTTTTAGGACTTGAATCATAGATTCAAAAGATACCATATGGTCCATAAATCATCAAGGGTTTTTTAAAATAGAGTTTTACTCTTCATATTGCAAAGGGTATACCTTTACAAGATTTGCATCTAAACCCAATAACTCCCACATTTTAGATTTCCATGCCCGACACTTCAATCCATTGGATTTCTTCGGATCCTTAGACCAAAACCTTATTTATTTCTTCGTTAGTCTCCAAGGATCAATTCAAGGATCCTAAATCTTTTCACAAAAGTTTCAAATTATTTATCTGTCAGTACTACCAGAAGAAAAATATGTCAATTCTTCTATTGTAATGTATATGAGCTTTGTCTATATCTCTGTAAGTGAATCACCTAAATAGTTTGAGTTTCAGCATCTATTCAACATCAAATCTATATTGTCAAAACCAAATTTTGCTGTTTTTCAACAATCTTCTTGCTAGTTGTCTTGATATTTTCGTTGAAAAAGAAATATTTGAAATTCATTGGAATTGGCTTCATCGAACTTCATCTGAGCAACATAATTCAAATTTCTGAATGCCATTGAATATGGAGAGTGTTTCTTTCTCTCAGAGTAAAGGTTCTTTTGGTAGAGTTAAAATTCACTAGATGCATAAGCACACAAAATTTCTTCTCCCTTCTCCTCCTTTCTTTAAAAAAAGGATGGCCGCCTAATAATCATTATATGCATGTATTTGGAGGATGTGGAGAAATGCATCACCCGGTGGTTTAAGCTCGGGGAGTTTTTTACATTCAACTTTTAACATTCTGATCGCTTCGTAGCTTCGGTGACCAATTCGTAATGCAAATGCTTTCTAATAGAGCAATTTCTTTTCAAACCGTCTAGGAATATACTTATGAACATAATTTAGTACTCCTAGAAATGCCGAATCATTTTAGTATTCTTTAAATCATCGAAAAATTCAGATAGCTTGCTTAAAACATGCGGCCGCATCTGAATTTTTCCATTTAAACAAAAAATTCCTAAAAATTCACAATAGTTAGTTCTGAAATAAAAGAATCTTCTTCTCGATAAGACAATACCATGTCGTTGTGCTTCTTCAAGAAAAATCTTCAAATGTTCCATATTAGAATCTAAATCCTAACTATGGATCAGGATATCATCAATATAAGTGACAATAAAATCATACCGCTAAAAATGTAGTCCATTCTTTTTCTTGAAAGAAATTTGGAGCATTCTTTAGACCAAATGGTACTACTCTCCACGATAGAAACCTCCGCAGGATACGTGTGCGCTTTGTATGGATCTTATTCTTTAATCTAAATATGGTACAACTTATTTCTACACCCGCTAAATATTTTACTATTCTGTATCTTCTATTGTTTCTTGGTGACGCAACGGATAGTTGAAGCTCGTGTTATTGCATTTAATGGCTTATAAATTATGAGCATCCAAGTCTTCTTAACTATCCCCCCCGAATGATTTCTCACCAAGAAAGAAGAATAAACAAGAATAGTGAGAAGAACTAGGTTCAATCAACTCGTAAGCTTAATAGTTCTTCAATCGCTTTTTTTATCTCTTGTTCATCATTTGGAGGCACGGGATAAGTTTTTCCTTTTACCCCATTGTCATGCAAAGTAACTATCTCTGTTGAGGACTCTCAACACTCCAAAATGCTTGAAGATTGTTTGAACAATTTTTTAGCAATTCTTCAGCAACAGAAATTTGTGCTAGGGACCATTCTGCATTTCTTATTTTTGCTTTTTTCTAACCGAATATTTTCTTCATATCCGTAACACTCTTGCCAATTATTTGAATCATTCCGTGCTTGGCACTCATTTCTTCGACTATTCTTTTCTTGCTTCCCCGAATTAGCCATTTTACCTTGGAACCGATATTGCTTTTTCTTGCAATTTAGAATGACTTTATCTTCACTTATATTAACACAAGATAGAATTGATGAAAGACATACCCAAAAATAAACTTGCAGATGGATCATAATGTTTCATTGCAAAAAATTTGACAATACTCTCCAAATTTTAAAGAGACATTATCTACATAGTGGTGAGATTGACGTTCCACCAACAATTTCGAAACAAGAATATTTTCTAAAGATTTCCATAAACCTTTAAACAAAGATGAGCTAAATTGTTTGAGCCCCGCATCAAATGAAATCATCAACATTGATCCATCTACCCTTAACTTTGGACCCATCGAATGTACAAGAATTGTCAAGTTTTGACAATATTTTTAAAAATTATTTTCCAATATCATCGTGTTAGATTAGGTAATGATGATAGTATGAGCTAATCGTCTTTGGATATGGGCAAAAAGAATTGATATTGGGTTGTGGACAAAGGAATTCAAACTTACCGTGAATTCTTTTTACCTATATCTCCGAAATGGAAAGAGATGGCATGCGTAGTCAAATTTATTTGAAGAGCTCTTAGGCATTTTCCGGTGAAATGACCCTCTTGTTTGTAGATAAAACAAGCATTATATCTTTTTCTCGTTTACTTCTTTCAAAATACTTGAACTTTCTCTCAAAGGCCTTTTAGATTTGCTACTCTCTTGGGCTTAAATTTTCCATATCTCTTAGATTTCTCTTTTTAAAAGGTGTCCAAGGTAACATGCCTCGATAGATTTCAACACTCAGAGAAAAATCTTGAGATTTATTTGCCAACATAGATATTTAACTTTTCTTGACACGCAAATAGAATATCTATCCAATATCTGTTCAATTTTTCCTCAAGATTCATAACTTTCATTATTAACACTCTAGATTATCCTAGCATTCTTGACAAGAATGCAATCTGGATCGAATCATTGTATTATTTTCAGATCTTAGACATATAGTCATTTCCAAATCGATTTAAAATTCAAATTTTCCAACTTACCTTTTAGCAAGATTCGTTATAATTCTGTTTCTTTCATCCGCAGTTCAGGGACAAATTGAGTTTTTAGCAATAATTGCCATGTTGTGATAGTATAAATTACATTTAATCTTCTATTCAGATCCATTCACTGGCCATAAACAATCCCAACTATTATTTTCTCAAAGCAAAAATGGAAATATTATCTAATCTAGTTAATACTACATTCAGTATATAATCAATCCAGTTCTTTATGACTAACTGCCTGCAGATTATTCAAACTAACATAATCCACTGATTTTAAAGGCAGCAGTCTTTTTCTACTATGGGATACTATATTTCTCTCCGAAAAATACGGTTTTCTAAATGGATCATAAAATACATTTATCCCAGAAGCACATTTTCTAATGTGAAATTTCACTCTTTGGTTTTGAAATTTAATGCTTTTGGTGATCTCTTGGCTTTTTCTCGTATTTGACATAGACTCAAAATAAATTTCTTCAGTTTTCCTTATTTTCATCTATGTCCTAATAATTGGGAGCATCCATGAAACAAAAAATTTGAGTTTCTGATTCTCTTTTCTTCTTCTTCTTCTCTTTGCTTCTCTCTCTGTGGATTTTCTCTGTTGTTCCTTCAAGTGCACCTATTGTCTGGGCTCAACTCATTCTCTTGGTCTCAGATCATCCTGCCACCTCAAAGATAGAACATCACAAGGTGCACAAGATACTTCCATTCTGATATGTTCAAATTAAATCAATAAAGTAGACAGGCCTGACAGGTATTATTATACCAACTTTAGTAGAGGGCTACTTGATCAGAAGAAGTTGTGCTGAATTTTTTTTGAGGCCATTTTCCTCCTTTTGTTAGCAAACATCCATTGTAATATTTCATTCCCTCCATAGTGGAAATCATTAAAGATCCTAAACATTTTATTTACAGCCTAAAAAAGGTTTTGATTCTATATACAATTCATTTGAGGGTAACACAGTTCTTGGAAAATACTTCATTAACATGATGAGCATCATGCTTGCTTGATGAAGAGGACTTGAAAATAGTAAAACATGTCTATATATTCGAAAATAGGATTTAGGAATTCTGTGTTTGTTTGGGATGTGATGCACTTTGGCCATTATAGAGACGTTTTCTTTGATCTTGGCTTCGGATTTTCTCTTTCAAAGAAGGGATTTATGGCTGGAAATACCAATCATTAGCAAGATCGCTGGGATCATATAACACACCTTCAACTTGTGCATTATGGTCAAAACAACCGTAAGCTCATATTCCCGCGCGCATTAGAAGGTGACAAAGTTCAGCCTACTTTCTGTTTATTCAAGTGTTACCGAGTCCATTATCTAAATTTGCAACAAGGCCTCGTTCTATTCTCTAAATGGAAAATTTGTTGCGCCAGTTTTCTATCGATCGTAAAGTTATAATTGAAGTATATTTCGAGTCTTAGAGTCGACCGTGATCTTAATGGTTCTCAATGAACCTGGCTGAAAATCCCAAAACTAGGTATCCTCCATCTCTCCATGCAACTGATGTGTATAAGATCCATGTCACATATATATTTAAGAAGAAATATTTTTAAAATAAGTTGAGGTTAAGATAAAGATTTCAGTCCTTCTGCTCGTATAGTAGTTTTTGCTTTGAGTCCTGTTTCTTCTAATGATGAGATAAAGAAATTACGTATGCTAAAGAAAAATAAATATGCATATCCTTACATTTCGGAGGTATTAGAATTGGTTTGGCTCCTTTGTTTCAACATTGTTTAAATACACCGCATAGCCGAAATATTTGACACTCACCATCAAAATTATGATCCAAGTGCGAGGATTGGTACCACTATGTAATCTATCCACTGGATGTCGCATGGAACAATCTTTCCAAATTATTCTATAAGTTTGACTCATGCTCATTTAAAATACTACCGGAAACTTATGGTAGGGATTCAAGGCCTACAAATGATAGAAGATAGTAACACTTCGTCCTCATACAAACCTCTTTCCGCTAACTAACAAGGCCTATCCCAAATTGAAACAACCTATCCCGAAAGATTGTGTTACAATGGTTTGTCGAATGCACAAGTTGAAGGTGTGTTATATGATCCCATTGATCTACCTCATGATTGGTATTTCCCACGATGAATCCCTTGTCAAGAGAAAAATCCCGAAGCCAAGATCAAAAGAGTCTCTCACAATAATGGCCAAGTACTGCCTATCCCAAACGTTTTCGAGGATTCCTCATCCCATTTTCGCCTTTTAGGCATGTTTAACCTATTTCTTCTATAGAAGCCTCTATCAAGAAAGCATGATGCTCATCCCGTTAATGAAGTATTTTCTAAAAGAACCTATGTTATCCTCAAATGAATTGTATACACTCGAATTTCAAAACCTTTTTTAATGGGGAATAAGATAAGTTTAAGATCTCTACTAGTCAGTTTGCCCTATGGAGGAATGGCGACGTGCACCGTGATTTTTTCATAGGAGTGAGGGCTTCCAAAAAAAAAAAAATTCATCACAACTTTTCCCGGCCCAAGCATCCCTCTACTATAGCTAACTATGCTCCCTTAATCGAACATAATGCCCCGAATTCTATTGATTTAGACTATACATATCAAATTGGAAATTATCTTGCCACTGGTGTTCCTATGCCGTAAGATAATGGATGATCTCAATTTAATGAGCATTTTTGAATAACGTATTTACTTTATGAATAAACATGAAGAAAAGCAATTTCGGAGAGAAGAAAATATAAGAAAGAAGAAAGAAAAGAAAAAGAAAGAATCAAAGGCTCCAAAATTTTCTATTTCCATGGATACTCCCAATTATTGGGACATAGATGAAAATCAAGAAGCCAGTGAAGCCAAGTCTAGTATCCAAGCATCTGAGAAAAAATTAGAATCAGCAAAAACATTAAATTTCCAAAAACCAAAAAGTGAAATTGCCACATTAGAAAATGCTGCTTCTAAGTTTCCATCTTTTATTTTGCCGTCCATTCAGAAGGCTCATGTTTTCAGAGAAGTACATAAGTATCCCAGAGTAGAAGAAGACTTGTTTGCAAAAAAATCTAGTGGATATGTGTTAGATTTGGATAAATCTAAAGACACAGCTGAGTCTATAAGAATTTGGATTGGTGCCTTATACCAGATGCAAGTAACAACTAGATTAGATAATATTTCCATTTTTTCTTTAGCAGAGAAAAGAATGGCTGGGATTGTTTATGACTGGTGGATGGGACCACCAGATACAAAAATATTAAATGTAGCTACTGCTAGTCTAGCTACTCTTGAATTATTGCTAAAAACTAAATTTGTCCCTAAACCTGCAGATGAAAAGAAACAAATTATAACAAATCTTGCTAGAATGGAATTGAAAGATTTGAAGTTTTTAGATTAGTTTGGAAATGATTATATGTCTAAGATGTACAAAGAAAATCTTACCAATGATTCCACTCAAAATATTGCATTCTTGTCAAAATTGCCAGGCAATCTAGGTGATTTAATAATGAAAGATCTAGATCTTCAAGGAACGCAAATTGAACAAATCTATTGGATAGATCTTCTATTTAGATGTCAAGAAAAGGTTAAATATCTATGTTGGCAAAAGAAAGCTCAAGATTTTTCTCCTAGTGTTGAAATATGTCGAGATGTGTTACCTTGGACACCTTTTAAAAAGAAAAAATCTAAGAGATATGGAAAATTTAAGCCCAAGAGAGTAGCAAATCCTAAAAGGCCTTTCAGAAATTTCAAGTATTTGAAGAAGCGTAGACAACCAAAAAGAGACAATGATTTTTTTATTTGCAAACAAGAGGGTCATTTCGCCAAAAAATGCCCTAAAAGCTCTTCAAATAAGTTGAAACCTTGTATAGAAATTGATGATTTTGTAGATAATTGGTCAATTGTAGATTCTCAAGATGAAGTGTCAGATGTATATATTTTGACTGATGCTTCTTTGTCTGATAATGAGTCACCTCCAGATACTTCCCAGAAAATAAATATATGCTATGATTTTTCAGAACCAGATGACGACACTGAACTTCATTTCAGTGATGAATATAGTGAAGAAGAAGACACTGATGAAACCTCTGAATCTAGTTCAGATGACACTGTGACTACTGTACCATCTCTTTCAAATTTCAGAGATACAGGTAAAGAGAATTCATAGCCAAGTTTGAATTCCTTTTGTCCATAGCCCAATATGAATTCTCTTTGCCCATATCCAAAGACAGTAGCTCCTTCATTATCATTACCTAATCCAACATCTGATGATATTGAAGAAAGTAATTTTCTTAAAAAGATTGTCAAAACAAACAATTTACTATACATTCCATTACAGGTCCAAGCTAAGGGTGAATGGATCAATGTTGATTCTTTCATTCATACTGGAGGCTCAAACAATTTAGCTTGCCAGTCTTTGTTTAAAGGTTCATGGAAACCTTTGAAAAATATTCTTGTTTCAAAAAATGTTGGTGGAATCGTCAATCTCACCCACTATGTAGATAATGTCTCTTTAAAAGTTGGGGGGAGTATTGTCAAATTTTCTGCAATACAACATTATGATCCATCTGCAAGTTTATTTTTGGGTATGCCTTTCATCAATTCTGTCTTTCCTATTACTGTAAGTGAAGATAAAGTCATTCTGAATTGCAAGAAAAAAACAATATCAGTTCCAAGACTGACAATGGCTAATTCAGAAGCAAGAAAAGAGAATAGTAAGAAAAAGGCAGGTGCCAAAAAACCACAGAATGATTCAAATAATTGGCAGGAAGTGTTGCAAATATATGAAGAAAATATTCAATTGAAAAATAAGCAAAAAGAAAATAGAAATCCAGAATGGTCCCCAGCACAAATTTCTATTTATGAAGAATTGCTAAAAAATTGTTGAAACAATCCTCAAGCATTTTGCAGTGTTGAGAGTCCTCAACAAGAGATGGTTACTTTGCATGACAATGGGGTAAAAGGAAAACTTATCTCGTGCACTCCAAATGATGAACAAGAGATAAAAAAGCAGATTGAAGAACTATTAAGCTTACAGTTGATTGAACCTAGCTCTTCTCACTATTCTTGTTCTGCTTTCTTGGTCAAAAATCATTCAGAGATAGTTAGAGGAAAGCTCGGATGGTCATCAATTATAAGCCATTAAATGCAATAACACAGAGCTTCAACTATCTGTTGCCTCGCCAAGAAACAATAATGAAGAAGATACAAAATAGTAAAATCTTTAGCAAATTTTATATGAAATCAGGTTATTACCATATTCAGATTAAAGAAGAAGATCACCACAAAACTGCTTTTACATGTCTTGCAGGTTTCTATCAATGGAGAGTAGTACCATTTGGTCTAAAGAGTGCTCCAGCTTTCTTTCAAAGAAGAATGGACTACATTTTTGGCAGGTATGAATTTTATTGTCACATATATTGATGATATCCTGATCCACAGTCAGGATTTAGATTCTCATATGGAACATTTGAAGATTTTTCTTGAAGAAGCACAACGGCATGGTATTGTATTATTTGAGAAGAATATGCTTTTATTTCAAGACAGCATTGATTTTTTAGGAATTCATGTTTTAAATGGAAAAATTCAGATGCAGCTGCATGTTTTAACCAAGCTATCTGAATTTCCTGATGAGTTAAAAGATACTAAAATGATTCAACGTTTTCTAGGAGTACTAAATTATGTTCATAAGTATATTCCTAGATTGTCTAAAAAAACTGCTCCTATTAGAAAGCATTTGCATTTTGGATGGTCACCAAAAGCTAGAGAAGTAGTCAGAATGTTAAAAGATAAATGTAAAAAACTCCCAGAGCTTAAACCACCAGGTGATGCATTTCTCATCCTCCAAACAGATGCATCTAATGATTATTGGGCAGCCGTCCTTTTTGAAAGAAAGGAGGAGAAGGGAGAAGAAATTTTATGTGCTTATGCATTCGGTGAATTTTTAACTCACCAAAAGAATTATTTTACTACAGAGAAAGAAACACTTGCCATATTCAATGGCATTCAGAAATTTGAATTATATTTAGCTCCAGTCAAGTTCCTGATAAGAACCGATTCAATGAATTTCAAATATTTCTTACTAGCGAAAATATCAAGACAACTAGCAAGAGGAATATTGTTAGCTTGGAAATTTTGGTTTCAGAAATATGAATTTGATGTTGAATGGGTGCCTGGAAACTCAAACTATCTAGCTGATTCACTTACCAAAGATATGAATAAAGCTCATATACATTACAATAGAAGAACTGACATATTTGTTCTTCCTGGGAAGACTCTAGCAGATCATAATTTTGAAACTTTTGTGAAAAGATTCCAGATCCTTGAATTGATCCTTGGAGACTTAACAGAAGAAACAAAGAATGTTGTTGGTCTAAGGATCCGAAGAAATCAATAGCTTTAGAAGTGTCAGGCATGGCAATCTAAAAATGTGGGATTTTTATTGGGTTGAGATGCAGAGCTTGTAAAGGTATAACCTTTACCCAATATGAAGGTAAAACTCTATTTAAAAACCCTTAATGATTTATGGACCATACATTATACTGAATCTATGATTTAAGTCCTAAAAACCTTGAATTATTATCAGATTATTGGAGGTGTATATTTTTCATTAGTTGTTTATACTTCAGCTAAAATTATGGATCTGGATGAAATTAATATGAATGAAAGAGTTGAAAAAAATTTAAGGTCTTTAAGGATTCCTGATCTCTTTGATGAGCTTGAAGCTGCATTTCTCCAGAGGATTGATGAAAATTTTGCAGGAACAAATTCTTTCCCATAGTATGAACTTTTTGAACCATTTGTTGATTGGGAGATAAAGGATGGATGTTGCAGGAAGAAAAGACAGGTTAGAGCTTCTCAATGTATTGAAAGGACTTTGCAGTATCTAAGAAATTTCTTGACACCTTGGGACTATCAGAGTCTCGATTTTAGAAATCCTGTTGTGCCAAATCCTTTTGCACAAATCTATGGACCAGAAAATATTTATGAACCTATGCTTGCAAAAAATACTGAAGAAGTTAAGAAGATTACTCTTTGGCTTAAAGAGTTTAATAATCTTAGATTACCTGAAAAATTTTCTATGATAAAAGCATTGGAAGAACTTCAAGGAAAGCATAAAGTGATTAAGTTGCTAATTAATTAGAAAGAATTAATCACTATCAGTGTTATGGTAGGTAATTGGAATGATGTTGTCTGTTTAGTTAGCCTAATGCTATCAACAAAAGTTTGTTTAGCAATGATTTTTGAATTAGGCTAGCAACAAAAAGCAGAAATCAATCATAATTGTAAACTTTGGATCCAATGTGCCATCGAACGCTCTGTTAGTATGTTTCATATTTTCAAATGGGAATTATTATATGGAGTCGAAATGGCAGTCCAATCAATGCCTGCTTTCCGTAAAAGTAAGAAAGATTCTTTCCTAGATATTGAGATAGATCCAATGGCTTTCGTCAATAGATGGAAAAAATCTGATGATAAATATATCTTCCCACAGAAGAATATTCATGTTACTACCGACGCAATAAAGTGGGAAGCAGGACAATCATCAAAGGCATCAACAAAAGGATAATATTCTACAGCTACAGTTTCAGCAAAAGGAAAAGAGATAACATCCAATGAAAAAGCAACCTTGTTTGTAGATCTGTACCAAGATGCTCAGTAACCACAAGAACATGAATGGGAAATAGAATATCTGAATTGGCTGAACCAAAAGACTCCAAACCAAACATCTTCATCAAATGAGGACCATGATTATGATAGTGACCGAAGTCCGAAAGGACCTTGGTAGTGCATTTTCTTTTTAATTATTGTACTCGAGAATATTGATCAGACACCGTCTGGAATAGTAATACCTCACAGGACCCTTGATAATTCTCTTCCTTTTTATGCTATGTAAGTGTGTGTGAGTGAGGAGGCGAGATCATCACTCTGTGTGTGTGTTTGTTTGTAATTGTGTGAGTTTGCGAGTGTGCATGTAATGCTTGAAGAGATTAGAGACTGAAGGCTCTACTCTAAAGTATCACTTGGTATGTAACATTTTCTTGAATTAATATTGAAGCTTGTTGGGCCGCCTATCTGAGGATAGTTTGTTTCAAGATCGCCTTAAGTCGGGATTTTAAAG
Organism: Pinus albicaulis; assembly: GCA_034641835.2. Lineage (NCBI taxonomy): Eukaryota > Viridiplantae > Streptophyta > Pinopsida > Pinales > Pinaceae > Pinus > Pinus albicaulis. The sequence continues at coordinate 620,930,552 of CM076574.1, read as the reverse complement.
TGAGAAGAAGACCAGGGGTGCTCGGCCACCTGTCCGAGGACGATTTGTTTCAAAGATGCCAAGTCATAATTGTAGAAAGGGCAGGGGGTGTCATGTATGGCTATTTTATATATGTATTCTGTGTTCTTGCATAAGTTCGGATCAATACCAACTTACCAACTCTCTTTACCCATCATCTTCCATTAGCCCAAAATGTTGGAAATATGATGCAGAGTGTTGTCCTTGATGGCAACCCACTAAATGAAGATGAAGACATGCGACTGTTGACATGTGTTGTCCTTGATGGCAAACCACCTGATGAAGTTATTCTTGACTTGATGGACTTGGTAAATGATGTAAATCTGATGTGAGATGATGTTTGTTGACAATACGATGCTGAGTGTTGTCCTTGAAGATGATGACAACTTACTTGATGAAGTTGTGCTGTATAGAATATGTTCTTGATGAAGAAAATATGATGTATCTACAGTGTGCAATGAAGAAAGGAATTCAGAATGTGCTCAAAGTATAGTGGAAAAGTATGTCTTTATGAATACGGATATGTCTAAAGGCAGCGATAAGTCGCGTATGGGAAAAAGCGCTCAAAAAGTGCAAATCCGAGCTTAGTGATAATAATCTGTAGGTATTGATAAATGGTATTGAAGGCTCTGCTGGTATTGATGACTCGTGGTATTGAAGATATGGGTGAATCCTTGAGTATTGGCTCATGTGCTTAGTTTGATTCGTGGTATTGAAGACTCATGGTATTGGTTTTGACTCGTGGTATTGAAGGCTCATGGTATTGTTTTGGCCCGTGGTATTGAAAAAGGATAAACCTATATAAGGAGAAGAAATTCATTGTGCAAATCACAAGTGTGGGTGCAATATGTCTGAGCTTGAATGAATACTTCTCTTTGAAGTGGATCTGAATGGAAAGGGTTACACTTGAATGATAAATCTGAATGTGTGATGCGCCAATGAAGAAATGATGAAGAAGGGATCTAGATCTGGAATGTATTTGTATCTGCTAGATACGATTATAAGCTTGGGGCTCTGTGATGGGCGAACATCTAGGCGAACTTATGTCTGACGGTGAAAGGTGAAATATACGATTTGTTCTGTTATGTTGATACCGATCGTGATAAGTATCTGTTGGTGATGTATGTTTGTGCTAAAAATTATGGAAAGGGTCCAGTTTGAAAATATGATGAAATGTGGTCAAAGGTGGTCTTGAGGTTGCAGCCGGTCGAGGGGGTCGTAGCTCCCTTCCCGGTGAGGCTGGTAAACGAGATCGGGGGGTCGTAGCTCCCTTCCAGGAGAGGCTGGTAAACGAGTCAGGGGGTTGGAGCTCCCTTCCAGGAGAGGCTGGTAAACGAGCGCAGGTGGGTGCCTGCGTGCTGGTCAAGTCTGCGCCAGCACATATGTTGTAACATGTTTTCTCTATAATAAAATATTGAAGGTTGAGCAATTGCAGCGGTGGTTTTCTCCCGAATTGGGTTTCCACCTAAAAATCCTGGTGTTCATGTGTGATGCTTGGTGTGATGGTTTATTCTGTTCTTACTGCACATGTTTACTATTTATGGAACATCTGATGAATGAATAATGGAATGATATAATCAAAGAACTAATGACATAATTAGGTCTCTGTGTATACGCAAGTTTTATGAAGGATATCCACGTGTATATGCTAGTTGGCTTCAGAAAAGTAGCATATGGGTTTTAGAGCATGAAAAAGTAAAAATTTTTGAGTATGCAGTAAATACTGATTCACCCCCCCCTCTCAGTATTTTTCCCAACAATTGGTATCAAAGCAGGTCCTTGTGCAGAAGCTTGATCGCTTAAAGGAGATTCGTCGCAATGGGAAGTCAAGAAGGAGTAATGTCTATAAAGCCACCTCTATTCAATGGAAGCAATCTGATATTCTGGAAGGTACGTACAAAAGCATATCTGCAAAGTCTTGGTGCAGATGTATGGGCAATCGTGCAAGAAGGTTATCAATACCCAGCAAATATTCCTACTGATGCAGCTGAAAGAAAGAAGTATGAAATCAATGCCAAAGCGGTGAATGTCTTATTGGGAAGCATGTCTGAATCAGAATTTGCTAAAGTGATGCAGCTACATTCAGCAAAAGATATATGGGACAAAATCATTCTAAGCTATGAAGGAGACACGAAGGTAAAAAGTGCAAAACTCCAAACTCTTAGAATTGAATATGAAAATTTGAAGATGCATAGTGATGAGAGTGTTGCCAGTTTCTTTCTTCGTCTGGATGATATTGTAAATCGAATGAGAAATTTGGGGGAAACCATAACTGATACTACTCTGGTGGAAAAGGTCTTAAGATCATTGAATTCAAAATTTGACTCTAAAGTTTCTGCTATTGAAGAAAGACAAGATTTGCAAACTCTTACTATTGTTCAATTACATGGTACTCTGACTGCTTTTGAAATGAGACAAGGAGGCCCTTCTCAAGTAAGAGAAGCTGCCTTTAAGGCATCTACAAAAGGAAAGGAAAAGGAAGTTGTCAAAGAATCCAGCTATATATCCGATGAAGAAGAAGCGAATTTCGTGAGAAAGCTCCAACTAGGTACTGGAAGATTCAAAGGTAAGCTTCCCTTCAAATGTTTTGAGTGTGGAAAAGTTGGTCACTATGCTGCTAAATGTCCTTATAAAGAAAAACATGGTAAAGGAAAACAATTTGAAAAGAGGAAGAGCTATTATGCAAATGAAGATGATGATGAAGTGTCCAGTGAAGATGAAGAAGATTCTGACCAAGCTCTACAAGTGCTCATGGCAAAGAAGCAAAAGAAGAAGGTTACTCGAGGAAAGGAGATACCTCAGAAATCATGTATAGCAAAAATTGAAGAAGATGAAACGGATTCTGACGAAGATCTACAAGCACTCATGGCAAAGAAGAAAAAGGAGAAGGCCACTTGTAATACTCTTCTTTGTGCAAACAATAGTGAAAGTAAAGTTGTGGATCTAGAAGAAGCTCTCAAGATTAAAGAAGAAGAACTACAAAGTTCATACAATAAGCAAGAAACTATCTATAAAGAGATGATCTCACAAATGAAAGATCAAATAGAAATGCTGAATGGACAGGTGGACAAGTATCAAAGTTTTCATACTTATGCATCCAATCGAATTAAAGATCTAGAAGCAGATCTTGAAAAATCAAGCAAGAAGAATGAAGGACTTGAAGACATGATATTTGTGTAAGGAAGATTTGACATCAGTAGAGAAAAAATGAACCTACAATCATTGAAAAGGAAGGCCTTGGCTTAGAAATCATCTCTAAAGAAAGATACGGAAAAATCAAATAGAAAGAAGAATGAAGGCTACAATAAACATGAAGGAAATGAAGATTAGAATTCAGAAGAGTTAAATCTGAAGGATCAAGTTGAAGATGGAAGAAGAAAAGAAGAAAGCATGACAAAGCAATGTCAAGCCTTGGAGGTTGAGGTAAATATTCTCCAAGGTAAATTAGAAGAAAAGGTTAAACTTTTGAGGTTTCATGATAGTACTAACATTTTGGACAATATTCTGAGTAATCAAAGGTCTCCTGCTATCAAACATGGTCTTGGTTTCCATGAAACTGTTAAAGGAGAATCTAGCTCACAAGAAATTGCCAAAAATTCAGAGGATGTCAATGCAAAACCTGAAGTGTTGAAAGAGACAAAATCTCAACCAACAATCATGAATTCTCAAAGGAATTCATTCAAGAACGTTGAATGTTTTAAATGTCATAATTATGGACATGTTGCAGCAAATTGCAGGAGCAGATCATTTCAGCCTCAAACAAACAGTTCCTACATAGAAAGGTACTCTGGTTTCTTCAAGGGATATTGTCATTCATGTAACAAGTATGGACATAAAGCAGCTGAGTGTAAAAGGAGGAAGAATAGAAATACTCATTATGATTCTTATGTTTATTTCTCTGGCCACATGAGATGTTATGCTTGTAACAAGTATGGACATGTAGAAAAAGAATGCAGGATGAACAGATCTGGGAAAGTGGACAATTTTCAGCAGACAGTTGGAAAGCTCAAGCAAATTTGGAAAAAGAAGGAGGACCGATCGGAAACGTAGGGAATTCAGACCCTACTGCAGTCATCCGCTTCTGGAAGATTACTTCTCTGATTGACTGCAGGAACGATGTGAGATACATTATGAGATCTATTAATGTATCGTCACAAGGGGAGCAATGCATGATGACTCTCATGGTTGATTTGATTATTCTGGTTATGTTTACTTCTGACAGCGCATCTGATGTGGAAAGGACAGGTACAGGAGGTACAAGCTCAGGAGGAAATGAAGGAAGATGAAAATTTTCTATGCTTCACTTTCCATACGCGGGTTCCATTAACCGTCACGTATGCAGTTCGAGCTATGATCGCGTGTATTAGTGGCTCTGAAAATTATCTCCAATGAAAGATCTAGCGGTCCGGGGGGGAGCATCGGTCGACTGCGGTAGTTGCAGCATTATCATTCTAGTTATGTCATGATAGCGAAATGATACATGGGTTCTTGTGTTGAAGATTATGGATGGAAGCCTAGTTGCTTTATGATGAAGAGCATTCGTTAAGATGTGAAAGTCTTAGTATTCAGAGATAAGGAGAGATCATGCAGAGATGGTTGCTGATGACTTACTGATAAAGGTATTCAGGATTGCACAAGTTAAGCAAGAGCAATGGTTTAGAGGGAGTACTAATGATTGCATTGTTGGCAATATGACTGCCTATTCTTTGGTTATTGTGATACTCATGCTCAAAATGATGGTGACTTGGTACATGGTTTATTATGATGAATTTTTGAGCCTGGGTTGCTGATAAGTATCTTTTGTGCTCACACATGGGTGAGTTGGATGTCGGTTGATTCAGAAATAAGAAGAGATCATGTAGAGTATGTTACTATGGTTGAGAGATCCTTTGTCTACATATGGTACTTCATGTTAGATCTTGAATATCTTGATGATGTTGGACCACATGGATGATTACTTGTGAAGATTTTGGAAAGATTGTATTGAAGCTGCAAAGAATCTGAAGACTTGGTCGCTATTATGCTATCACCATTGGATGATGCTTGAAGACACAACTACATTGTTCTATCCATCTGTAGTCCAGGGAACCAGTCTAATATCTCAAAATGAAGCTGAACACTGTCTTTTCCTCACAAAGGATCAGATCTGGTCAAAATATAGAAGATGGCATTGGATACGCAGGTTTCATGAAACACAGTCGCGTATCTACGCGAGTTCCTGCAAATAAAACCGTGTATGATTGGTTGCTGACAATTCTTGGTTGGTTCAGCTCTCTTCAGCACAGCTGCAGTGCTGTTTGGTATCTCTGGTGGTGTTCCAGTTCTCATAAATCTGTTTCTAATGTTTTTATGAAGATGCCTTGATGATTTGTTGGTGAAAATGTTCAGGTTGCACAAACTAAGGGGGAGCCTTAGTCATATGAAAAGGATGCATGGATGCACAGATTCAGGGGGAGCATTAGTGTTGCTGAGTATAATGCATTGTTGGCATTATGATGGTTATGTTATATGATCTCTCTTGAGGTCTTCTTGGTGTTGGTCATAAATGGTCATATTTATATTTTGGTGAAAAGGTCTTGTTGAGACCCATGTTGTAAAATTGTAATATTCAGTCATGTAAGGACTTGTCAATTTGTAAACCCACTTGGTTGGGTAACTGAGTCATGTTTGTAAACCCACTTGGTTGGGTAGCTGAGTCACATTTGTAAACCCACTTGGTTGGGTACTTGACTCTTCTATGTAAATCCACTTGGATGAATCTTTGATGTAAGTATGAGTCATTGGTGATAGGAATGTCATAGAGTCATGTACTTCATTGAAAAATATGTTTGAAGATTCAGCATGAACTCAGGGGAAGCTTGGTCACTTCAGCATACATCAGATCTGCAGAACGCTTCTTCTACATGAGGAGAAAAGGGGGAGAGTATGTTGTTGTGGATCCGCCCGTTGCCCTTGATGTCAAAGGGGGAGAGTGACATAGTGTTTGAATGAAGATAATGATGTGCCCTTTGCCCTTGATGTCAAAGGGGAGAGTAACATGGTGTTTGAATGATGCCAAAAATGGAGAGAGTGACATAGAAAATAGGGAGAATGACATGGTGTCATTGTACTATTATTGTACTTATCTGTTGTGGTAACCAAACACCATCATGGTTGCCATCAAGTCCAAAGGGGGAGATTGTTGGAAATATGATGCAGAGTGTTGTCCTTGATGGCAACCCACTGAATGAAGATGAAGACATGCGACTGTTGACATGTGTTGTCCTTGATGGAAATCCACTTGATGAAGTTATTCTTGACTTGATGGACTTGGTAAATGATGTAAATCTGATGTGATATGATGTTTGTTGACAATATGATGCTAAGTGTTGTCCTTGAAAGGCAACCCACTTGATAAAGATGATGGCAACTTACTTGATGAAGTTGTGCTTGCTAGAATATGTTCTTGATGAAGAAAATATGATGTACCTACAGTGTGCAATGAAGAAAGGAATTTAGAATGTGCTCAAAGTATGATGGAAAAATTATGTCTCTATGAATACGCGGATATGTCTAAAAAGAACGTGATAAGTCGCGTATGGGAAAAAGCGCTCAAAAAGTGCAAATCCAGGGGCCCGTGGTATTGAAGGCTCATGGTATTGATGACTCGTGGTATTGAAGACTCGTGGTATTGAAGGCTCATGGTATTGATGACTCGTGGTATTGAAGACTCATGGTATTGAAGGCTCATGGTATTGGTTTGACTCGTGGTATTGAAGGCTCATGGTATTGGTTTGGCTCGTGGTATTGAAGGCTCATTGTATTGTTTTGGCCCATGGTATTGAAAAAGATAAACCTATATAAGGAGAAGAAATTCATTGTGCAAATCACAAGTGTGGGTGCAAGATGTCTGAGCTTGAATGAATACTTCTCTTTGAAGTAGATCTGAATGGAAAGGGTTACACTTGAAGATAAATCTGAATGTATGATGCACCAATGATGAAGAAGGGGATCTAGATCTGAAATGCAGTTGTATTTGCTAGATCTGATTATGGAAGGCTTAGATCTGTGATGAGGCGAACATCTAGGCGAACATCTGCCTGAAGTGAAAGGGTATGAAATATCTGATCTGTTCTGCTGTGTTTCTGATATCTGATCTGTGTTGATAAGTATCTGTTGGTGATGTATGTTTGTGCTAAAAAGTATGGAAAGGGTCCAGTGTGAAAATTGATGAAACGTGGTCCAAGGTGGTGCTGAGGGTTGCAGCCTTCAGTCAGGGGGTCGTAGCTCCCTTCCAGGTGAGGCTGGTAAACGAGATCGGGGAGTCGTAGCTCCCTTCCAGGAGAGGCTGGTAAACGAGTCAGGGGGTTGGAGCTCCCTTCCAGGAGAGGCTGGTAAACGAGCGCAGGTGGGTGCCTACGTGCTGGTCAAGTCTGCGCCAGCACATTTGTTGTAAGATGTTTTCTCTATAATAAAATATTGAAGGCTGAGCAACTGCAGCGGTGGTTTTCTCCCGAATTGGGTTTCCACCTAAAAATCCTGGTGTTCATGTGTGATGCTTGGTGTGATGGTTTATTCTGTTCTTACTGCACATGTTTACTATTTATGGAACATCTGATGAATGAATAATGGAATGATATAAGCAAAGAACTAATGACATAATTAGGTCTCTATGTATACGCAAGTTTTATGAAGGATATCCACGTGTATACGCTAGTTGGCTTCAGAAAAGTAGCATATGGGTTTTAGAGCATGAAAAAGTAAAAAGTTTTGAGTATGCAGTAAATACTGATTCACCCCCCCCTCTCAGTATTTTTCCCAACAAAAATTCCTTAATTCAACAACAATCCATTGAGCTATTCCACTTCTTTGCATGGCTCTACTACAGAATGTCTAGGAAATATCAATGCTATAAGGTCTATGGATTCTCAATAGTCGGGAAATTTTCCTCAAAATTTCAATGCTTCCATGCACACAAGCATCCTTACATTGCTAGAAATTATAACCAATATTCTCATACAACTAACTAGTAATGGCTCTTTATAATAGAAATATTTTATTATCTCTCCCAAAATAAGGAACATCTTGACGGCATTGGAAATCTGTAAAGCAAGGGGTCTCCCCAATGTGAAGTCCTAATTATACCTCACACTATTTGGAGTAGGAGCCTCATCCGGAATATCGTCTCGGTTGATATGTATTCTTATAAATTTTCCTTGACTCTAAATGTCAGCAAGATAGAGGGGTGCACATGCACCTTCGAAAGAAAGGGCAGTGTGCCTAGTGAGTGTTCAATCGTATGTGTGTCAAATTCATTCTACTGTGGGGAAAGGAAAAGGTGAGCCTATAAGAGAGAGGAAATATTACCACACAAGAAGAGACACATACATACAACAGGATTCATCTAACATCCAGCGGAATATTCACAATAGATGTGACGGTCATTATAACCAACAAATGAGAAAGATTTTTTTGGTATCCAGTGGAATAGTCCACAAGGATGCGACAGCAACATCAACCATTACATCACATTATCAATATGATAAGTACCAAATAAATCAAAATAGTTCAACTATATTAGCACATGTGAAAGCAAACATGAAATACAAGCATCTGCAGAATAGTCTTACAAACATTCATAATTCATGCATGAAGAACGTGTTGGCCTTGGAAGGATTATGTTATTAAGAAAAAGTTCCAAGACACATATTTACAGTGAACATCACTATCTCCAACAGTGGATCGTTAGAACCACGCCTTGCTCCACAAAAGAACCAAATTATCTCTCTAATGCTTTGCTGGTGGAGCCAAGGTGAAATTTTTTTTCTCACATAATGAGGGAGTATATATAACCAAGGGTGACTCTTTTACTACCCTCATGACAATTTAACTTCCCATGAATTTTCAATTTACATGACTCTTTAAATTCATGTGTGTCCTTTGGATTTTCACTTTAAAATACATTTTTATTACAATAGATATGGTATACAATAGTGATGTGGTGTATGACCACTCATGACATGACATGACATGACACTACTGACATGGACTACTAGATGAAATGAAAATGTCAAGCCACTGATTTTGTTGAGAGTTGAGTGTCTTCATGAAATATTTTTCCTTTCCACCAACGCATGCCTTGGTGATAAGGATTCTTCAATGATCTCAAGTCTTGGATAGTGAATGCAAACTAGTTTCCTTTCACTTTCTTCTCATCAATCAGCCTTTAAGTTCAACTACAAGAGTTTCTTTGAGCATGCTTCCCTCCTTCTTATCCTTCTTCTTCATATCACCATGACATGATATAGTACTTGTTCCTGCAATTCACTCGTGATGAGACAAAATCAATCTTAAAGCCCCTAGCCTAAGATGATGCATTTTGATCCATGAACTAAGCCTGGAACAAGTGACGAGATGGACAAGGAGTCTTAGCAACTACACAGTTATGCAGTTCAGGTAGGGAAGGGGAATCCTTGAGACTTGAGACTATGTAGTGCACAGTTCAAGCTGGGCTGAGGGAAAATATTGCGCAACTTTAGGAGCCAGTGGATCAGGCTATAGGGATGGGCACTAGGAAAACTTACTACATTGTTGTGTGAGTTAAGGGAGGTTGGGTGACTGCACAAATGTGCAGTTCAAGGTCTTAGGGGATGATTTTTATTTTTAAGGTTACGAAGTGTGAAGTTCAAGTCGAGCTAGAGGCCATGACTATGCAATTCTGGAGGTCAAGGTCAGGGCTTGGTCACAAAAGCTATGCAATTATGCAGTCCTAGGATTCAGGAACTTTTCACTGTGAACTTCCAAGAAACAGGGTCACAACTTGAGGACTGATACTATGTAGTGTGCATCTCAAGGGAGGCTCGGTGGAGCTAAGTTACTTGGTCAAGAATTTTTCTGAAAAATGACTAAGCACGTGACCGATTAGATTGGTGTGAACAGTGATGAACTTTGACTATGATCACACACTTAGCATATTTGATAACTCAAATAACATAGATCAGCCAAGACATAAAAACAAATATTTTCCTCCATGTGATAGCTTTATGACCAGTCACAAAAAGTACGACACCAAAGATTGATCCAAGTGGATATTTTTGGCCACTTTCCTATTTCGCTGGGATCCACACCATTCTTTCTTTCAGTTTTTCAGTTTCATCATAGTTTACTATTTTTATCAGTTTTTCGGGTCCTCACCTTTCAGAGTCATTTTGAGGCCCTAAACGACGTTTTTTGGGAAACCGAGAGAAACGTGGAAGGTCCTTCCATGTTTCTCACTCAAAAGTTGTAGTCCTCATATAGATCTTTCTAACAATCCATTGAGCGCGTCAAACGAAGATAATATGCCAAAGTTACATCCCTAGGAAATTGATGTACCAATTTACCCAAATGGGGCCGATAGTTTTGGCGCTTCATCTCCTAGGGTTAGGTTTTTGTATGTTTAGGGTTTTCCATTGTTTTTCAACTATAAATATGTTTTTGAGCCTCATTGTAACATAGTTCATAGGCCTGTAGCCACCACATCGCTTCTCAGAGATAAGCTACCAATGCCCTAGCTAGTTTATTTCCATTATGTCTGTAAGCATATTTCTATTATATGATATTAATGAAATAAAGTTTTATTTCCACTACATCTATGTGTTTATGTTTATTTCTGTATATTATTGTGTTCCTGCATGAATCCAAATTAGTGGTATCAGAGCAGCCTGCACTTTCTCTGTTTATCTTTGCATGTCCCCAACAAGGTTAGGGTATAAGGAGTTAGGGCCTGATATAGTTGAACCCTTGCAAGATTAGCCTCGCAAACCCTGACGAACTCCCATGGAGGAAGAAAATAAAGAAGAGGGAGCATGATATCCTATCAAATTATTGCTCGAGGAGGTCCTCAAGAAACAAAGGTCCATGATGATGGATAAATTTTCCCATATCCTTCAACGACTTCCCACCAACGACGCATATGCATCCGATAGCCACTCTAGAGGTGCCACTCCCTTCAAGGTAGATGTTAACTTTAACATTCCTGTATTTGAAGGCTAGGTAGATGTAGACGTTGTAGATAGATGGTTGAATTTGCTGGAAGGGTACTTCTCGGTCCATGGTTTCTTCGACCGAGAAAATATTACTTTTTCACTCCTCAAAGCCGCCCCCCATATCAAATACTAGTGGGAAACATAGTGTGAGCAAAAGGACGGGAGGGAACCCTCTCTATTCTCGGATTCACCCACTTGGAATTCATTCTGAGATGGAATCAAGAAACAATATTAACCTGTGGTGAGCTATGAGGACAAGTACATCCAATGGACCACGTTGTGGCAGCAAATGGATCAAGATGTGCCCGAACTGACGAATTTGTTCCATACCCTATGCATAAAGTTGGGTATTAAAGATTCAGAGAGACATTTGGTGCTCAAGTACCACATCTGTTTGCATATATACATTCAGGAGGAAATGGAGTTCCTCGCCATTACCTCGCTTGGCATAGCATATCGCTATGCCGCCAAGATCAAGCGACAATTTAAGCAGAAGAAGAGAGACTTTGGATTCGTGAATCCAAATCAAGGGAAAGGTGCCCTCAAACCACAAAACAAGGGGCAAAGACAAAGCGAGGCAACTCGTAACAACACCACAAATCCAAAGAAGGAGACAAGGAAGTGGTGTAAATTTCATAACATCCCCTCCAACACAAACGAGTGTCAAGCCAAACAGTCACTGGTGGCTGAAATAAAGGCACTCGAATCAGATTCATGTTCTGATCCTGAGTCAGAACCAGAAAAGGGTGATGACAAAGGGAAGAAAATCATTAATGTGGAACCCAATGCCACCATTGCCACCACCAAGATCCATAGGGAGGATCCCAAGGATCTCGAGGAGGGGGAGCACCTCTTCCATTCATATATTTGGGTGAAGTGTTCTCCACTACAATTCCTTGTCAATAGCAAAAGCCAAAAGAACCTCATTTCAGTAGAGGTTGTGAAGCGTCTCAGCCTACCGACCACAGCACACTTGCAGCCGTATACCATTGGGTGGCTTCACCAAGGAAGATATCTCCACGCCCACCAACAGTGTCACCTTACATATAGCATCAAGCCATTCATGGATGAGGTACTATGTGATGTTTCTCCTCTTGATGTGTCTGATGTATTATTGGGCCAACCATAATTGTGGAAGTGGCATGTTGTGTATGATTCTAGGTCTCGTTTTGTTCTTATTACTTTGGGAAATAAATTTTACAGGATACCAGAGGTAGTACCACCTCTTTCCATCTCTTTGAATACTACCAAACAAAGTAGTAAGATTATTTCCCAAACCAGGAAATTTATTTTTGTAATATTCCTTTTTCAGGAAAATCAACAATATTGACACCAAAAACGTAGATTTTAGAAAATCACGCTATAATAATGAGAAACAACACTTGGATCCATTATTTTATGTATTATATCCCTCAAATATATAAGGGGATCAGAAACAAATCATTCTAGCTATGTTAAATAGATTTCCCAAGCCCAATATAGTCTAAAAACACCCAAACCCCATGACTTCTACAACATAGAATTTACGAAGCATAAGACAGCGTAATTTCATGAGGGTTTCTACTACAAAAAAATGGAAACCAATAGATCAGATGATATATTACTCTAAGAGCCGAGAAAATGGAGATCTAGTCTCTTTTACACAATCTTGAGATAACCCGACAAAGGTTTCTTGAAAGCATGAGGTACAAAAAGTAGATCTACAGATATATGACTGAAAATCACATTGTATGACTGCATATTTGCATACATATGGCTGGAAAATACAATAAATGGCTGAAATTACTCCTTGCTAGCTTTCCGGGAGAAAGATTGATCCCTTCCCTAGGAAACTAGCTCACAAATAGGGGTTTTAACCCTGCCACTACAACACCATGAAAAATAATGAAGTTTCTCCAAGGGAATACTCTATAGTTGTAGGTGGTTTATTGACCCAAATTATGATAGTGGAAATATAGCCTATAATACTCCTCTCATACCCCTTCAGCAAGGTCTCCAAGAAAGAGTGTGGAATTCCCGCATGAGAATACCTTACACTAAATAGTGCAACAGACCCAGCTAAACAACTGAAGCATGTAAGAAATCATAAAAATCAACCATAAAAAATATTTTGAATGCCTCTCATGGCTGCCATACCTTCGGTTTTATTCGTGGTGAGCCTCCTCATCTATGGCCCCACTCATTTATGAGGTTACTTTCTTGTAAAGACTCCTCCTCCAAAACTGCATTGTTCCCACTAGCTCCACTCTCTCTTTTGGCAACGCTGTTGATTTGGTCAACCTGGATCTATTCTACATGCATTACTCCCTTTCACACCCAAGGTGACTTTGTTTTTCCTACTAAAACTGATCCACATTCACATTGGAAGTGTTTTATTTCTACTAAATAGATTTAAGGGTCTCCCTACACCATTTATTCTTCTAGATTGAAAAATAGAGGAACATATAATATTTCAACTAGAAATAAGCTAATTGGGAATATTACAATCCTCCCCTCCCAAAATTTTCTTATCCTCAAGCAAAACTAATGAAGGATGCTACAAAATCTTCTCTCCTTCCCAAGTGGCATCCTCATCCGGAACATTCCTCCATCGAATCAGATATTCTTTGATCACTCTACTCCTTAGTTGCCTCTCCTGAGTATCCAAGATTGCCTCTGGTTGAAAAAATAGATGGCCTTAATCATCAATAGGTGGGAGATCCATATTGGCAAAGACATTTTGTCCAATGACCTTCTTGAGGGATGAGACATGAAAAATTTTATGGATCTTACTCCCCTTAGGAAGCTCTAACTCATATGCTACTTCCCCAACATGACAGATCACCTATATGGCCCATAGAATCGAGGTTTGAGCTTCTCAAATCCCTTCTCGTTGAGTGTAGACTGTCAATAACGCTGAAGACGAAGATAGACCAAGTCATCTATCTCAAACTGTCTTTCTATCCGACCACGGTCTGCATATATTTTCTGTTGGTTTTGTGTTGTAGTAATGTTGTCCTTGAGGACCCAGAGTATATCCTAACTCTCTTGAATCCTTTCCTTTTCTCTAGGAGCCTTACTTTCCCAAAACATCACATCAGCAAATGAAAGTTCATCATACCCATAAAGAGCTCGATATGGGGTCATGCCAAGGGACATATGAAAAGTTGTGTTGTAACAACACTCCTTCAAATGGAGCCAATGCAGCCATGCTCTTTGTTGGCCTAAAACATAGTTTCTCAAGTAGCTTTCCAACCACTTGTTCACTATTTTAGTCTGTCCATCAGTTCATGGGTGATAGCTAGTACTTGGTGTCAATTCAATACTCACTAACTGAAAAAGTTCTTGCCAAAATACACCCATGAAGCGGCTATCCCGATCACTGACTATGGTCTTGGGAGACCATGGAGTCTAACACATATTTGTAGAAAATCTTAGCTACCTGTGAAGTAGTATATCATGTAGAAATAGAAAATAAATGTGAACAATTTGTTAGTTGATCAACAACTACAAATATACAATCCTTACCCTGAACTGTAGTTAGACTAGTGATGAAGTCCATGGAAATACTCTCCCATTTTCCATTTGGAATAGGGAGTGGCTGTAATAATCCTGCAAGATGGTTGTGTTCTCCTTTGTTTTGTTGGAAAACTAAAAAATCCTTGATTTGTTGGAGTACATCCTCCTTGAGACCCTTCCATGAGAATCTCTCTCGAATAGCCCAATAAGTCATGGTGAATCCTTGATGCCCTGCAAGTGGGGAATCATGTGATCCTTGCAAAATATTCTTCTTGAGCTTAGCATCTCTAGTCAAGAAGACCCAATCTGGGTAATATATTACCTCATCCATCACTCTATGCCTTTCATCAGCCACCAATCCATCTAGGATCTCACATGCAAAGTTGTCTTTAGAGTATTCCACTAACAAGTGAGCCTTCCAATCTGCATCTATGCCCCTTAAGGACAGTGATGTTGGCCACTTGGATAGAGAATCTTCCACCACATTAATATTCCCTTTACATAATCTATGTCAAATTCATATGCTTGGATCTTACTTACCCATTTTTTCTGCCTCTCCTAAAGCTTCTTCTACTCAAGAAAGAACCAGAGACTATTATGATCTGTCTTCACTCGGAATTTATTCCCTACCAAATACTGCCGGAACTTGGCTAAAACATGCATAATGGCTAGCATATCTTTATCATATGTGGGGTATAGTCTTTCATGTGGAAGCAACTTCCAGATCTCAAAAGCTATAGGGTGTCCTCCTTGCATCAATACTGCCCAATGCCTTCCCCTGAAGCATCACATTCCAACACAAAGGGTTGAGTAAAATCAAGTAGGACCAATATTGAGCAGCTACTCATCACCTCCTTGAGCTTATCAAAATATATCTGCATTGTAGGTGTCCAACTGGAGGCTCTCTTCTTGGTTAGATCTGTAAGTGGTGCTGCTAGTTGAGAGAACCCTTTTACAAACTTCTGGTAATAGGTACATATGCCTACAAATCCCCGAAGTTCTGTGACATTCTTTGGATCAAGCCAATCTCTAATGGCATGGATCTTCTCTTCATGGACTCTTACCCCATCCACTCCAATTATGTGGCCCAATTAAAGCATCTCTATGAGCCCAAAATCACATTTGGAGAGCTTAGCATAGAATTGTTGCTCCTTAAGAATGCGTAATACTACCTCAATATGTTGTAAATGTTCCTCCCATGTGCGGCTATAAATAAAAATTTCATCAAAGAAGACCAACACAAACTTTCTCAAGTGACCATGGAAGATGTGGTTCATGCAAGATTGGAATGTTGTTGGAGCATTGGTTAGCCCAAAAGGCATTACCAAAAACTCAAAATGCCCATAGTGACACCAGAATGCAGTCTTATGGATATCTTGATCCCTCACCCTGATTTGATGATATCCTAATCTCAAATCAATCTTGGAGAAATATTTGGATCCTCTTATTTAATCCATTAATTCATCGATCCTAGGAATTGGATATCTATTCTTCATGGTTTTCATGTTCAATTCTCTATAATCAATGCACATTCTCAGTGTGCCATCTTTCTTCTTCACCAAGACCACTGAAAAGGAAAAAGGACTAGTGCTAGGCCGGATATGTCCTAAGGCCAAAAGCTCTTGAATGACCTTTTCAATCTCAACTATATAGGCTTTGGGGTGCCTATAGGGTGTGGTAATCACTACTTGGATTCCTTGCTCCAACTCAATATTATGTTCAAAACCTTGGTCAAGAGGTCTTCCAGGTGGAATATCCCCAAATACTGTAGAGTATCGGTCCAAGATAGATTGTACATCTAGATGTACTGATGAATCCTTGTTCTCAGCTTATAACAAATGCACTTCTACTGCCCATTCTATCTCCCCTCTGTGTAATTATGCTTCAATCCTGTGGGCTGAGACAATCTGAGGTGGATAGGTTTGGATGCCTTCGATTTTCTAATGTTTACCATTCCCCTTTTCTGTTGATTCCATCTCTAAGGTTTCCCAATTAGTGGGAACCTTCCGCAAGGTGATTAACGACTGGACACCCAATATGAAATTGGTGTCTGGAATATCAACCACAAAGAAATGGTTAGTCAATGTGTAGGTTCCCATGGTGATGGTTAATGCTAGAACATATTTGGCACACTGCATGGTTCTAGCTCCTGGAACCAAAACAGAGAAACCCTCAAAGTCTTCTATGTGAATGACCCTCCTTTGTACTAGATGTGTATCAATAAAGTTATGAGTAGCTCCACCGCCTACCAAGAATGATACTCTTTGTCCCATAATAGTGCCCCTAACTCTCAATGTTAGATACTTAGGATCTCCTCTTAATGCTACAAGAGACCCTCCCATTGGAGAAAAAGCTTTTACTGCTTTTTCTGTGGAAGGTACAACACTGATCTTCTCCTCCTCATCAGAAAATATCTCAATGCAATGTGCTTTCCCTACAACACATTGGTGGTTTGGAAAACAAATTTTTTTCTTCCTTAGATCCTTCCAATCCTTCTCAAGAGGTGTTCTCCCCTGATTATCCTTTGGGCATGAATAAATATTTTTCTGAAAGGGTGCTTTGGTTTTGGGCAAAGCATGTTGTAAATCCCTAGCCTTCTTCATAACTTCTTGGAGTGTAGTGGGTCTAGTGCATTTCACCAACCCATGTAATGATTCATTCATCCCATAAATAAACATGCACATCCTCCAGTTCATAGTGAGGTTAAATACCATTACTAAAAGCTTCAGAAACTCAGAAATTTAAATTTCTAGATCTCCCCTTTGCTTGAGCTTGGTTAGCTCAACAAAGTGAGCCTCCAGATCCCTAAGATCAAATCTCTCTACTAACATCCTGGTGAAATCTGAATATGAAGTAATATGAGCATGCCCAAGTGTAGATAACCCATGGAACCACCACTCATGAGCTTCACCTTCTAGGTGCAGCACTTCTATTTTGATAGCCTCCATTTCAGAAACTTTGTTGAGTTGGAAATAAGTATCCAACTTCTCTACCCAGGCCTTGGATGTGCACTTGGGTGATCCATCATAAGAGGGAAAAAATAATCTTCCCAAGTTGCATTGTAGATCTGATTTCTACATAAACCCTCCCCTTTTATGGTGATGAAAATATCTCCTACCATCGTTGATCCAACAGAACTCCTGAAAGCTCAAATGTTCTTTTAATCTTCAGGATTGAGATTCATATTCCACAAAATAATAACCAAGGGTTTCTTCCGTCAAGGGCCTTCCTTCCTCACCTTCCATAGATAGGAATGTGGGCATAGTGGAGCATTGTGAAGAAGGTTGTGCTGTTTTTTTTTTCCACAAATGTGATGTACCAGAGCTTTCTCCCTGGTGAAACCCTCTAGGGGATTCCTTCTGCCTCATCTCTTTGATATCTTTGGAAATGTCCTGCACAGTCTGAATAAGGAGATTTTTAATCTCCCTCTCTTCCATGGCTATAGATATATTTTCCCCTCAAGTTGAGCCAAGAGAAGTGCTCTGATACCACTGTAATATTCCTTTTCAAGAAAATCATCAATATTGGCACTAAAAATGTAGTTTTCAGAGAATTCCACTATAATAATGAGAAAAAACACTTGGATCCATTATTTTATGTATTATACCCCTAAAATATATAAGTGTATCAGAAAAAAATCATTCTAGCTATGTTAAACAGATCTCCCAAGCCCAATATAGTCTAAAAACACCCAAACCCCATGACTTCTACAACATAGAATTTATGAAGCATAAGACAACATATTTTCATGAGGGTTTCTACTATAGAAAATTGTAAGCCAATATATCAGATGATATGTTACTCAAAGAGCCAAGAAAATGGAGATCTAGTCTCTTTTAAACAATCTTGAGATAACCTGGCAAGGGTTTCTTGAAAGCATGAGGTACAAAAAGTAGATCTACAGATATATGACTGAAAATCACATTGTCTGACTAAAAATCTGGATACATATGGCTGGAAAATATAAGAAATGGCTGAAATTACTCCTTGCTAGCTTTCCGGGAAAAATATTTATCCTTTCCCTAGAAAACTAGCTCACAAATAGGGGTTTAATCCCTACCACTACAACACCATGAAAAATAACGCAGTTTCTCCAAGGGACTGCAATGTAGCTATAGGTGGTTGGTTGACAAAAATTATGAAAGTGGAAATATAGCCCAAAATAATCCTCTTAGATCCCTTCACCAAGATCTCCAAGAAAGAGTGGAATTCCTGCATAAGAATACCTTGCACTAAACAGTGCAGTAGACCCAGCTAAACAGGTGAAGTATGAAAGAAGTCACAAAAATCAATCATAAAAAATATTATTAATGCCTCTCATGGCTGCCATCCCTTCCCTTTTATTCTTTGTGAGCCTCCTCATCTTTGGCCCCACTCATTTATGAGTTTACTTTCTTGTAAAGGTTCCTCCTCCAAAACTGCGTTGTTCCCACTAGCTCCACTCTCTCTTTTGGCAGTGCTGTTGATTTGGTCAACCTAGATCTAGTCCACATGAATTTCTCCCTTTCACACTCAAGGTGACTTTATTTTTCATACTAAAACTAATCCACATTCACATTGGAAGTGTTTTATTCCTACTAAAGAGATTTAAGGGTCTCCCTACCCCATTTATTCTTCAAGACTGAAAAATAGAGCAACATATAATATTCCAACTAGCAATAAGCTAATTGGGAATATTACAATTTTCATTACAATTCACCCATAGGGTAACATGAATATTGTGGCCATATCCTCGAAACATTTCTCCCCTACACGGCAGCAATAGATGGAAAAAGTCGTGGAGGATTACAAGGACATTTACTCCTCGCCCACAGAGGTTCCTCTACACTATCAGGCCAAGCACTTCATTGATCTGACCCCATGTAAACCACTGACTGATGTTTCCATACCTCATGCAACCACACAAAAAGAATCAACACATGTACTTTCTAAGGCTAATAAAGCAACCAAATCTATTGAATGCATCCAACACGTCCGCTAGCAGGTCCACGACATCTTGGAAAAAATCAATGCCAAGTACAAGAAACACCATGATCAGCATCAGGTGCCACAAAAATTCTAGGTGGGGGACAAAGTATGGCTACATTTGTAGAAAGAGCACCTCGTTGGACCCCATCGCAAGCTTCTTCCACTCCTACATGCGCCATACACCATCACCATGGCAAGTGGCTCATCGGGGACCAAGTTTAGCAGAATTTTCCTCATCTCATGGAGGAACTCAACGCAATGGAAACCATTGCTTCCTAAGGGGGGAAGAATGATCCAGGTGGATATTGGTTGCCACCCACCTATTTCACTCGGATCCCCACTATTGTTTCTTTCATTTTTTTAGTTTCAGCACAATTTACTATTTTAGCAGTTTTTCGGGTCCTGAACTTCCGAAGTCGTTTTGAGGCCCTAAATGACATTTTTTGGGAAAATTGGGAGAGACATGGATGTTCCTACAATGTATCTCACTCAAAATTTTTATTCCTCGGATAGATCTTTCTAACGAGCCATTGAGCGCATCAAACGAAGATCATATGCCAAAGTTATGTCGCCGGGAAGTTAATGTACCAATTTACCCAAACAGGGCCCATAGTTTTGGCACTTCATCTCCTAGGGTTATGTTTTTGTATGTTTAGGGTTTACAATTTTTTCTCAACAATAAATAGGCCTACGAGCCTCATTGTAACATAGTTCAGAGGCCTATAGCCACCGCATCTCTTCTCAGAGATAAACTACCAATGCCCTAGCTAGTTTATTTCCATTATGTCTATAAGCATATTTTTATTATATGATATTAATGAAATGAAGTTTTATTTCCACTGCATCTCTGTGTTTATGTTTATTTCTGTATATTATTGTGTTCATGCATAACTCCAAATCAAATATACACTTTACGATGACCATGATGACACTTGTGCAACGATGCTAAAAACTTTGGAAATGAGTGTGACGGATACTTACAAGGTTAGAGAAACTCACTTGCACAAAGGTGACCTCTTGGAACAACTATAATAGGTTCATACATACAATACAACAACCAACATGCCAAAATATGACACTTTTCTTATCTTGCAAATTGTTAACAAAGTTAAGAAAACTAATAAAATGAACTTCAAAGTTTGCGACAACAATGAACAAGACCAATGAAGGATTTGAAATTTGGTATATGCCAAAATTTTGGAGGGTGTTGTATTAGCTATAACACTTGGCGACACACTAGTATAATTCCAACTTCTCTTTCTCGGTTAACTTCTTTTGTGGAGGGCCTTGGTTCTTTTAATATTATTGATTCAATGTACATATCACTTTGGTTTCCCCACTTACACCATGAATCAAATAAGTCCCAATCATGAAATTTGAGTTAACTCAATAAATATTTTAGTTTTATCACAATTTTTTAAGCAGGGAAGGGTAGTGAAGCTCAAGAGTTTAAAATTTTCCGAGTATAAGTTTTCATCTCTAGTGTTTCTCTACTACCAGTAGGCTTGGACAATACCCTAGCAGAGTCACTTGCTTTACCTCTCTGCGTAGGAAGCCTTTCTCTCCTTTCATTGTTTTTTTATTTTTTTGAAAAGAGGACTATGCATTGGCACTTATTCATTTTAGGCAGAAGAGGGATCCCGACTTATTGAGAGTAGGTGAGGTTGTTCCTTTAGAGAAGTATATAGGTTCCTCTGATTTAGTTTTTCTCATTTATATTTTCCCTTTCCCCCTTTTACTAATCGGATAAGCATGAAAACACCAAAAAATAAGAAGCGAATATAGGTAGAAGTTTTCCCGGATAGACATGGTTTGCCCCAAAACTCTCCTTACGGAAGGATCATATTTTCCATCGTAACTTCATTTTCCAATAGACATAACCAACACAAGGAATATGGACCAAAGGCTAACCAAATGTTGAAGTGTCACAAGACTCATTAGACTTCAGCCACACACAATCTCAAAAACCAAAACATGGAAAAGGACAACACTTATTCACACGATGAAAAAAAATTGGACAAACAACAAGAAACAAAACAGAAGGAAAGACAACACAAAATAAGGAAAAAAAAACTAGAAGATAAGAAAAGAAGCTAAATCAAAGCATGATGCAAGAGAAAAGTAATAAAATACAAGGAAGACTAAAGATAACAAGAATAGATGGGTGCAAGATAAGAAAAAATAATATGCAGCTAATCCTACTCCTAACCTAACAACTAGTAGGTTGGGATCACGTGTAATGAAATTTCCAGTGAATCCTATGTAGTTTTTCCTGACCTTCATCCACAAAGATATGAAAAATTAAAACAAATAAGAATTAATGTGAAACAGAAAAAATAAAAACTTGAATATGTTGCACAAAAGTTTGGATTTCTTGCTTGTCAACAGAAATATAGGTCATAGTTGTCGCTTCTAACTAGTTTATGATATTACCTCTTTGATGAAAACCATCATTCAACAAACCTTTGAAGATCCCTGTGAATGTGTCTCCATATGCACCTAACTCCTTAGCAAACATGAGGAAAATTTGAAAATTGTTATTTGCGATGGTGCTTTCTAGGTAAGATTGTTCCAACCATTCAATGGTTGGATCGTAAAATTCATGATGACCCTCTTGAAAACCATGAAATATTTGGAAAGATTAATTTTCAATTAGAGTAATGGGATTATGATGGGAGTCTTGTGAGGTAAAATTGATCTAATCATATCTAATAGTCATGTCAAGATAGTGAGGACCTGACATAACCATCAGCAAATGTCAAAGTGCCTCCACTGTTTGACAAAAATCCAAATAGTGAGATGTTGAATGATGAAGATCGAAGGATGTAAAACAATTGTCATCCAATAGGCTGAAGAAGAAATGATAGATTGAATGACAATCATTAATGACTAAATAATTATCAGATGGTCTGATTAAAGCATCTGATTCCCAATTTCTAATTAACCAATATAAATCAGCTTGGGAAACTTTATGAATGCTCTAAAAAATTGAACCAAGCTCCTCATAACCTAAATATGAAAAATTATTTTCCTATAACTGGTGACAAACTGTATAGGCATCGTAACCATAAAAATAATTTAAAAAGGACTTAGGTACAACAAATTCATGATACCATTCAGGACATGGTGAATAGAGAAGAACTTGATTTGCAGAAGAACACAAGCATTTATTCACACAAGATAATTTGAGGTGTGATGAAGAACGCGATTTGTGATATGATGTTCACAAGGAAAGTCAAGAGATGTTGATCATGAAACAAATGTGATAGATATGATTCCTTCAACCAAATATGGTATTTGGAATGGTCAACCTCACAATTCTATAACTCTATGAGAGATACACTTTCCAAACCTGAGTTTGATGCAAGTGATTTGCATGAAGATGAAAGAACAAAAAAAAAATTCTTGAATATGGTCAAAAGAAAAATATTGAAAGTTTAAAATATTACATCTGAAATACTAAACATCTTCGAGAAAGAGATTTGCATCAAGTGAAGACATGAAAAGAGAATTATTATGCAAGAGAAACTGGTTCTGAATTAGTTTGTGGGGCTTACCAGAGTTGCACAAATCATGACATAACCATCAATGGAAATTTAAGTGCCTTATCTCCCTGGCAGGTCCAAGAAATTTCTAGGATTGTAAAATCGCATTTTGAAGATTGAAATAGATCATGAATGGTTTGAGGATAGGTGTTACCACTGGATTCAGTAAGGCCATTGATCACCGAATAAAAGCTATCTTTGTCACTAATTTTACCATATTTTCCAACTTCAACAACCATATTACTCAATTCGAAATATTCTTATGATCACAAATTCAAAGACAAATTTAAAGGTAGATGATTAGGGATGGGAAGAGTACTCTATCATTTGATTGTTTTTTATTTCCTCATGGAAAATCTCACCACCTTGTATCAATTGAGAAGATAACTCATTAGATGAAGAGCTTAAAGAGAATGGAGTATCTATGTCGCAAGTAGATGCATTGAAAACTACAGAGCACAAGGGATAGTGAGAGAAGAGGAAGTTTTGATAAGAAAAAATTCTTTTACCAAATCAGATTCTAGATCTAAGTCAAAATATTCATGAGAAATCAAAAGATCATATGGTGCACTTGGGAATTTGTGAGCGCTTACATCAAAAAAATTATTTTCATGAGAATGATTGTTTCCCAAGGATACGGATTGATCGAAAGAATTGATTACATTTGATTCATTACAGAGATTACCAGATTGAAAATCATCCAAGAATGGAAGCACATCATCTTCACATGGAGGATTTTGGAAAATCGAAGCAAGATTGAAATCCTCTTTTCCTTCCTTCTCCTCTACCTGTGTAATACTACCTTGTATCTTATCGTAATTTGAACCATCAGCACGAAAATAAAGAGGGTGTGAAAAACTAGTTTGTGGAATAGATTTCTTAAGAGGATCATGATCCAAAGAGTCATGCCATGTAGATGATAGAGGATGACATAAATAAAATTTGAGACTATAGTTATAAAGAGTAACCTCATCTTGTGAAATGGAGGAGTTATTATTCATCATAGGCTTCATGATCCATTCTGTAATTTTCTCCATTTAATATGAGTTATGACAAGCAAAAGAAGAATGAGAAGATAGACTAGGACTTTGATTAGCAGATCTCCCAACATTGTTATCATCGCAAGGAGGCACCCTCCTCGGAACTGGAAAAGGAGGAGGACAAGGAACCAAAGGAATAGTAGGTCCCTCTCAAATTAGAGGTGTCTCATGATTCACAAGAGTTGGGGGAGTGGGAAAATATGGGGGTTCAGGTTCACAACGTAAAGATATAAGAACCAAATGCTCAAATTCTTGTTTCCAAAAATCTTGATTCATATCTTCTTCTAAAATTTCATATCAAAGGTTAAGGAATTGATTGGAAAAATCCTCAACTAATTCATTAGGCTTCATTCTTAAGAGATTGATTCTTTTAAAAAAAATTCAGTGATTATATCTACCAAAGGTTGATGAAGCTCCCCGAGGAAATGCCAAAGGGAATGAATGGAAGCAAGTGGAAAGGTATGACACCATCTATTAACACACCCTTCAAGTGTAAGGAATAAAATCAAACAAGCAAATTCAACATTTTTGATTTAGTAAGATTCACAAAATTTAAGAAAATCAGAAATGTGCTCAGTTATCGATGTTCTATCCTCACCATCAAACTTTAACTAAGACCAGTAATAGAGAGGCTCTTCAGGGAATGAAAATTGATAAATGGAGAAATTATAGAAACACTCCAGGAGAAATATTTCAGTATGAGCCATTTTAGATAAGAGGTTCAAACCTTATTCAACGAGCTCAGCTTGTCATCTGGCCCTGCTTATAGTGCCATTATTGATGATGCTATAAATCTGTCAACCAAGGGGTCTCCCTGATGTGAAGTCCCAATTATACCTCACGTTGTTTGGAGTACGATCCCCTTCTGTAATATGAGCCTAGTTTCCATGTATTATTATATATTTTCCTTCACTCTAACTATCAGCAAGAGAGAGCATGCACATGCTCCTTAGAAAGTAAGGGGAGTGTGTCTGGTGAGTATTTGATCATATGCGTGTCAAATTTATTCTACTGCGAGGAAAGGAAAAGGTTAGCCTCTAAGAGAGAGGCAATAGTACCACCCAAGAAGAGACACACACAAACAACAGGATCTGTCTAAAATCCAGCAGAATAGTACACAATGAATGTGATGGTCATTATAACTAACAAATGAGAAATATTTTTATGGTATCCAACAGAATAGTTCACAATGATGTGACAACAACAAAATCATTACAACACATTCTCAATATGATAAGTACCAAAATAACTGAAATAGTTCAACTATATTATAAAATGTGAAAGAAAACATGAAATGCAAAGATCCACAGAACAGTCTTACAAAAATTCACAATTCATGCATGAAGAACGTGTTGGCCTTGAAAGGATTATGTTATTAAGAAAAAGTTCCAAGACACATATTTACAATGAACATCATTAGCTCCAATATTGGATTGTTAGAGCCACTCCTTGCTCCACAAAAGAACAAAATTATCTCTCTAATTCTTTACTGGTGAAGCCAAGGTGAAAAGTATTTTTCTCATAGAATGAGGGAGTATATATAACCAAGGGTGACTCTTTGACTACCCTCATGACTATTTAACTTCCCATGACTTTTCAACTTGCATGACTCTTTACATTCATTTGTGTCCTTTGGACTTCCACTTTACAATACATTTTGATTACAATAGACATCGTATACAATATTGATATGGCATATGACCACTCATAACATGACATGACATGACACTGTTGACATGGACTACTTGATGAAATGGAAATTTCAAGACAATGATGCTGCTAAGATTTGAGTGTCTTCATGAAAGATTTTTCCTTTCCACCCGTGCATGCCTTGGTGATAAGGAGTCTTCAATGATCTCATGTCTTCGATAGTGATCACAAACTAGTGTCCTTTCACTTTCCTTTCATCAACCAGCCTTTAATTTTAGCTAGAAGAGTGTCTTTGATCATGCTTCCCTCATTCTTCTCCTTATTCTTCATATCTCCATGACATAATAGAGTACTTTTTCCTGCAATTCACTCATGACGAGATGACATCAATCCGAAAACCCCTAGCCTAAGATGATGCAGTATGATCCATGAACTGAGCCCGACACAAGTGACAGGATGGAAAAGGAGGCTTAGTGACTATGCAGTTGTGAATTTTAGGTAGGCAAGGGGAAGCCTTGAGCCTTGAGACTATGCAATGCGTAGTTCAAGTTGGGTTGAGGGAATATATTGTGAAACTTCCAAAGGCAGTGGACCAAGCTATAGGGATGGGCATTAGGATACCTTACTACACAGTTCTGTGACTCAAGGGAGGTCGGGTGAGTACAAAATTTTATATTTCAAGGGTTTAGGGGATTTTCTTGAGTTTTGAGGTTGTGAGGTGCGCATTTCAATTCGGGCTAGAGGCCATGACTGCACAATTCTAGAGGTCAACGTCAGGGCTTGGTCACAAAAACTGCGCAATTATGTAGTCCTGGCAGGTAGGAACTTTTCACTACGTAGTTCCAAGAAACAAGGTCATAGCATGATGACTGATACTATGCAGTGTGCATCTCAAGGGAGGCCCGGTGAATGTAAGTTGCTCGGTCGGGAATTTTTCCAAAAAATGACTAAGTGCGGGACCAGTGAGATCAGTTTGAACAATGATGAGCTTTGACTATGATCACACACTTAGAATATTTGATGACTAAAACAAGATATATCATCCAATGCATACAAACAAATAATTTTCCTCCATGTGATATCTTTATGAACAGTTACGAGAAATGCAACACCAAAGACACAATTTATGATGATCGTGACAACACTTGTGCAACGGTGCTCAAAACATTGGAAATGAGTGTGACATATACTTAAAAGGTTAGAAAAACTCATTTTAACAAAGGTGAACTATTGGAACCACTATAATAGGCTCATGCATACAATACGACAGCCAACATGGAAAAATACGATACTTTTCATATCTTGCGAAAGGGTTCACAACATTGTAAGAAAACTAATAAAATGAACTCAAAGTTTGCGACAACAATGACCAAGACCAAGGAAGGCTCTGAAATTTTGTAACACCCTCTTGCCCCATCTACCCAAGTAACCAACCAACTGGGCTAAACATGCGACGTGATCCTACTATAATGAGATTCAACCTCCCAGGTGACTATAAGGTAGTGGACCTGACAGGAAAACAACATACAAACCTTGTACAACAACAACACCAGGAGGTAACCCAACCATTCAGGCATCTTTCCCCTGAGTCACACTAGCCTTGTGACCTATTTGAGCCATATACCTAGGGAAAGTCTTCCAAGCCAACATCTAGGAGGCTATAGACACAGGCATAACACAACATGCCAATGTCCAAGGCCCCAATTCCTCAGTTTTGTGCCAGCGTACCTATGAATTGAGCCACCTTTTCAGTCCCAGAACCCAATGCTCTACCCATAACTTCATGAAAAATTCAGAGATTATAAATAACAACAATAAAATGATACAAAAGAAATCACATCAATAATAACTCATCCAGACCCCTCATCGCCATGATAGGAATTTTGTCAAACATGTCACAAACATGAAAGTTACAAGCATAAACAAAATAATAGAGTGAATGGGTCTCATACTTATTTGAGAACACTAAGATGAATTTCTCCCCTACATCATTAATTGCAATACAATATATTTGACCATAGATATATTTTTCATTCAATTACAAGTAAAAACATGGGGAGATCCATACGTCATCGTTGTCAAAATACATGCTCATAACCAGCATAATAACAAAAGAAATACCATGGATAAAACAACAATAAAATCCACATATAAATTAGTACATTTTCATACCAAATACCAATGAAATGAATTTTTCATTAATGAATGTAGAAGCCAAGAAGAGATGGTACTTCCATGTTCCACCCGAACATAGATTGGATGAGCCAAATCTCAGTTCATTCAATCACCCTCATGCCATATTCCAAGAATGAATGTGGGATCTCATCAAACACATCATTCACAACCAATCCAAGGCTTATAGAGTCCAAACTACCTCAATCCTAAACCAGTGATTCCACCTCATGGTTATACATCAAAACCATCATGGGTTGGTCTCTATCCAAGTTGTTCTAGAGCTCCAGAGTGTTTGTTCCAAACAAGGCTCTAGGAAATAATAACTCAACCCACGGATAAAGGAATCATGAGAACAAACTAGAAAAAAATCAATGAAAATAAACCCACAACACCATGTCTATCCAGGAAATGGAAAGGCTTAGAAAAATGAATGTCAATTAGGAAATCCTCCATGCCAATGGAAATTCATGACCAAGAAACCACATGCATACACCATGCATTGAAACCATACATGCAACTCGGTACTTTTTATGCAACTAGTTCACAGAATAGAAGAAAAGATAGATCAACGGCTTAGAAATCAGCCTCTTCGAAGGGGCAACCTCCTTTACATTACATAAATTAAAAATTCTTGGATGATTCAAATGAAAAAGCCCTACTTTCTATATATAGGATTCTAAGGGGTCCCAATATAATAAGAGCCTACATGACAATAAAAATGTAAGTGCACCATAATAACAATAGTGGGCTTCTATGGGGCACAATAATAACATTATGGGGACTACATGGGCACAATAGTAAAAGTAAGGGGGTTACACTAACAATAATAATAAGGGGTTGCACTAGTATTATAGGGACCTAACATGCCCCTCTCCTTCAAAAAAGTGTTGTCCTCAATGCTTGAGTAGTTATGGATTCTTCTGTATAAAATTCTCATCCACCCATGTGTAATCTTCAGCTGGTAAGGTCTTCCACTTGATGAGATACTCTGAAATTGATCGATTTCGTAGATGTCGAGTTCTTTTTTCTGTGACTGCTTCATGTTCCAATATGATTTTTCCTTCATCGTCAAGCTCTGGAAATATTGTTTGCAATTGGATTTTGTCACCTATAACTTTATTTAAGCATGAAACATTGAAAACTGGGTGCACTAGGCAAGATGTCGGAAGCTCCAATTTGTATGCCATAATACCAATCTTTTGCAACACCTTGTAAGGACCACAGTACTTTGGCGATAATTTATTATCCTTCTTAGCTTGCTTGAGGGACATTTGTTTGTATGGTTGTAGACGTAAAAATACCTAGTCACCTACATCAAAACTTCTTTTATTGCGATGTTGATTTTCCTATTTTTTCATTCGATTCTGCGCCAAATTTCAGTTATCCATTAAGAGTTGGAGAACTTGTTGTTGATGCTCAATTTGATATTCCACTTCTTGAACCTTATAATTTTCTCTTAAAGATGATGTGATGGATGGTGGATGATATCCATAAAGTGCCATAAATGGGATCATTTTTGCTGCAGTGTGGAAGGAAGTGTTATACCACCATTCAGCCAGAGGTAACCACTTGAACCATTGTGTTTGTTTATCAGATACAAAGAAATGAAGATATCCTTCCAAAAATTTGTTCACTATCTCAGTTTTTCCATCATATTCAGGATGATAATATGATCTATGAGCCAGTTGAGTACCTAGAAAATAAAATAATTCCATCCAAAAATTTCCAATGAAAATGGGATCTTTGTTGCTTACAATAATCTTTTGATTTCCATATAGGTTTTGAATTGATTCCATAAATGCAATAGCAACTGTACTAGATTTAAATGGATGAGATAATCCACAAAAGTTTGCATACTTGGTAATTCTATCAACTACCACCACGATGACACTCCTTCCTTCATACTTGGGTAAACCTGTGATAAAATCCATTGAAACCTCCTCTCAATGTTGACTTGGAATGGATAAAGGTTGTAGAAGACCCAGGGTCTTAATTGTCTCAACTTTATTTTGTTGGCAGAACAAATATTCCACCACAAACTTTTGAATATCCGATTTAAGGCCATCCCAAAAAAATAAATTCTTGACCATGTTGTAATTTTTTAAAAATATCGATTGTCCTCCTAAGGGAGAGGTGTGCAATTCCAAAAGAATATTTCGTTTTAGCTGGGAATTATTACAAAGCTATAAGTGATCTGTGTACCATAATGAATAATTTTTCCAGCTAAATGTATCAGATGTACTGGGATCTTGTTGAAAATTTTGAATGAGTGTTCACACTTCTTCGTCATTCTTCCACTCCTCTCTTGCTTCCGTTATCCAATCTGGTTGGATAATAGAAATGGCACAAATAAATTCGTCCATGTCCTCATCTTTTCTTGAGAGTGCATCTGCAACAAAATTTAGCTTCCCTTTTTGGTATATGATTTCAAATTCATAACCCAAAGTCATAACCCAACATCTTGATATACCCTTCTATATTAAGATTTTGAGGAGTGGTAATTCCTTCTAATGCATTACAAGATATGGTTGGATTCATTTGTTCCTTCTCTGGGGTTTTTTCCTGGTGTATATACTCATCTTTTGATGTTTCTTGTTCCTTTTCTTCCTCCTTTTCACAATATATGTAAAATATTTTTTTCTTGACGCACTTACGACCTTTAGTGTATCTCCTATCACAAATATAAAAAAGTACTTTTGATATGTTTTCCTCCAATTTTTGTGGTGTCAACCTTGTAGGTTGTGGAATTATAGGAACAGAAAAATTTCCATATTTACAGTTGTTATTGGTAGACTTCCTTGTTGCCATAATTTTTCTTTCAACTTTTCTTGCCACCCTGAATTCCTTCTCCAATGAATTAGGTCCCAAAAGGTCAACCTTAGGTTGGATGTTATCCTTTAAATTCCCCATGAATACATCAATCCTATGCTTCTCTAGAATATCTTCTACCCTGATATTCAATTTTTGGAAGTCCTCAATGTGCTCTGCCATTAAACTCTTTTGTTTGAGATTTATCAGTTTGCTAAAGAAGGTGTTGCTCTTTGTATCTTCATAATGTGATATCATTTACTTAGTAAAAATTGACCAAGTTACAAGTGTTTTATGAGAAAAAATCCATCAATACCATATAAATTGATTGGGTTCTAGATATAAAGCTCCAATGCATACATTTTTTGTGTTTTTCACATTATGGAGATCAAAATATTGCTCCATATGTAGTATCCATATTATCGAATCCTTTCCATCAAAATTCCTCATATCGATATTTGGAATATGGTGGGTCTTAAATAAAACATTAGAGCCTTTGAAATCATTCTTAACATCTCTTTTGTTCTCATCATTAGTTTCATCTACTACCTTTTCCCCATTAGAAATCATTTCTTGTAGCAACTTTGTCAAACCTTCCATGTCTGCTTTTAGTTTTTCTTATATACCATCGATCTTAGCTTCAATGCCATCCATATTAGATTCTATGCCATTCTTCAAACCATCCATCTTATCTTCCACATCATTATTCAAACCATCCATCTTAGCTTCCATGCCTTTCTTCAAACCATCCATCTTAGCCTCCATTTCATGTTTTGTTACTTTTTGCGAGAGCGAATTTTTTTGCACTTGGTCTCGTAATTTTGATATATCATGTCGCACTTCTTCCTCTTCATTTGTCATAGTAGAGATTTCTAAGGGATTAATGGGTGTGGAATTATTTTTGGGAGGCATTATAGAACCTAATACCGATATCAATGCTTCAATATTCCCTTGGAATCACTTCAAACTAATTTTTCAAACAAAAATTATGCAATTAAAAAAAAAGGACAAGCCTTTTTGTTGCTTTTCAGGACCTTGATATTGAACCTGATGTATCTCTGTGATTTCATATCCCCAAGATATTAACTTCATTATTGTAGTAGCCCTCTGAGTCTTGTGTCCAATTCCACAATTCAGACCTAATTTGGATTCTTCAAGACAACGTTATGCTTGATCTCCCACAGTGACCTAATTATGGACTAGTTCAGTAGAGTGAAATTGTATGGAGTTACACGTGTCACGGTTTCAACCTTCAACTCTTTCATCCACTTTTTACATTTTTCAAATCTGATGCCTAAAAATAAAGTTATGATGATTTTCCCTCGGGCACCTGTTTGAGATGAAATTTTGGAGCCTGCAACAACCCTAACTTCCACAGATCATATCTCCGAAAATATTGTGAACCAAGGTCTAAATGTTTTACATGAATTTCATCAATATTTCTTCTCCACGTGGTAAACATTTCACTTCTGAAGCCTCGTAGAAAAAAGGTTATAGCAAAAATTCTAAGATGGTCTATTTGAAGAAGCGAAACCCTAGAATCCCAAGCTTCGATACCAAATGTTATGTAACCAACTCATAAAATAGAAAAAAATATAGATCAACGACTTATAAATCAACCTCTTTGAGGGGGGAACCTCCTTTACATTACATAAATAAAAAATTCTTATATGATTCAAATGACAAAAGCCTACTTTCTATATATAGGAGTTTAAGCGGTCTCAATATAAGCAGAGCCTACAAAACAATAACAATGTAAGGGCATAACAATAACAATAGTGGGATTTTATGGGGCACAATAATAAAATTATGGGGACTACATGAACACAAAAATAACAACAATGGGGATACACTAAAAATAATTATAAGGGGATACACTAGTATTATAGGGACCTAATAGTACTTGTAATCAAAACATGTTGTAGATGTTGATCTTGATGTTCGCTTGTGCTTTCCTTCTCTTCCTTTCCCTTATTGCTCCAAATCCCCAAGTATGCCACACTCTCTAAGAGTAATCCAAGAATACTCTATTTTTCCAATAGTATGATAAAGAGAGAGGGAAATGAGAGCTCCAAAACTAAACTGACCAAAAAATTATGAATTGATCCTCAGAAATGCTTCTTATTAATGAGGCTCTATTTCCTTCATTTTCCATTATTTTCCTTCATTTTCCTCCTCAAATGCAACCTATGACCTTTCACCTTCATTTTATCCTATTTTCCATTATTTTCATAAATAAATGTGCCAAAAAAGGCATTTGTCTTTCCAAAGCCTTTGTCTTTTCCTTTGCCAATTTCCTTTAACCACAATAAACTGAATGGACACTCACTAGAATGTTTTTCCCACCATTTAGCTTGGAATATGTGTCCCATTGACCATGGTATTTTATATTTTTTACATAGATTTTTACCATGGCTATTATAGTACCCTCCACCTTGGGGGAATATCGTCCTCGGTGTTCAATGACACCTACAACCAACAAGAATGTTGAAATAAAAACATACTTCCCATGGAGTTTTATAACACATCCCGTTGCATTATTTACAATGACCAGCCTATTGAAAACATGAAAATCATACTACGTATTAGAGCTTTATAACACATCTCATTACCATATTTACAATAACAACCACATATACTTACGAAAATTTTCTTCAACAAGAGAATAACCATATTGTCTATAGATCTTTATAAATCTGGCTCAATACAGTATTTAAAATAATATACACATATATACATTTTCTCATCCAGGAAATAAAGGATTTGATGCATGTATCAATCAACAAGGGAATCTAGAGGCTCACACCTCCACCATCAAAGTAATACCAAGATTCACCTTATTTCTAGGAAGTCCAAAATCCACTATCAAATTTAAAGCTACATCCAATGTCTAACGCTACAATGTTGCGTCATTGTCCTCTCAACAAACAGTTTCCATCTCATTGTTCAAGGGTACACTTACAATGTGCATTTGATTCCATCTAGAAATGCTAATGACCAAAACAAATGAACCTCAGCCTTCCCTTCTCTACTACACAACCCCTCGGGAAACCCGGTCACCACCTTCTATGTGGTCACACACCTTCCAAGTTCCGATGGCACCCCCATCTCGAGTTGTCAATCCCTTGGCAAAGCTTCCTCACATCGGAAGATACAAAATCCAAGGTATATCCCTACCTCAAAACCATCATACCAATAATAACATTTTCATGCACATCAATGGACACTATTGGGTACCAGTGTCCCATAATGGCCCTGATCCTGAAGTGCTTTACTAGCATATTGTTGCTTGTTTCAATTCCTTTCGTTGTTGTTGCTAATGCTTGCAAGCAGTTTCAACCACCTATTGAAAGCTGGAGAGTGACTTCCTCAAAATTA
Source organism: Pinus albicaulis (assembly GCA_034641835.2). Taxonomy (NCBI): domain Eukaryota; kingdom Viridiplantae; phylum Streptophyta; class Pinopsida; order Pinales; family Pinaceae; genus Pinus; species Pinus albicaulis. The sequence goes on along the minus strand of CM076574.1, from coordinate 620,896,466 downwards.
GTGATTCCAACCGGTTAGGAGGTTAAAGAAAATCCTTGCAACTCTTTTTCCGTTGAAATGGTGGGTCCGACTGGGGATATAATGACCAGTTTCCTGTATAAGAAATGATTTTATAAATAAATGGAATAAAATCAACACAAATGGGGTGATCTATTCTAATGATAACATAAATAAAACTAATTCTAACTACTTCTTAGGATGGAATGATTTATATGATTACACAGTAAGATTTCATAAGCATGAAAAAATATAGATCATTTGCATACTAAATGAATGTAAGCAAATTAAAGAAACTAAATCAATGTAATTGATTTAGTTGATGAAGAACTTTAATCATATAACAACTTTGAAAGTCAGTTGTCTAACCGAATATCATTCAATATATTTTATCAATAGTAATAAGAATATATATCATTTCAATGCTTATCAGAAAGATACAAATAGATAGAAACAAGTTTGCTAACATCTCATAAACATAAAATGATTAATACATAGATAATAGTACTTGTTGCACCATATATTAGTTCTAAAAGATAGCCTCTGGGCTCAGACTTTCAATTAGATACTTCTGTTCAAACAATATTGTAAGTTCCAAAAGCCTCCTTCTCAAAAATCTGGACCCTTTTCTAAATGCATGAAAGGGGTTTAAATAATTATTAATATTACAAAAATAGAATAATTTTGAAAGAAGTCTTCTTAATCTGATATAAACTATAAAATAAAATCTAGGAAATTAAAATGAAGAAGTTATAACAGTCTCAATATTTTTTCTCGGATCAACTCTCTAATTGTTCCTTGAGCTAGCAGGCTTTGATCATATATTCGAAATTGGGGGGGGTTGAATTGGTTGCATTCTAATCCGGCCCATGAATCTTGCATCATTGAGTGTTGGAAGATGTTGAATTGTTGCGTTGGAAAGACACCTCAGCACTCCCAATTGACTGTGAGGCTTGATAAAAAAATACTAGTAAACTTCCATATTTACCTTTGTCAAGTTTTCTACGTCAAGAACTTTCCTGCTTGATGTTTCTTGCCAATATTAATTCAAAAGGATGACTTCCAGCACAGTTTCTTTTGGAATTTCCTGGATAATTTTGGCTTGTAGAAGAGAATCTTTTATATACTCGAAGATGTTAAATGACATATTTTTAGCTCTTATAATAGCTAATTTTGCACTTTTCATTTTCATGTCCCAGTCTCCAAATATTATATAATTTATTGATTCTTCAAGGCGAGGAATATCGGTCACTCTCCCTTGCATTGTGTCTTTCCAATCTATATAATTTGAGACTTTATCATCAGTTTCTTCATAATAAATCCTCAAATTAGAAATTTGAGTGACTAACTGATCACTCATTTTAATCTTCTCTTGAATCTATTTGTACTTCAGATAGAAAATTGTCTGTTGGTTTACCAGCAATGTTTCCAGTTCTGTTGCTTCTTTCTTTACCTCATTAAGTTCTAGATTCTCATGGATATTTTGAATGTTCTGTTGTAATTGATGGGCTATTAAATACTTTTCTTTGATTTCATTTTCAAGTTTGAGTTTGAGACCTTGAAACTCTAGTTGCAGACTATTAATACTTGATTACAACTCTTGCTCTATCCTTTGTTTTTTCATTAAAGAAACTTTGCTCCATTTGAGCCATGTTCTGATCTTTCTCCTTGATTAATGACTCAATCTCTGCTACCTTATGAATAGTTGCGTTTGCATAACCACTTGCAAACTGAGATAATTGGCTAAGTTATTTTCCTGGAGTTGACTGCGTTCCTCTCCAGATAACTTGCATTGATGTTGTGTCCATAGGCATTTCTGGAGAATATTCAATCTTTTATTTCTTCTTTGACCTAGATACAACAACTTTATGCTTTGGACTATAAATTACATCCAAAGGAGGTATTTCCTCAATCTTCAGAATTATTTTTGCTGTCAAAAAAGCAAGTATAACCTCCATGTCTTGGGTCGATGTTTCTTCTTGTCTCTCCTCTGTACCATTGATCTTTCATGTCTGATTTTGCTAAAGAGAAATTTTGGAAACCTATGTAGTGAATGAGATTTCTCAAATTTCTCTTTGACCTTCGAAATGATTTAGATTAGAGGTAACTTGTTGAACGCTTGATTCACATACATGAATTTTTGTTCTTAGAGAATATTCAGTAGGAAGAGTTTCTATCAAAATAGCGTCTTGATCAGCAGGAGTATTAGTATCAGATAATGCTTTTTCAAAAATTTCCCAGTATTGATTAAATCTCTCTTCTTGTGGAACATCCACAATTTATGGTTCTGCCACTGGTACTAGTACCTAAACTAGAGGAATCAAAATTTGAATTTTTTTTGCGTCTCGCACTTGAACTTGAACTGGAGGAATTGGAATTTGTTCTAGCATTGGCCTGTGGAACATGTACTCTCAAAAATGAGAATTCCTCTGTTCACGATATTATTTGAATTGTATCAATTCTTCTAGACTGTACTTTACAGTTTCTATTTGCAGAACCCTTGAGAATTCTAGAATTGATTCTAACACATCGTCAAATTTATCAGGCTCGCTTGCAAATGCCTGCAGGTTAACTTGATTCGTTATTTCTCTAGCAACACCATATGAATTATAAATTCTGTTAGGTAGAATTGGGAAATTGAAGGGTTTTAATCAATCAATTTCAAGACAGGCATGCTTGAAATTTTCGAAAGTATATGACCCACATGTGATAGGAAAACTTGGCCAAATTGTCTTTTTGGCCTCTTTCAGAAATGTAGTCAACCCATTACCTACGGTCTCATAAGAAATCTCCTTGGCCAATAATTTATCTGGTATATATAAGGGTAGGACATGATGACAAGCATGACTTTTGAAAACTTAGAATGTATGTGAAAAATTCTTCACCAAACCATCTCCCTATAGACCTGAGACTTCTATTGGCTTCATGGTGACTCTAGAGATTTTCCTTTCAAAAATGACTTGAAAAACTGGGAGCATTATATAATTACATATTTTAAACATATGATAGTGGTATTTTTATTCCTACAGTTATTCTAACTGTACAAAGATATGGGTTTTAACTTCTTTGGTCCATTTCCATCCTAATGACGAAAATTCAGTAGAAAAACAAACAGCATCTAAGATAAGTGAACTCATATAAAAAGGAGTGACTATATTAGACAGAAGATTATGATTTTCTCTATATATAGTGATACATCTAATAAAATTATCAGACATCATATTAGCCCAATCAAGAATGTAGTCGTCAGAGGCTGCTTCTATCAGTGGTGTCCAATCTTCCTTGAACTTGGTTGTCTTTGAAGACCCAAAAAGACGAAACATCATTGCAAAAATTTGCAAGAAAGGGAATTTAAGATAAAATACTGATTAAATACCCTTATCATCATGTTTATGTTGATTAGGATCATTTCTCCAATCCATAATCACATTTGCAGGGTGCTCATTGTCTCGCATAAATTCTTGGACAAAATAGGTGTTCTATATTTTCTAGGTCTTGGGCAATTTATACATTTCCTTCAAATGTGTGGGACTGAGAGAACCAATGATTGTTCTGTTTTTGGTAACAAAATTTCTATCTCGGATGTGCACATGATCTAACACCCATCTTACTAAGTCAGTGTATGGTAGCATTTTAGGACGTGCAGCAATTCTATGCAGAAAATACTTAGCTGCGTCAGACTTTGAGTATGAATATGAGGATGCAGAATCATAAGCTATAGCTTTTTTGTTTAAAATTACTTGTGGATTCTCATTCTCAAACAACTTATAAATTCCTTCCCATCTTGAGGAACCAATTTCTGGGTTTCATGTTGTGTCTGAGACTAGAGGAGCCATCTCGTGATCTTCTTCTTGCTAAAAAACTAACTGAGGTGGGGTGGTGGACTTCCTTCGTGCTTTAATTAGCCTCGACATCCTTTTATGACCAATTCTCTGGTATTACCCTGTTGAAAGAAAAACCAAACATCGTAAGCTAAGATCACGTAAAATTCTATTAACCATCGTATCACCTTAACTCACGCATAATGGAATCCTCGTTATTAAATCTAAAATAATTATAAAATCGTTTACAAACCTCGAGATTATAAAACACCTGAATTATCATTAAATTGATAACATGGGCTTCATTTGAATTTGACATTTGTTATCTTATCAGGATCCATAAATTGGCTCTGTCATGATTAGCGAGTTTTGATGTTTCGCAGCAATGCGCGACATGCAATAATGCGATATTGTGATGGATTTCTTGTTGAATGACGGAATCAGATATTGTTATATGTCATATTAGAGATTGTGATATCAGTATCCATTGCATAACGTACTTCTAAAATTCGCACATCAATGTTTCGATATTTCGTATATCGGTGTTTTCTGTTTCAGCGATTTACACTTCAGCGATTTATTTCCCGCTTCTTGTACTTTTAGTCCTTTATGGGTTCCTTAGAGTGCTTTTTATGATTTTCTTATGTTTTTTATGAAAAAAAAAATCAGTCTAATAGACTCAAATTCTAAGTTTTATTTCTAAAATGACTTTAATCCTAAGAATTATTTAAAAGGGTCCCCATTATTCTTTATATACTACAACAATTGCCAATACACTCGATGAATCTAGAATCTCTGATAAATATTAATACTTAAAAGATAATATTTTATGAAATTATAAGTGATTGAAATCTGTCTTTAATATAGGTAAATTTCAATCCAAATAGCTTGGTTTTACTTGAAAAAAATTTCTTACTTTTTCAAATGAATTTTTTCTCTAAATGAATCAAATTGTAGTAAGTTGAAAAGATAAGTAGGAATTTAGTCAAATTTTAGCTTGTTTGATGAACTTCTTAGTCACTAGTAGAGCACCTACTGCCAGCAGGCATTCATAGCATTGACTGTAATATCCCAAAATAGAGAAATTCTACACTATTGGGAATATCTTAAGATATTCCAAATGTGGAGCAACAACAATATGTAAACACACAAATGGAGTAGCAGTGATACTATAATATTCCTAATTTAGCTTCAACTAATAGGAATATTAATTTTTCTTCTAAAATTTAGATGGAGGAATAAATAGGCAAAGAGGTTTATAATTTGCTCAAGTATGAATAAAAATCCCTCCTAATGTGAAAAGGGATCATGTAATAACTAGATCAAGCATCCACATGTGTGAACAAGATCTAAAATATGTGGACAAGGTCAAGTTTGACCAAGTCAACATGATTTATCCTCAAGGAGTGGATCCTAAATAAAATCAGCTCAATGTGAATGAAAATCAAGCTACTTAGTTAAAATGAAGACACATTGAGTGTGAAAGGAGACAAGGCATGAAGACTCAGTCAAGGATGACCCTATCAAGATTGATCCAGTCAAGTTTGACTAAATCAACTATGTTGAAAAAGGGATTACCCTCACTAATGAAGACAACGTAATTGTGATAGAGGAATCTTTGCATGGAATCAACCTCCTAGTGGGTGGGACCCTTGGTGAGAGAGCTCATCAATTATATAATGGAGGAGATGGAAAGCATATGGACATATTGGAGATTATATTTTTATGTAGTCTACTTAGACTTCCTTCATACATGGCTATTTAGCTAAGTTGTTGCACTACTTAGTGCAAGGGTTTTCCCGGGTGGGGATTCCCTACTCTTTCTTGGAGATCTTATCTAAGAAATCTAAGAGGAGGTTTTTGATCTGAATTATCCACTATCTGGTGTTGGGCCAAGCACTTAACTTCTGCAAAAATTCATTCCCTTCAGAAAACTGTGCTATTTATTAAGGTGTGTAGTGGGAGGGGTCAAATCCCATTTTGAGGAGCTAGTTTCCCAAGAGGAGGATCAACTTTTCTTTGGGAAAGCTAGAGGGAGCATATACAACCATTTCTTTGTATTTTCAGCCATTTTTATGTAGAGCTTCAGCTACACAGCATGATTCAACCACAGATCTATAGTAGCTCTTTCATGTATATCATTTCTGTCAAGAAACCCTTACCGGGTCTTCTTGGATTTGTATAAAAGAGATTAGATCTCCTTTTTTATGTCTCATTGAGTAATCTAATAAGAAGATCTGATTTATTTCTCTATTTTCTGAGTTTGACCTCCATTAGACTCGCAGTCTCTTGGACTTTTGTCAATTTTAAGCTATTATGAGCATGGGAGGCATGTTTAACTAGGCCAAAGGCATTTGTTTCTGAAACTCTTTTGCATGCATGTCCTATATTGTCTATTCTAAGGGACACAATAGTTATTTTTCACTGTTATAACTCAATATTCATAAACAACGTTTTTGGGGCCAAAACTGCTGCTTTTCCCCACTTGGTGACATTGTTCAATGAAAGCTATGTGTTTAAATACACTACATGAGTTGATTACTTGCTGCTCTCCAACTTTGGTATATCTTAAGGTATTCTTATTGTTGTAGAAAATCTCGGTTTTGGGATATTACAGATACATTGACACATGGGATGCCAAAAGACCCACATAACCATCATATTATATTATAGCAACAAAAATGTATACAAATCCTTGAGGAAACAATCTCTCAAGCTAGGCAATGTATCCTCAATAGAACATATACATGAAAAATGGAAAAATACTGCTACATGAGGAAATCCATGGCTATGACTACGCAGTCTATGGAGAATAATTGTTGCAAACTGATGACAATACATGAATATATCAATAGACGGCTCATACACTATGGGGAGAAGAGATATAGTCTCCCAAAGGAAATTTCTAGACAATCCTGGAAGGATTGGTTGAAATATGCAAAAATACAAAATGTCGGAGTTGCAGGGTAGCAGCTGCAACTCAGAAACTGGAAATGGATGAAGATGGCTAATGATGCTACATATTATGAATAGATATCATCTAATGGATATCTCAGGTGAAAGGTTCATCCAATCCCTGAAGATCTCACCCTCCAAAATGGTGGAGCAAGTCCCCATTGCAAATATGCTTAGAAATAACGCAATCAAGGAGATGGACTGTGCTGTAGGTGATGGGAAGTGCTTGTCCTGGTGCCAAATATTTGCAATCGGCTCCTAAATATTCCTCACTAACCTCCTAGAGGAATAGAAGCTCCCTTCTCTGAAATATGAGCTAAGGAAATGGTGTTGTGGAACCCTCCACTGCAACACCTTGCAACACAACGCTTCCTGATATAGGAATAATGTTGTAGTTGAAGGAGGTGGCTTGGCCTTGAGCTTGAAATGTGGAGATTGAAGTAAAATCCCTCAAGGGGCCTCTCAAGAAGGGATAAGAATTCCTAAACAAGAAATCCCCTTGTGCTAAGAAGCACAACAATCTTAGTTAAAAAACTGAGGACAACAAATAGTCATACAGACCAAATTCTATATTCATCAACATGTCCATCTATGGCTGCCTTGTCCTCCCTTTATACAAATGAAAGCCTCCTTGCCTTGGCCCCCACACATTATGGTTTCCTCCACCAAATGACATCTTCCCAATTCACATTACGTTGTATCTCAAGGTGATCCACTCCCACTATGACAGTGTTGTTGACTTGGTCAAACTTGACCTTGTCCTCATGCATTTGCCCCTTTTCACACTTGAGGGTGAAAAATAGAGCTACTCTGATGATCCCTTTCACACTATGAGGGATTTTTTTTCTACTCATGGGCCTCCTTACCCATTTATTCACCTCCTAGCTGATATAGGCAAAATTAATGTTCCAATTATCTCTATGCTAATTTTAGGAACATTATAGTCCTCCCATCCCAAATGTTGCTTGTCCTCAAGAAACTGCAAGGATAGAAATGAAGGGCCTTCTTAAGGAATGTGGTCTAAAATGAATTGGGATCTTCCATCCCCATATGAATCTCCCATCCCCAAGCAATCATCCAAAAAAAATGAGTTACCCTCCAACATGGCAACTCCTGGAAGTCTTTCTCTACCTTTGGCTCATGCAAAGTAGGTGGGATGAAATTCTGATCATGGAAGACAAGGTAGTCTACCCCACACTATCCTTCTCTCCACTTATGATAAGTGTAGAGTATGTGCTGATCTTGGGCTGAAAAATTATTTCCCTCAAGTGGCAAAATGAATAACAATCCTTCAAGTATCTCCTCTCCAACATGAAGAACAAACTAGCCCAAAATATCTCATCGATGATGAATAGGACATGATCATCATAGGGTATCCAAATGAGTAGTTTTTTGGAGGATTTACATGATGCTGCATGATACAAAAAATATATCAAGTGGACACAGCGTAGTCTCTCCCACCGTAACTCCAGAAAATAGCATGGGAAGTGGTGTTTTGACAAATTGTTAGTTGTGTGAACCATCACATCTACTAGTGGATAGCAAATGAGTCAACATGTCAACTGAGCATACAAGAAATAATCAAAAACTTGTCCATGGTGATACAAAGGATGGATTTCTCCATCATAATAGCTAGCAAAATCTTGCTCATGGGGCTCAACAATAAACTTGCCCTCTTATGGAGCAATGCACTGTATGACAATGGTAAGAAAATGAAATGTTGTGTTACATAATCAATAGATGCAAAAAAAACAATATCACCATGTGCTAAAAGTAAAGTGATGCATGAATACATGAATAAATATATGCTGCTAAAGAACAACGTTGTTGGCCTATTAAAATAGGCTCCTGCCAACCCATAGCTCAGTTCATTGACATGATGATTTTCAAAGACTCCTCCAATAATGTTGCTGCAAATATGGAATTCCTCCCAAGATGGAAGTAATCCCTGATCATCAAAGGCCAAGGAGTATCCCCTTTGCACCATGATAGTGCCATCTCGTACTCCCTCAACATCATACAATAAGTGAGAGAAAATCTGCCCTTGCTCTCCAAAGAACAACCCAAGCAACAAAAGTGTTTGATGCTTCCTCATGCTCTCATCATACAAGACATGTGATGAAGGCATAATGAATGATATGAATGTTACATCAACACTATGAATCCATAATCTTTGCTGCTCAATGATGCCAGCATCTTGCCACATCTTCTCCATCCCCATACCCTTAGAAAGAGTGTATGCCAAGTGATGGCCAAACTCCTTCAAGAGTAACCAGCGCAGCCAAGCCTCCTGTTGCTCGGTATCATAAAATTGCAAGTAGCTCACCAAATTCTTGCTCACCATCCACATCCACTCAACCAATTGTGGATTTCTCCTTCTATCCTTCATCTTTGTACACCTCCAATGAGGGCTACCATCATCCAAAATCATATTTCTACATTTCATGGGATTTTTAAATGCAATCTTCCCAAGGATCAATTTCAACCCATAAGGAAACAATAGGTGGTAGGAAAAAATATCCCATCATGATGTGTATGGCTCAAGATGTGTTCGATACAATCATGAGAGATTTTATTCATATGAAGATGTCCTCCATCATCTATCTACTCCTCCTTGAATCCATGAGGATCCAAGTGTGAGAAGGGAAGAACCTCCTCAAATTGTTGAAGAATCTTGCACTCCATGATGTGTGGGAGTGCACCTCCACTGAAATCTCTCCGTGAGATCTCCTCCTCATGCATGGCCTTCCAAAACCAAAGAGGCCTTGGATCTGATGCAAGTAGAATTCTCTCTTTGAGCCGTGTCATGCTCATTGAGAGAGTGTCATCTAGAGAGGAGAAAGAGTTTCTTATCTCCAGATGTCTACTCCTCCTTACTGCTTCTTCATGGCTTCCTGAATGAAGCTGCCATTTGAGTGCTCCCATGAGGAATAGTTCCTCTTTTCTACATCATTTCTCTTGTACAACATAGTGAAATTCTGCTGCTCTAAATCAACAGTATGCAATGATGTGGACCCATCCATAATGTTTGCTGAAATGATAAGAGATGGACATTTAAGCATACCTTGGTGAAATTTGCATTAGGGGAATTTTGAGATCTAAAATGGGCCTCCTAAGAAAAATGAACAACAAAAATAAACTTTATAACAACCAATAGGATTCAAGATGATGATGTCAACCATGGGGGATGATTTACCATTTTTTAAATAAAAGGGTAAAAATGTTAAAAAATAATAAAATAATAAAAACTACTTTTTCAACTTGTATTTTCAACTTATCTCCCAAAATTTTTACTCAAATTTCGAGTGGGAGTACTCGTTGGATGTAAAATTCAATTCCTCATCCAAGGAGTACCCATGTTGCATACTTTCGATGAACTCTACTACACGAAAAATAAGAAATACATAAAAAATGTGATTGTAATCACATTTTTTTTATGTATTTCTCATTTTTCGTGTAGTAGGACCCATTGAAAGTATGCAACATGGGTACTCCTTGGATGAGGAATTAAATTTTTCATCCAACAAGTACTCCCACTCAAAATTTGAGTAAAAAAATTGGGAGATAAGTTGAAAATATGAATTGAAAAAGTAATTTTTTCATTTTTCTCTCTAAAATTTGATGATGTCATCAAATCTTATTTGATTTTTTCCACTATTATTTTATAATTTCCTTAGGAGACCCATTTTAGACCTCAAAATTCCCCTAATGGAAGCTCCATGCATGGCTACAAGATTTTCCTCCTCATATGTGTTGGCTTCCCAAACTGTTGAAGATGAAGGCTGCTCCTCCATGGTCACAACAGTGCTAGTACATGCCTCTTGAACTGGTGGTGAGGGCTCTTCCCTCTTCTGGCCAAATATTCTGATCATCCTTTGGGAAAATTCAGCAAGAGTTTATACCCTTGCATGGCGCCAATAGCTAAACCACCAAGTACTTGCATCACCTTCAAGGTGCCAGTATTTGCAATCTCAACAACTTCTCTTTCTACCACTAGATGTAGTAGGAAGAATGCATCCAACTTCATTCCCCAAGCTCTTGCTGTACATGTGGATGACCCATCAAATGTAGGCAATAGGAATCTATTAACTTTCAGTCTCCTTGCCTTTCTTCCTTGAAGTGAATGAACTACGGGAGGTTAGATTCTCATGTAGCTCTAGGTTGAGACTTATATTCTGCAAAGGTATTCACTTAGAATCACATGATCTAAGTGTCCTTCATCTCCATGCCTTTTTTTCTTGTTCCTCAAAAGAAAGGGCATAGTGTATTTTGGAGCTATCTGTGACCATCGGTTCTTTCTTCTGCTTTCAAAGGAAGTACATGAACCTTCCTCTTCTTGAAATGCTTTAGAGGTCTCATTGCATCTCTCCTCTTTCATCTTAATGACCTCCTTGGAGAGGGACATATTTCATAGATCTAAAAAGTGATGAGACAAGTAATTCCTTCCATCATTTTAGATCTAGATTCTCTTCTCTTCTTCTTCTTATAGAATATTGGTGAAACTCACATTTTGAGCCAAGATTATTCTTTGATACCATATCAATATTCCCAAGTAGAAGTAAAAATATTTGAACACAATAATGGAAATAAAAATAGACAAATCAATACACTGTGATATAAGAAAATTGTATATCCATTTTTATTAAATATGTCGGCAAACATTTAAGCACGAGATGTTGAGGATCAAGTCACTCAAGCAATAGGAAACAAGCCTACAATGAAAATATGCATATATGAGAAATACTTCCATACAAGTGCCATGAGCCATGAAAACACGGATTTTTGGGCATAAACTTGACTAGAAAAAGATATAACAAGGTGGATCTACTGATCTATAGCTCAAAAAATGTTAGGGAGTGAAGATATAGGCTCCCAAACATTTCCGAGGCAACTTGAGAGGGTTTTGGAAATACCCAAAATACCAAATGTCATAATGCAACCATGAAATTTGAATAGAAGATGCTACTAAATAATTGCATGAAGATGGTTGTACATGATATAAATAATTAATATATAACTTCTCCAATAGATCCTTCAATTGAAAGTACGTCTAACACAAGATCTCACCTCCCAAAAAATCAACACAAAATAACGCATTCAAGGAATATGTGTTGTAGATGATTTGAATACGTTGGCTTTGGTGCCAAGATGTGAAAGAAAGCTCAAAAATAAGCACCCAGAGTATCATAATGAGAAGAGTGCTTCCTCCCCTCGAAAACTAGCTCGGAAAAGTGGGGCACTAACCCTCCTTCTTTACACCCTCAACACAACACAAATATGAATAGAAAATACGATGTAGATGTAGAAGATAAACACGTGAGAATGCGGGATGTGTGGAAATGATGGTACATTAATCTTCCAAGAGGCTACCTCAATGGAAGAGATTGGATCCCCACTTGGGAACACCCTATGCTAAACGGCATGTTGGTGTCCCATGATTTGGAAGATTGAGACCAAATGACGGGTAACATGGAAATAGTCTTTGAGTCCTAGGACCTAGCCTTCCTGGACTTAGAGGCATCTCTCTGTTGGGTGTAGGGTTGTTATTTTTGCTCCCGAGTTTTTATTTTAGGCTAATTGTTAGGCATATGGTTTTTTATTGTTTTGGTTGGGTAATATGGTCAAATGGAATAGGTGGAGTGATAGTATGTGAGAAGCCATTTGGGCTATGGAGTCAAGTGAAATTCAGAGTGTCTAAATGATGGAGCAGTGTGTTTAACGAGGCCGATTTAGCAAGGTTAATGGATCCTTAAGGTGATGTATGAGCTGTAGTGAACATTAAGTTTGGGAAAGACGAAGAGGTCTTAAACATATATAGTTTTAAACTTTACAATTCATGAGGTAGGGAAAACCATTAAGCTCAATAAAAAATACTCTAAACTAATAAAAATCAAGAGAAACATTCGATTGAGACATAGAAAGCATAAGAGATTCTAACTTTAGAAATTCACCTTCATTTTTTGGGAAAACACATAAGACAATACAAATAACTCAATTTATGGAGAGGAAACTCCTAAATAACACTTATACATCAAGTTATTGGGAACTACGAGACAAGTTTGTAAGCATGGACAAAGAGCGAGATCGAGAAATACCTCTTTGACTTAACCTAACAATCAATATTTCACAGAAAGGCTTCAAGATAGGGTTTTGAAAACTTCAAATAAGCGAGACGCCACCATGAATCATACTTGTAAGCTAGCATACTAACCATACATGAAACAAAAACAAGTTTTTTATGGACCTAACAAACGATCAAGAGTTCCTTAAGATGGCCAAAATAGAAAACATCAAAGCTATAACAAACGAGGAGGATTGAAGTTACCTTAAAGAACATGTACGAACCTATACTTTTATGATTTATAGCGGCCAAGAAAGAATGAAACAAAATGAGAACAAGAAAACATTAACAAGTTTAAGAAAAAATCACCATTCACCAAGATATGGAATCCTGCAAACAAGCTTCTCCGTAATAAACCAAACAAGCCATTCATCCACTCCACAAAACCAATTTCTTCTCCAAAAACATGAAACCATGTGTATTGTCTTCAACCTCATAAGAAATTCCAACAAAATACATAGGGGCCTCATTCTCTATTTATGGATCAAATGAGGACTAAAACCCTAAGAAAGCATGGTAGGAAAATGTCCAAATATAGTATAAATATCATTTATGGCCAAGAGACCATACAAGGCCCAAGGCATCTAATATCCCAGGAAAGAAATAAATGCTAAAATAACTATTTACGCTTCAATTCTAGTTTCATTGCCTCAAAAAACTCAAAAATATCTATTTACAATAAATAGAAGTGTGTTTTGTTGACTTTTGGTCCAAAACACACTAGGCGACATTTCCCTACGTAATGTGGCATGCTTCCAACAAAAAATGGGGTCTCTTGCGGCTGGTACTTGAACCCCTTCTGACACGGATTTCGCTCACCATGATGGCTTTTGTTGGAAAGTAGGATGAGTATACTTTCCGGAAATGCTTGAGTTGTGTTGAGTGGATTCCATTTTCTATCCAAAAATCAAATCTCCCAACAACTTGCTCTATGCACAATGCAGTGCGAAAATGAGGCGGAGAAGGTCAAATTTTTATGTTTTTTGACCTTTTGAGGGGGTAAAAATGCTCCAAATGATTTGAAAATTGGTGAAGGCGGTAGTGAAGTGAGAAATAAAAAATCTAAACTTTTAGAGTTGAGGCTGGACCAATTTTGTGTGTAACGACTAAGTCTTTGCGCTTAGAAGTCAAAATTTGGAAAAAACAAAAATTTGTCCAATTTGCCTCAAAGTCCTTCAGAGGTCCTTGAGGGTTTTGAGAAGCCTATGAAAAATATTGAGTTATGTCTCCAAGTTTCTTGGTCTTTACTTCCTTTGGTGGCAATTTTTAATGAATTCTTTGTTCCTGAACTTGCCATTACCTTTATTGATGTCCATACTTCTAACTTTTGTCCCACTTTTACGTCTTTTGCTCACTTAGGTCTTCAAAAATTACCATCACCTTCTTTACTTGCTTGTATTTGGCACTTTCCTTCACTAAGGTTATCTTTTGGTCAATTTCTGTACTTGTCACTATGATTTTTTCGAACATTTAGAAGTTTGATTTGTGTCATGATAGTCATGACATCTGTCGAGCTGCTTCGAAGACTATTTCTTTATCATTGTTGAGTCTCTCATTGGCATCATTGTTTCGTCCAATGCCTTGATTTTCAAATTTTGTTTCGACCTCATTGTTTTCTTTCTTTTCACTATCATGTATTTGGTCTATCGGTGGTGTTGTTAGCATATTTATATTCTTAGTACTATTGTCTTCTTCTTTCTTATGTAGGTATTTTCTTTGTGGAGAAGGTAAAGGTGAAGGAGTGGGTAAGTGAGTGTGAGGTGGAAAAGAAAATTTTTGTGAATGAAGGCTTGAGATTTGCATGAACATATGGTTTTTTGGCTTGATAGGGAACCTCTATGTCTAGGGAATATAGAAAAGAGGGATGGTGAGGGAAATTTTTAGCAATGGAGGGCATAATAGAGAAGTAGGTCTAGGAGAGGTTGAGTTTTTTTGGAGGGGACTCGCTTTAATTGGGTGTCCTTTGAGAAAATGAAAACTTTTTCCAACTTGCAAGCCCTACCTTAGAAGGTCAATAATTGATTTTCATGAAGATTTGGGTTTTGACCATTTTTCAGTTTTTGAAATTTTTCTCTTGACTATGAAGGAAAAAAATTACTTGGGGATCAAAAAAGGAAGGGACCACCAACCTTGTTTGACATTGTGCGGGAGCTTGGAGTCAAGAAAATGGAATTTTTAATTCAAGTCGGGTCGGTGGCCTGTTGAAGCGTAGCGGCGGGTCTCTTCGGGCTGGGAAGGGCACATCGGGCACCATTGGAGCATAGCGTTGGGTTGAGCTTGGAGCCGGAGAGATGGGTCGGTTGTTCATCGAGCACAACGCCTTAAGTGGATGGTGGCGGAGGTTGGGTAGTTTACTACCGAGATTGTGCGTAGCGCCCACCGCGGTGGCGCGTCGGGCTCCGGGGGTGCACAACACGGTGTTAAATAACATCACAGATGCCCTCGTCTGTGCGCGGTGCCAAGGGCTAAGTGTGTAGCTTCGACCTCGAGGTGCGAGGCGCTGATTTTCTCCCAACTTTGCGAAGAAAAACCCTCCAAACTCACTTTCAACAATTTCTTCTCCTTTTTGATATGACAATGAGATGTAAAAAGACGCCAAGGAGGCTTTATGGCCTTTCTGAAAATGATTTGATGTCAAAACCCTCTTTATAAGGTTTATTTCCCCTTACCCTTTCTCCTATTTATTGCATTTTTCCTTTTGTTCTTGTAGGTATTAGTTTGATATAAAAATGGTTTTTTCTTTTTCTTTAAGGAGCTTCTAGATGTCTCCTGTGCTCACAAAACCATTCAACCAAGTTTAAACAAGTGCCTCCAAACTATTTTGAAAAGTGAACTTGTAGTGCTCATGTACGAACAACATATTTGTGATATTTTTCCATTTATTTCCTCCTAATTTACATTCCATACGGTTTTTCTGTGAAGGGTAGGAAAACCCCTTGGTAGGGTAGAAACCTAGCAATAAGCATCAATGACCCTTTTAAAATTTATGTATTGTTATCCACTACAAACATTCATTCGGCACTTATGCTCTTATCAACTCTTCCTGTAGGTAGCCATCCTTGACGGTTGTAGGATTTTATTTATGGCATGATCCATCTCTTACGAGAATATTCATTTGATAGGGTGACCCTTGTTGGAGGTTTCTTTGTCTGCTATAAATCAGTGGCATATTTTTTCATTAGACCATTTTGACAATGATGTGAGTCAGAGTGGAGGGGCAATTTAGTTTAAACCCTTTCTTGTGTCTTTCATGGCCATATGTGCTTACGGGTGCCTACACAATTTTTGCCTTTTGATCATTGTCTCTTTTGAAGTTGGATAGTTCATTTTTATTAACATGAATCTATGTTGTACATAGTTACCTCTTTTGAAATTTCTTCCCTCATGCTTGCCCTCTTGACCCTTTAAAAAAATATTGTCCTTTCTTTGAGGAGACAAACCTTGAGCGGTATTGTTGTCTCTTTTTACTGTCTCATCATCATCATTCTTCCTTTGGTGAAGTGGAGCACTCGTGTTTGGGTCTTCCTTCTTAGATCCCGCAAACTGTTTGATTTTAACCTTTTTGATGAGGTGGAGTTAGTGTCTCTATGCCAAACCCTTGTGGGCAGTTTGAAACCCTTTGAAGCCATCTACTATTATGAAGGAGGCTTCTTATCATTCTTTGACAATTTTTGTCCAACTTTCCCAAAATGTTAGGTTTTAGGGCTGCTTAGAAATAGTTTATAGTGTTGTCTTCTAAGTTATACGAAACTTCTCAAAACTCATCAGCAATTGTTCTTGAAGTCCTTCAATGTTACATAGCGAAGAGTAGAGGAGAGCCTCTACCCTTGTAACCCTAGTAATGATTCTGCTTGGTCAAAAATAGTCCTAAATCTTGTCTTTCATCAAACATATACTTGTTGCTTTCTTCTTGCTATGAATGGTCTTCTTATGATGGTTTTCTCTTTACCTTGCCTATTGCTAGTATGATGGCTATTTGATCCTCTTGCATAAATGTGAGTAAAGGAAGCTGTCTAACGATTCATACCTTTAGGCCAAAGAATTCCTTGAATGACCTTTTTGATCAGCTTGGACACGATCCACTGTCCTTTTCTTCTTTGAATGTACTTTCTTCATGTAGGAAAAATAGAGTTTGTAGGGCACCAAATGCACCCTATGACTTTGTGAAAACCTAGGTGACCTAGTGGAGCCTTCTTGGACTTGGTTTTGAGTGAGACCAATTCGGGATCATCAAGTGCAAGATAGAGTTTATGATGGAGTGATGTATTGAAGATCCAAAATCCAATGTGCTTGATTTATCTAAAGAGTCTTGAGATATAGTTTGAGACTTTTAGTGTTTGAGAGTACTTTGGGAGACATAAAAAGGTTGTTTGATTGGTGGGTTTAAGTAGCGATTGGGGGGTTTTTTAGGAAAAACAAGACGGAAGGATTTGGGTCAATGGTCAAAACATATAGACAAGGATAGTGACATAAACCACTAATGGGTTTTCGGGACTATTAGAAAATGCTAGACATGATGGAAAGATGAAATAGTGAAAAATTGTCTTTAAGGATGATGAAGGCGGTGAGATTTCTAGAACTCACGATATTCGAAAGAAATTTGTTTCTAGAAATCTAAGGAAAGCATTTATTCATCTATGCGGAAAAAGTGCGATGACTAACGGTGGCTCCACTTGGGGAGGGCATATTCTTTTCGAAGGGAGGTGTCTAGAACTTTAAGATTTTGGCTTTATGAAGACCCGGTGCCTCACCCTTTGGGCATATTTTACCTCTTTCTCTTGCGATGCTTGCTCAAATCTTATGATCTCAATAATATAAGGCAACAGTTAAGCTTAATCCATCTCTAGCTACTCAACCTACTTGCCTAACATTTTTTTCTTCTTTAGGTGCATTTGGATTACTTAGCCTTGACACATTTTGTTTTTGAAGCCAAAATAGTATATGCTTCTACCTTATGTCTTTACGGAGCTGATTAGGTTAATGAAATCCTTTGATTCTCTACCTATACTTTTCGAAAGCTGTCAGATAAACTTGTTGAGAAAAAATGCGCGAGAGGGGGGGTGAATCGATATTTAGAGGTAGTGATAATTTTAGTTTCCTTTCTCTTAATACCATATGTTACATTACTTGTATGTCTAGATATCTTATCACGTATTTACTTAAATCATTGCATCATTTATTCATCAGATAAGCATGAATAGAAATAATAGTACAAACCATCGAACATGGAAACACATAAGAACACCGGGATTTAAAAATTTGGAAACCCAATTCGGAGAAAACCTGCCTTTCTTTGAAGTTTAAATGTGATATTTTATTATAAAAAACATATTTCAATTTACGTGTGAACTGAGACTTATACCGGCACGCAGACGCCCACTGCGGCTACAACCTTCTCTCGTTTACACGACCTCTCCTGGAAGGAGCTACAGCCCCCACGGTATAACTTATGACTTCTATATACGAGAAGAGTTCAACCCTCGACCCAACGCAGCCTTTATTCAATTAACAGACATATTTTCCCAATTCTACATAACGAGAACAACATGACCCGCACAATCCGGACTTCGGAAGAATTTGTGCATTCAACATTAGTGTATCCTTCTATGTGTGTTAACCTTCGAAACTCCATTGTCATATGCCACCAGGATCCATATGTGTTCTTCGGTAGACATCCGCTAGCTTTTCATTGTTTCTTAAATTTGAATACTCTCACGACTTATCACCTTTTAGATCGATATCTCGAAAGGGTGCATCATGGACTCATAATCATCAATTAAAGGCGCGTTAATACTTGTCCATACGAATATTCCTTAAGAGAATTCCTTCTTCACCAATGCTCACCAAAAACCTCAATCGAATAATGATCTTTGTCCTTTATATATATCTCGCCTTTCTCAATACAGGTCTAAAACCACTCAACCGCTAATGGTATTCCTTTTGTTTTATCCCGGGGCTCTTCGATTTCTTTTTAATTTATTTTATTCAAACGAGGAAGTTCAAAATTATCTATATGTGACCTTTAACCCAAAAGTTTAACCCTTTGGATTTCACTAAACAATATCCAACGCTTTTCACTCATGAAATGTCTTGTTGATGTGGTGAGTTCTGCAAGTGGAACAACCTTACATCTCCAATCGTTTTTGTATTAATAATCGTGCCAATCCAATTTGAAAGCCTAACCTCCGTTCTTCCATGCATGAATCATCCCATTCGGGCCCTTCAATAATATTCAATCTTTTATCTCAGCCATATAATATTGTAACTATAACCCAATGGTTATTTTAAAACTTTACTTTGTCCCCGTAACATTTCTTTTATTCAGAATTTGTTCTTTGATACCGGGCCCACATCGCGGTTAACCCATTTGCGATGGCGCGATCAAAAAATGCGCAAAGTTAACATTTTGCGATTTGCGATGGGATCACATCGCAGGTTGACGATCAACAAGCGGAACACTTTATGGTACAATATTGCGATCGTACGATATTGCGATGTTGTATGATATTGCAATATTGCGATGTTGCGATGTTGCAATATTTAAAATATTGCGATTTTGCGATATTGTGATGGCGCGATGATAGCATATCGCAAATAATCCTGTCAACTTGATTCATGACTTCAAAGCTGTGCTTTCGATTTGCGCCCAAGTGGTAGGGACCACTGTCTGCCACATTCAAATATTTGAAGATCTTTCATTGTTTAAACATACTTTTCAATTTTCTTCATACTTGGTTGTTAAGGTCTTAAATTCCCGAAGCCAGCTATCTTGAATAACTCTTTGCTCCTCATAAATTAGATTTACGGGGAATAACATCGTTCCATTGTAAAGACGGCTCTGCCCAACACCATAATCGACTCTCCTCTACAATTTGTGGCTGCGGCCCTGTAGAAATTAATTCATCCTTACATTTATCCCTTCCTTCTTGAATGCGTGGTACGGTTCACCCAAAGATTATAACCAACCTTTGTACTCTTCCCATTTGTCTGCTCCTTCTGTTGAGTCCTCTTGTTCTTCTGTTGATCGTTGTTTTCTGCAACTTTTGTTCTTCATGGGTACCTGCCTTTACATTTCCTTTGCCATATCCTTGCCATCAATGACAATATTCCAACAATCTCCCCCTTTGGCATTGATGGCAATACTCTTCCTTTGGTATTTTGATGACACCCCTTTATTGTGTTACCTCCCCCTTTGACATCAATGGCAAAGAGTTTGATCAAGAATGATTGGGCAAGCAGTCCCATGCTTCCCCCAGAGACCATCTTTGTCTTCAAACATGTGCATAATGCTTTCAATTCATCCTTTTCATGTATTAATGCTCCCCTTAAAACTGTGCATTCGAGAAATCACCTCTGACAATTGGAGTCATGCAGCAATTAAGTGGGCAGAGTCCTTTGCATGGCGAATGTACTCAGTTTCTATGCGAGATATTTGAATTCTTTCACAGGTAGAGGTTTGGTAAATATATCAGCAACTTGTTCTTTGGGAGAAACATATTCTAATTTCACCTTTTGCTCAAGCACTTGTTCTCGTAAGAAGTGATATTTGATGGGAATGTGTCTTGGTCTTGGAATGCATAACATGATTCTTTGAGATGCGATGGCACTTGTATTATCACATAATGGAGATAGGAGGTGAACATTTGATTTGAAAATCTTGTGGGGTTTGCATCATCGAAGAAGTTGAGTGCAACTTGTGATCTGTGACCACATGTTAAACACATTTGTAGATAAGGCAATGGAGCTTTACTTCTTGAACCAAGATATAACCGGGGCCCCATAAGAAATGCACAACCACTTTGGTGCTTTTCGATCCATCAACACTTCCAGCCCAATGCATCGGTGTATGCATAGAGAGTAAGATCGGCATTCTTTGGATACCATAGTCCAAAGTCTTGAGTTCCGTAGATATTTGAATATTATTTTGTATTTCAATGAGACTCTTTTGGATTGGCTTGGGAGAGCGTCCAACAATCCCAGCTGTGCATGATGTACGGTCTTGTCCCGGTGAGATAAAATGCTTCCTATCATAGATACGTATTAGGATTTGATTTACGATTGCAGAATCATCATTAGAAATGAGATTGCATCAGGTTATCATTGGTGTACTTACGAGGTTTGCATTCTTCCATGCCATACTTCTTGAGGATTTACTTGAGATACTTTTCTTGTGATAAGAATATACCATCTTGTTGCTTGTTGCACTTACCGGGGCAGAAAAAATGTTAGTTCCCCGAGTAAAGACATTTTAAATTCTTCTTTATGTCGAAGCAAATTACGACTCATAGACTCTTTATTACTTCCAAAAATGATATCATCGACATATACAACCACAATCAACAGTTTGTCATTTTCAATTTTTGTGTACAAGTTGCTATCGGCAGACCCCTTTGAAAATCCTTGTTGATGAGGAATGTTTGTCAAGACGATAGTACCATGCCCTTGGAGCTTGTTTGAGACCATATAGAACCTTTTTAAGTCTACATACAAGTTTTTCATCATTTCCCAAAATAGATCATGCAGTTTATTTCTCATATAAACTTCTTCGTTTAGATGCCATTGAGAAAAGCAGTTAACATCCATTTGATAAACTTTGATTTGTTGTAAGCTTGAAAAAGCAAGAAACATTCTTATGGCTTCAAGTCGGCTACGGGGAGCAAGGTTTCTTCAAAGTCTATACCTTCTTGTTGAGCATACCCTTTGCACACAAGTCTGAAAAGCTTTATTTTACCTGTATCCCCATTCTCATTTAACTTGTTTGAATATCATTTCGTTCCAATGACATTTTTGTCATGGGCCTTAGTACTAATTCCCAAGTGTGATTCTTTTCAATTTGATCAAGCTCTTCATTCATGGCTTGAATCCAACATTCATCTTTGCTAGCAGTGACAACTGTGAGGTTCAATAGTGGATAGAAATGCCCAGTTGCTAGAAAGATCCCACAAGAGTCCTTGTTTGTACACTGATTCCTTTTCTCCCAAAATTTGAGATGCAGATGATTCTTTTGAACATATCTAGATGGAGCCTTTTCGAGACAACTCCTCTTGATTCTTCTTGGGTGATATTTATGTCATTATTTTTTTGATGATGTAGGAGAATATGTGTCTTCATCATCCTCATCGCTATTTTCTTTTTCTTCTTTTGAGACTCACAGAGGAGACTCATCAATAACAACATCAATACATTCAACAATCTTTTAAGTCTTTTATTGTAACATTTATATGCCTTACTCCTAGAGAGTAACCAGAAAATATTCCCTCATCTGCTGCAGGTTCAAACTTGCCAAGTTTTTCATCATTATTCTTGATAAAGCATTTGCTCCCAAAATTCTAAAATTCTTTATAGGGAGGATTACCATACCGGAAGTTCATATGAGTTTTATCACTATTTACACGAACATGTGCTTTGTTGAGAATGTTTGCCCTCTTGTATGTGCGCTTCTCCCCAAAAACGTATCGGGTATTTCAGGCTCATCAAGAATAGATCTAGCCATTTGTTGAATTGTTACATTCATTCTTTACGCAACACCATTATGTTGTGGAGTTCCATTTCTGTTGTCTTTTTATGCCATTTTGTTCGAGAGAATTCAAGAAATTCTTTGGATGTATATTCTCCTCCTCGATCGGATCTCGGACACTTGATTTTTAATTCTAATTCATTCTCAACTAGTGCTTTGAAGATGCGAAATTTCTCCAAATGCTTCATCTTTGTGTTTTTAGCAGGTCAATCCAACACGTGCAGAAATCATCAATGAATGGTCATAGTATTCTTCACCACGGTGAAAGCTTTTCCTCATAGGTCCACATATGTCGGTGAATGAGTTCAAGAGGCTTACTTGACAATCCTTCCTTGGCATTAAATTGCTTCCTTTGGTTTTCTTACGAATTGGCAAGATTTGCATATGATATTTTCGGGTAGGGTAATATTGGGAAGATCCTGAAGAACAACTTTAATCTGCTTGATTTGTAGATTTGAGAGAAATAGGATGCCCCAACCTTCTATGCCATATCCAGTTCTGCGAAGATTTCTCAAATAACATTGTTCTTTTGGGTTCTTCAATATATACGGGTTGTTTGGAGTTCTTTCTCCTCTTATAATTACTTTACACATGTCAAGATCACGTACCACACATTATTTTGAACTAAAGACAGCAGTTTCTTGATCACACATTTGAATTACACTTAACAAGTTATGTTTTAATCCATCCACATACATGACTTCATTGCTTTCACCACTTATCCTTTAGGAAAACGGACCCTTTTCCTTTAATGAGCGCGGAGTATCATTTCCAAAAGTAACATTTCTTCTCCTTTCTAGAGCATTGTATGCAAGAAGTTTGTCTTTATCTTTGTATGTCTTGAGCATCCACTGCTCCAAATGTACCATTGGTTTCCAACTACATCTTCTGCCAAATATGCCACAATTTTCAACTTTCGTACTTCCTTCTTTTTCATACTTTGGAGCTTGAAGAAAACTTGTTCTTTTGGGCCGAACTTTTCTCCTACATTCGGATTCTTTGTGGCCAAAGATTATTGCGGTAAAATTGTACATTCAACTTCATTTTGAAGGAGAAAAGTTGTTATAAGTATTATTCTTTGCTTCAATATCAATCTTTTCTTTCTTGCTTCTCTTGTCATAATAATTTTATATGCTACACATTGAACAACTTTATGACCAAAGTGTGTTTATGAGAAACATTGTCCATTGAAAGAAAAATTTCTGCGATCATCGGATGCTTCTATATGAATTTATCTTGTTGATTGGTGTTTCTTTGAAGAACATTCTGTTAGTGTTCCTTAGTTAAAATGATCATTTTCTTTACTGTAAAGATTCTTTATTCATATTTGTGGGTAATGACATGTTGTAAACAGTATGCTTGCTTTTAGATAATTTGGTCTTTAGGCTTTGAGAAAGATTCTACGATATATCCAAGACCTGTCTTTATAAGAGGAGAACGTTGTACCTTGATAATCTCATCTAAGGTTTCAGACCCTTTATGCCGTCTAAAAATTCATAGTTTTTACTTTCTCAAGTTCTTTCCTTAGATTCACAACTTCACATTCTAAATTCTCATTGTGTTTCTCTTTATCTTCAAGGCTGTTTTTGAGAGTTTCTATGATTATTTTACTCTCTTCTAGGAAAATTTTGAGTTTATTGTTTTCATCAAGAAAATCATTGTCTTCTAGAGCATCCACAAAGTATCCTTTTTCTTCTTTAGATTCTTTTTCAAATGCCATGAGAGTCTAAGTTCTTGTTTACATTCTTTACACTCACTTTCTCAGTGGCCCCATCCTTTGTCTTCATGAGTATCGTAACTCTTTCTAGTGCTAAGCCGGATTCTTATGCCTTTTTGCTACTTCCTTCCCTTTCTATGTGTTTCTTTATAAGGACACTTAACGACATAATGACCAACTCTTCCACAATCAAAACATTTGAAAGGAAAGCTTACCTACAGAACAAATCTGTGCCAAGTTGAAGTTTCTTTATGAATTTTATCTCATCTTCTTACGAGATATATCCTAATCCTTGTTATTTGTACTTCCTTCCCTTTTGTAAGAAGTTCTAAAGACTTCTTCTTTTGACCTGAATGGTCCTCCTCTTCTCATTTCATATGCGGTTAGTATGCCATGAAGTTGTACCACGGTAAAGTTTTGAAGATCACCTTTTCTTCAAAAGAGTTGAAACTTTTAAACTCCAAATTTTCTTTGTTAGAGATCTTAAAGATTTTCTCAACCAAAGTAGATTCGATTATTGTTTCTCCCAGTTTCTCATGCGATTTACAATATCATCCAAGGCAATGAAAAGAAATTTGCAATGCTTTCTTCACAATTAAGCATTTTGAATTCTCTCATATTGAATTCTAAGATTTTGAAGTTTAGCACTTTTTACCTTTGCATCACCTTCATAGCTTAGAATGATTTTGTCCCACATATTTCGCTGTTGTGTTCGGTACACGCATGACTTTGACAAATTATTCTTGATTCAAACTTCCCAATAGAGAATTGACTTCCTTTGCATTTTTGTTTCATAATTCTTTCTTTCCATCGGATGTGACCGCCTTTGTGGTACGGATATCGATATCTCCTTCAACAATAGCCCATACATGTTGCTCCTAGAGGTAGAATAGGACCTCATCCTTGTTTTCAAAAAGATTAAGTTGTTTTAGTTGAAGAGTGGGCACAGTAGGCTGTTTACATCTTGATTGCTCATCTTGATTGATATTCCTTCTAGCTAAGCTTTTCGGAAGGACCTCCTTTGATACCAATTGTTGAGGAAAAATGCGAGAGGAGGGGGGGTGAATCGGTATTTAGAGTGGTGATAATTTTTTGTTTTCTTTTCTCTTAATACCATATGTTACATTACTTGTATGTCCAGAGATCTTATCATGTCTTTACTTAAATCATTGCATCATTGTTTCATCAGATAAGCATGAATAGAAATAACGATATAAACCATCAAACATAGAAACACATAGAACACCGGGATTTAAGGTGGAAACCCGATTAGGAAAACCATGTGTGAGGATTCTTTGATAACCAATATTTTATTATAAAAACATATTTCAATTTAAGTATTTGGTGCAGGACTTATGCAGCACGCGAGGCACCCACTGAAGGCTACAACCTTCTCTCATTTAATAACCTCTCTGGAAGAACTACAACCCCCACGATCATAACATCGGCTTCTATATACGAGAAGGCTTCAACCCTGCGACCCAACGCAACCTTTATTCAATTAACAAACATGTTTTGCCCAATTCTACATAACAAAAACGACGCAATACGTAATCCCGGACTTCGGAAAATTTATGCATTCGACATTCATATTCTTCTATGTGTGTTAACCTTGAGAAACTCCAAAGCATCATATGCCGGATCCACCTGTGTTCTTGATGAACTGATACATGGCACCATTGTTTCTTACGTGAATACTCTCGACTTATCACCTTTTAGATCAATGTCTTGAAGGGTGCATCATAGACTCGGAATCATCGATTAAGTGCGTTGTCTTGCCATACGTATATTCCTTAGAGAATTCCTTCTTCACCAATGCTCACCAAAAAACCTCAATCGAATAATGATCTTTGTCCTTTATATAGAATCTCGCCTTTCTCAATACCATGAGTCTAAAACCACTCAGCATGTGGTATTCCTTTTGTTTTATCCGGGGCTCTTCGATTTCTTTTTAATTTATTTTATTCAAACGAGGAGATTCAAATTATCTATATGCACCCGGCCTTTAACCCAAAGTTTAACCCTTTGGATTTTAAAACAATATCCAACGCCCCGCTTTTCCATACGCAAGTGTCTTGTTGATGTGGTGAGTTCCCGCAAGCGGAACGGCCATACATCTCAATCGTTTGTATTAATAATCATGCCAATCAATTTGAAAACCTAACCTCCGTTCTTCCATGCACGAGTCATCCCATTCGGGCCTTCAATAATATTCAATATTTTATCTACTGCCATATAATATTATAACTATAAATCCAATGGTTATTTTAAAACTTTACCTTTACATCACCGTAACATTTCTTTTATTCAAATTTCATTCTTTGACCCTAGGGCCCACATCACGGATAGCCATTTGCGATATTTGTGATCAAAAAGTGCACAAAGTTAACATTTGCGATTTGCGATGGATCGCATACTTAAATTGGTGATCAACCATATGGCGGAACACTTTGTAATTGCGATATTGCAATGTTGTGATATTGCAATATTGTGATGTTGTGATGTTGCTATGTTGCGATATTGCGATGTTGCGATATTGCGATAGCGCGATGATCGCATATCGCAAATAATCCATATCAACAAGACACTTGAAACTTCAAAGCTGCGCTTTGCGATTTGCGCTCAAGTGGTAGGGACCACTTGTCTGCCACATTCAAATATTTAAAGTATTTCCCCTTGTTTAAACATACTTTTATAAATTTCTTCATGTAGTTGTTGAGGGCTTAAATTCCCGAAATGGCTTGTCTTGAATAACTCTGCTCCTCGTAAATTGGATTTACGAGATAACTTTCGTTCCACTTGTAAAAGACGACACCCAACACCATAATCAACTCTCCATCGCAATTTGTGGTATGACCTATGACAATTAATTCATCCATACATTTCTCCCTTCCTTCTTGAATGCGTGTTAACATTCCCCTGAAGTGCTGCGCCTTTGTGCTACGCACGTTAAATACTACTGCTCCTTCTGTTCTTCCCTCTGTTCTTTTGTTGATCGTTGTTTACGCAACTTTAACATTCTTCTTCGTTGCCCATGCCTTTGCCATCAATGACAATATTCCAACAAAACTATTTGACGGGGATTTATTCACTAGGCTACAAACATGAAATTGAAATCATACATTTTAAATCAAGATTACACAATCTGATTTGCCATGGGTTTGTGGCATAAAAAAGCTTCACACAAATGTTATTTTTATGCAAAACAAGACTAGAAAAAACCGGGGGATAGGATACATTGTTTGTTACTTATTCCTATTTTTCTCTTTGGTTTGTTTTAGGCATGTGGAACTGTATCTTTCTACCTAATCTATATTTTGAGAAGTCAAACTTTTGAACAATTTGACCCATTATATTTCACTAACTTATCAAAAAATAAATTTAAAACATGATTCAACCATGATTAGGCTAGATATTTGAAAACAAGACTTCTTTAAGCACTAGTAGTGGTATTTAGTCTTACACTTTTAATGGTTCTATTTTTTGGGTATGAGGCTTTACACTCTTTTCAAATACGCCCTCTTTTCCATTTTTTTGTTTTGTATTCTTTTTGTGATTTCTCTCAATAACTTTTCATCAAACGGTGATATGTACAATGAATAGAAATTCGAACTAAGACTCTAGAATGTTGTGTTATTTGATTACTGTCTTCCCCGGGGGATCATCTACCAACCCCTTTTCATTTCCCGGTTTTGCGGATAAGGAACACGAAAGCTAACTATTTTTGAGGGCATGGTGCAATATTTACGCAAGGATTTTCAAACATGCGAAGTTCTCTTTTACACCTTCTTTGATTTTTGTTCCCAAACCTTGTTTCGCAGCGTAGCAGGTGAAAAGGCCATCTTCATCGACTCCTAAACTAATGACAAATTCATCAATTTAAATGTAGTGAAAAAGTTGGTAATAGGGCTATGGCCTCTTGGAAGGTGTCTTTAGCTTTCCTTATTCCAAGAAAAATTTTGGTCAAGAATGTAGTCATCGGGAACTTTGAAAATTTATTTGTGTTTGATTGATTTAGTGGTATCAACTCATGAAAACTTGAGCACTACCAATCAAAGTCACCTTGTTAGAAATTTCTATTTTTGGCATAGGATAACTTATTTTAGGAGAAAAGGGTGTTTGTATTCCATGGAGGGTTTCCTAAGTGTCTAAATTCCATACAGTGCGCATCCTTTAGTTTTCTTAGTTAGTAACATGATTTTTCAAATTTTTCATAGTTATTCTTCCAGAAGGGTCTCTTCGGAACAATATCCATGTCATCGAGGTTTTGAGATTTTACTTCTATAAACAGAGGCATCCTGAAATTTCTTGCATAACCTTAAGTATTTTATTTTTGTGTGTAATGGCAAGGTTTTAGATAATTTAATCACCTTGGGTCTTCTTAGAATACCTATATTGTATTCCTCTATATAGAGTTTCCAACGGACATCCCTTTAGGATTAATGGCCACATCGATTGAGGTCATGACTTTTCAAAAGAGGAGCAGACTCTTTGATAATGAAATTGTCTAGATAAAGTGAAACATAAGATTTCTTTGTTTGAAATCACTAAGATTTTTGTTCTGCGAGGGCATCTTAGAATTTTGGAATAGGTAAAAAGGGAAGGGTTGGGTTTACGATGTTTGTCCTCCTTTAATTTCTTTGATCTACATGCAAACTAACCATTGGTTTTAAGGTTTCACCAGTTAGTCTATAGAGAGTTAAGCTTGAGATTTTGTCATGATGTTTTTGTTCAAGATTGCTAAGGTCTAATTCTTTTGAGCTCTCTATGTAAATGCGATTTGACTTTTGTAGTGTGTCTTGATGTGTTTCAACTTCATATACTTGCTCAACGTTATCTTCCTCATTATATAGTATGAAAAGAATCAGATATGAGTGAATAAAATAGAGAGGTATTGTTTGAGGTATTTGTCTGTTGCTAACCATATGTTTCATATGTGATTCTCGATGCGGGGATGGTTGCATAGGAAATATCTAGTTGAAGGTTCCCCTAAAGCTTGGCTCCCCAAGATGCGGATAAGAGCATGCCATGCTTGGGAGGGATATCTACCACTACTATGTCCATGACTAGATTCTTTGCGGGAACTTGTGCTAAGTTAACATAAAAGGTCCTTAATGAGGCCCAAACATTTGACCCTACGGAATCGAAGGAGTACGGGTATTTTTAAGGTTTATCTATTTCTAGGCCTAATCTCTCCATCACATCTTTACAGAGCTGTGGGGTGTGAAGGCACGAATCCCGGCATGGTATTATGTAAGATATTGTCATGTATGTTTAGTGATATAGAGAGGGAATGGCTCGCTTCCTGATACATTCCTTCTATTTTGGGTCCAAAACAACAACTTGGGTGTCCCATCATCCAAGTGTAAAAAGTGTTAGCATCATTTCCTATGTTTAGTACCTTCAACATGAGATCTATTTATGGGTTGAGTAACAGGTTCAATGAGGGACATATTTATCAGTTTGGCAATATCTCCCTCAAAAATAAAGGCACTAACATTTTGGACATATTGACATCGACTTTATCAACCATTATATTTTCTACGCTCTTGATTTTTTTATCTTGGTTTGGAGTGTTAGACAAGGAAATGGTTTTCTTAGGGTCTTCGGTGGAGGTACTAGGACGGTAGATGCTGATTTGTGACCTAATTTTCCCTTGTTTTCTTGACTTTCTTAACTCCCATATTGTTGACATTCTCTTGTTGTTTTCTTAGAGGTGATTTCGAGGTAATTCTGAACAATGACATCTATTTTTGTCTTTCTTGGCTGAATCTAGATATATTTTTCTCCACAAGATCACATTGTATATGAGATTTCCATGAAGTGGCATTTTTCAAATCCCAAGCAATAGTCTTGAGAATCCTCATAGTTTGTGTGGGTTTGATTTGAGAAAGAAGATTTGTTCTTCTTTGGTGATAAAAAACATCTTCTTCATTATCGGAACCTATGAGATTTATATGGTTTTCCTCGAGTTCTAAAATTTCTCCTTCTTCCTCATCTACATAGTTTCTTTGAAAGGAGGTTTGATTTGATGGTCATTTTCCTTTGTTTAATTTGGGGGTATCTCTTCTAAAGTTTTGAGTTCTGTTTCGGTTTTGGGAGTTGACTTGGTGTCCCTAGGAGGTTCCCTCTCATTTAAGATTTCTCTTCTCTATCATTCTCTCCCGGTCCTCATTGGGGTACATCTAATTTAGAATTAGAGGAAGGTTGAAGGCATAGTTTTCATCCTCACAGGTTACTCTCTTCTACGATTTCAACCCTAACTCTTTTTCAATTAAGTTTACCTCTTGCACTAATCACTACTTTTTTCATTTCTTCTAGGTTTTAGGATCTCTTTCCCTTCATTGAAGAAGTCATGTCTGGATCCAAGACCTTCGAGGAATTTCACCGATTGCTAGGCCTTGTGAGGGTTTCATGTAGGCGAGAGAGCAATATACCTGCTTGTTAAACTTTGGTGCAATAGTCTTACTTTCTCTTCCATTCCTTTTAAGGTTGTTGTATTCGGAGCAGAGATTGGAGGGGGGTTTTATTGATTTCCCGTTGTTTATAAAATTTTGGTAGAGGAAGGAGGTCATGTATTGAATTATGAGTTAATGCTTTGAACCATTTTTTGGCCTCTCCTCTGAAGCACATTGCAAAGATTCTCATCTTAATGGTTTCTTCTTCTATCTCCATGTGATAAAAGCATCACGATTCTATCTACATGTTGTTGGGCGGTGATGGATTCAACCTTGGTGAAATGAGGGATCTTCGTTGATAGTCATTTGGTAAAGGGATTAGGGGTTGTGGTAAGACCAAAGGTGCATACCAAGTTGCCATGATGGGAGCTAATGGAGGATTTACAGAGGTGGGTTTGTTATAGGGGGTGTAGGATGAAGTGGAGTGGTTTTCATAGTGGTGGTATGGATGGGTGTGGTGGAAGTACTTGGACCAACAAAGTGATTTTGAGTAGACTTGGTATGGAAGTTGAAGTGATGGAGAAGTTGAAAGTCGGTGGTGTGGAAAGGAGAGGCTTCTCTACTCTGTGATGGTGAAAATCTAAGGGTTCAAGTTCGGTTGGTCAATATTATTTTGAGACCTATTTACAGAAGAGTTCCTTGTATGGTGCAAGATCAAGGCGGGGATCTTGAGCGAGAATTTCGAGGTACGAACGTTATGGAAGGTACTAATAGTGGTTAAGTTTCCCGGATCTAGAATTTTGCCACAAAATCTTCTCACAGGTCATCAAATATGTTGGGAGTGTTTGGGTCGGATGAGATATGGTGCGATCCCCTGTTGAGAGACGATTTTCAAATTTCAAAATTCGAGAGGAGTAAAAGTTTTAGTGCTGTTCCTTAAGGTTGACCTCTCTTAATGCTTGGTACTTATAGGTATATGAATGGGTTCATAAACTTCTTAGGGTTAGTGGCAAACAAATCTAGGAAGTCAAATGAGTGTTAATGAAGTAATAGGCCTATTTGGAGGCACAGTGGAGTTGCCAAGTGGAAATTTTAGCTTTTTGAAGGTAAAATGTGTTATGATCCACCACCAATAAGTAATAAGAAATAATATAAGTTTTGGGGTTGTATGAGTCTCTTAAAGTTTTTGAGAGTGTCCTATATTGTGAGTCATCATTTTTCTAGGATGATAAAGCAAATAGAGTCTACTATTTGGGTACATTAGTGTGTGTTCTTAATGATTTGATGAGGGTATATGAAGTTCTAAGGGTAAATTAGTTTGTCACTAACTCGAGAAGGTCCATCATGATCATCATTGTGTTAGTGTGGTGATGAGTAACGAAGATGAGCCACCAAATACTATCGGTCAATTTTATAAGCAATAGAAGGTTCAAATGAGTCTATAGGAGTTTGCTAAGTAGCTATATGCTCGGAAAAGGTCCCACCGTCATACGCTAGAATATTAGTGTGGCGATGGTGTGATTCACTAGTTTTCTAAGTCAAAAATGAGGGTCTAAAGAGCTTTAAGAGGTATTCAAGGGAAATATACCTTGAGAAGTCCCACAGTGATCACACGAATGTTAGGGTCCCATGGTTTGGTATATTGGCTGAGACCAAATGACGGGGTAACATGGAACCAATATTTGGAGTCCTGAGACCTAGCCTTCTGGACTTAGAGGCTCTCTCTATTGGGTACAAGGATTTTTCTTTTGCTCTAGGTGTTTGATTTTTTAGGCTAGTTAATAGGTGTAGGGTTTTTTATTGTTTTGGTGGGGTAAGATGGTCAAATGGAATAAGTGGAGTGAGATTTTGTAAAGCCATTGGGCTATGGAGTCAAGTGAAAGTCAAGAGTGTCTAAATGATGAAGCAGAGAGGTGTGTTGTAGGGCCAATTTAGCAAGGTTAATGGATCCTTAAGGTGATGTATGAGGTGTATCGAACATTAGATTTGGGAAAGACTAAGAGGTCTTAAACATATATGGTTAAAAATTACAATTCATGAGGTAGGGAAAACCATTGAAAACTCGATAAACCCAATACTCTAAACTAATAAACATCTAAGAGAAACATTCAGGTGAAACATAGAAAGCATAAGAGATTCTAACTTTAGAAATTCACCTTTAGATTTTGGGAAAACACATAAGACAATACAAATAACTCAATTTATGGAGAGAGAAATCCTAAATAGCATATATCAAGTTATTAGAACTACGAGACAAGTTTGTAAGCGTGGACAAAGGGCAAGATGAGGCCGAGACCTCTTTGACAACTTAAAAATCAATATTTCACATAAAGGCTTCAATATAGGGTTTGACAACTTCAAATAAGCGAGGCATACAATGAATCATACTTTTAAGATAGCATACTAATAATACATGAAACAAAAACAAGTTTTTAGTGGACCTCGAGAGCAATCAAGGTTCGCCCAAGATGGCCAAAGAGAAAACATCAAAGCTATAACAAATAGGAGGCCCCGGGGTGCCTTATATAACATGTCTCAACCTATGAATTTTATGATTTATAGTAGCCAAGAAGAATGAAACAAGATGAGAACAAGAAAACATCACCATTCACCAAGCTATGGAATCACGCAAACAAGCTTCTCCATCATCCAGAAGCGAACGAGCCATTCATCCATACCACCAAAACCAATTTCTTCTCCAAACTCAACGAAACCTTATATTGCTCTTCAAGCTCATCAAATGCCAACAAAATACATAGGGCCTCATGCTCTATTTATGGAGAAAATGAGGACTAAAACCCTAAATGTGGTAGGAAAATGTCAAAATGTAGTCATAAATATCATTTGTGTCAAGAGACCATGCGAGGGGCCAAGGCACGTAATATCCCAAGAAATAATTGCTAAAAATAACTAATTGCACCTAATTATAGCTTAATTTTCCTCAAAAAAACTCAAAAATATCTATTTACCAATAAATGAGTGTGTTTTTAGACTTTTGATCCCAAACGGACTAGGCGGTGTTTGTGCCTAATGCCACTTTATTATCAGAAGAAAATGGGGTCCCTTGTAATTTGAGTTTTGGACCCCTTCCAGGCTTCTGAGATTTGGATCCATGATGCTTTGTTGGAAAGCCTAATGATTATAATTTCTAGAAATTATTGAGTTGTGCTGAGTGGATGCCATTTTAGTAAAAATCAATTCTCCCAACACGCTCTGTGCGTAGCGCCTTGTCTAAGCAGGCGGGGAAAGGGAAAATTTTTGATGTTTTTGACCTTTTGAGGGTAAAGTATACAAATCAGTCTGAAAATTGGTGAGCATACTATTGGTGATGTGAGAAATAAAAACAAAAACTTTGATAGCTGAGGTACACCAATTTTGTGCGTAGCGCCTAGGGTGCCGCACTGCGAGGGTAATTTGGAAAAAACAAAAAGTTGTCAATTTGCACAAAATTTGTGGAGAGGTCCTTCAAAGGGTTTTGGGAAGCCTATGAAAAATATTGAGCTATGTCTCCAAGTTTTATTGGTCTTTAATTCCTTTGATTGCTTAATTTTTAATGAATTCTTTTTATTTACGGACCTACCATTACCTTCATTGATGTCCGTACTTCTAACTTTGTCCCACTTTTATAGCTCACTTAGGTCTTCAAAACTTACCATCACCTTTTACTTTCTTCTCTTTGGCTTTTCCTTCACTAAGGTTCTCTTTTGGTCAATTTCTTACTATCATTGTGAGTTTTTTGAAAATTTAGAAGTTTTATTTGTGTACGCTTATTCCTAGTCGCCCAAGCTAATAGAAATATTTCATTTTTGTGTTAATTTTCTTAATTGATGAATAAAATGTAAAGGAGAACATAAAAACTCCTAACGACATCCAAATAGTATTTAACGATGTGAATAGAGGAAAATAAGGGTTGTTTCAATAAAATACACTTGCATGTGAGCAAAGGGTTGAGGAGATTGATTGGGTCAATAGGACCAAATCATGAAGTCTTGTCGAGATCCTGATGTACCTCATGGAGGGACAATGCGATACAGAAGGAGGCCCTCATGTGAAAGAGATAATTCCACATCAAGGTGGTTTAGGGTTTGCAAAGCTCTCATCTTATAAAAGGAAGGGGAAGGCTCTAGAGAAGGTTGTTCATGATTTTATATTTTAGAGTATATTTTACCTTGGAGCATATCTCATTCTCTTGGTTGTTTAGCGAAAATTGTGAGGATTTCTGTTTAGAATTCTCTCTCCTTCCATTGAGTATCTCTTGGAGGAATTTTATTTCTCTTCCACTATCGGGCATATGGCCAAGATCCATCTCCCTTAGACGGTGTAAATACTAGGTAGTTTACTTGTTTCGATCGAAGGCTATGACAAGTGGCTTACTAGATGCACTCGAATCTAGATTTTACTAGTGCCTCTTCTCGGTGAGTGTGTCTTTTAACCCTCACGGAATAGTGTATTAACAGTTTGGGCTTCGATTATTGATCTTGGCATTAGGAAAATTTAGCACGTTTCAGGTGCGGTTTATCCTCTTATGCTGTGTTATTTCCGATTCTGATTATAGGTATACGACATTCGGTTGGAGAAGTGATCTCTAGTGTAAAGGAGTCTTCCATTATGAGTAGACTCCATGGTTATTGTTCAATTGTCTTTATATTCAGACTATGATTAATTGCTGCATATACTTCAGAATTTTTGAATCATTATATAGTCTTGCTCTGATAAAACTTAGGTCTACTCTGTTATTTTATTATTATTTGAAATCCCCCGAGGGAATGTAAAGTAAAGACAATCTAGTGTACCAATACGGTATAGATATGATATTTTGTGCACATATATTTCATATATCTTATAATTAATGTAAATCTGCTATAGCCCCTGAAATTTACGCTGTATATTCTTGTTCCGGAGAAATAAAGTGTTGCAACACCTCATTCTTGAGGTTATCACATCTATTCTCCCCTTTTTCTCATGATATGAGCAATAAACTCCATGATATGATGTAATACCATGTATGAATACTTATTACATAATATTTCATCATAAACCCTCTAAAAAATACGTTTTTTTAAATCTTGATAAATTAAGTTTGCATTAGCTAAGCCATGGGGATTGAGCCTTTTCTAGCCATGTCGGGAGTGGGAGATATTTTAACTTCAGCTAGAATTATTATTTTTAGCTAATTTGAAATATATTAGTCCATATAACCTATTATAAGGGATACAACTATCATTTTCCTCTTTTTTTACATGAATCTCCACAAATTCACCTTTTTAGGGCTCAATTTTCTGATTTTCCCTACTTTTTGGATCTTAAAATGAATAGGGGATTGTTGTTGTAACATAATATAATTATAATGTGTTTCACAGCGCATTTCATGAGAGTGAATAGAGTGATACTACTCCATAATTGGATTTAGTTATTGTTGTAGTCCCATTATTGGGCATTTCCGGCCATTATAGGTATGAGAGGCTTGTTTATCTCCTAGTTTGCTTGGTTTCGATTTCATATTGGATTGGGATATTAGATTATCATATCTAAGATATACGAGAGCTAATCTTGTTTACGTAGCATACATTCCTGAAAAATGCGTTTTTCTAGGCAGCTACACTTTGCTAATCCCAATTTAGGGGATACTACGGTGGTATCAAAGAAGATTTCTTGGCTTAGCACCAACAGGTTCAGCCACAAGAAGATATAATATATCACGATGATGAAGAGGATGATATTTCTCATCGGTTCATATCCGGAAGAACCTCTCCAAGGAGGTTAAGCGGATGAATAGTTGCGGTGAAACTCTAGAGGGTTTTGAAGAGAAGAGCCATGCACTTCCTATTCTCACATAGAGAATAATACAAGAGACATAGAGGACATGGAATATGATATTCTAAGTGAATACAACTAAATCTAGAGCCTCCAAGGAGACTCTAAGCACCTTCAATTCATTCAGCTAAGAGGAGAGGGATCTATATCTTTGCATCTTCATTGATCTGACAACATAAAAGTTTGCTGCTTGCTGTGAGCAAAGCGGTGATGAAGAAAATAAGACCCATGCCTTATGGGATCATTCAAATGAAAACTTCATTCATGAAGCAAGGAGGATGAAATGGTAGATAGTAGACATCTTGAGTAGAGAAACTGCCTTTCTCCTTTCTAGATGACACTTTCTCAATGAGCACTCCCCGACTCAAAAGAAAACTTCTACTTGTAGTAAGTTCTAAGGCCTCACTAGTTTTGGAAGACCATGCATGAGGGAGGAGGTCTCATCAAGAGATCACACAACGAAGAATTTACTTCAACATTTAATGGAGTGCAAAAGTTCTTCAACGGTATGGGAAGCTCTTTCCTTCTCACACTTGGATCTTCATGGATTCAGGGAGGAACGGATAGATGATGGAGGACTTGTCCTTCGGATGGATAAAATCTCTCATGTTTGTGTTGGACACTCCTTGAGCCACACACATCATGGTAGATTTTTTTTCCTGCCACCTGTTGGAACCTTATGGGATCACATTGATCCTTGGAAAGTGCTAATATCCATGAAATGCCAAAGAAAAAAATTTGAATTGGGAAGATGGTAGCCCTCATGGGAGGAGTACCAAGATTAAGGATGAAGGGAACATCCACAATTGGTTGAGTGGATTGAATGGAGAGCAAGAAGCCGGTGAGCTACTTCCCGAAATTTATGATCTTGGGCAGCGAGGAGGCTTGGAAGTGCAGTAGTTACTTCTGAAAGAGTTTGTGGCATCATCCTCTTTCTAAGGGTATGTGGAGGAAAGATGTGCGGTAGGATACTTGCATCATTGAGAAGCGTAGGAGTATGGGCACATTGTGTTGATAGTAATTTTCTTCATATCAATCACCATGTTTTCACTACATGATTTATATGATGGAGGTATGGGGGAAGAAGCAAAATATTTTGTTGCTTTGGATGTTCTTGGGAGAGAAGCGAAGCGAGTTTCTCTCACACATTGCATGATGTTGCGGAGACGGAGATGGAATTATCTCCTTAGCCTGGGATGATATGGAAGTACTTCCACTTCGGAAGGAACTTCTTGTTTGTAGCAAGATGATGGAAAATGTCTTTGTATTGAAAATGTCAAATGAGAGCCTATGTATTGGCGGGAGCCTAGTTGCATGGGCCAACATACGCTATCACTTTGGAGCCTAAACACGGATGGAGTGTTCCGGGGATCATTCCACTCTTGGTGCATGATGGATGAGGTACGAAAAGATGGAGTAATGGATGGAGACATCTATTCTTGTGTTATGTTCTTCTTGGCTTGGATTTCCAAGTATGGAGGAAGGATCCTCATGCGACACATGATTCATTTCTCTTCATGAGTATCATATCCTTATGGAGTATTTGTTTATGGACCCTATCATGATCTTTCTCTTAGCGGATGGTAAGGATCTTGTTGTTTCATTTAGTGATTTGCATACTCTTACCATTTTTATACGTTAATGTTGGTGTCCCGTGTTTTGATAGTTTGGAAAATCAAAAGACAAGGCAACATTAGAACCAGTTTTAGAGGATTCTGAGGATCTAGTCCTCTTGTTCTCGAGAGAGGATCTCTCAAAATTTTTTTTGCAAAGGTTTATCTTGTGTACTTTGAGTATTGGTTTTTATACTAGTTATTAAGTGCGGTGTTTATTTGTTTGTTTGGATTTAGAATTTGGAATGATACTGTGAACATGAAAAGGCCTAGGAAAGATATATAGGATAGAGAAATGTCTGGTTCATTGGGAAATGGAGTCGAAAAGGATCATAACATACTCATCAATGGATATAAGATATCAAAAGGGAAAATCTAACTTGGCCGCAAGATCCTTTTGTTTGGAATGAGATGGACATCGATGATTTGGAAAGATAATTTTTAATTCTCAACGAAGGGAAACTTGAAAATAAAACTTGAAAAATAAAAAAATATTTGATAGCAGGGGCTCACCTTAAATTCTACAAGCATTCTTTAAGCAAATAATGACTTCAAGACAACTTTCAAAATGAAATCTAAGATTAGGAGACACCCTATTTCCTCGAAGATTTTATTTTAAATGACTTAGAAAACATAAAATATTCACGATAATTATAGTCATAGAAGAGGGAACACCTAAAAAAATCTATGATCATAATTATAACGACCTTTCAACCAAAATTTTAAGGAAATTGAAAACAAAGAATAAAGATCCGAAAAACAGGACCTCTTTGATTCTTTGTAAGAAAAGAACTTCAAGGAGACTTCAATAACGTTTTTAAGTGGCAATGACAGCGAGGAGAACCATAAATCATGCTAAAACCAAGCTGTTCGAACTATTAAGGAAATAAACAAGCATGAAGATTAAAGAGAGATTAAAGACTCTAAAATACTTCGTGACTTGTAAACAGTGAAGGATGAACGGATCTAAGAGTGCTTCCGAGTCATTTCTTAGCCTAATACTTTCTATCCCTCTTTGTAGTAAGAAGTTATGGAACATAATGAAAACGGGGGGAAAAACATTAAACGATTGAGAATACTTCACCAATAGCCAAGCTCATGGATCCAATGATAGAGCCTTCATAGTAACAAGCATGCAACAATATCATCAAGGCTTCCAAAACTTCAATTTGTTCTTCAACTTCAACGGACTATGTATTTATTTCAAAAAGAGTTTCGGTATTACAACTTGTGGTCAAACAACAACCAACAACCAACCCCTCAATCATCTTCTACATAAGTATATATAGAAGAATGAGAGTGAGATACGATAAAGATCTCTAATTACAATTAATACGGAGACTTAAATGGCTTGTTGACGCACAGAGCTCAACGAAGCAACACATAATTGTCCTCTATATAAAATAATTTACATTAACCATTAGGTTTTGTGGAAAAAATTTGTTGACTTCAAGAGCTTCTCATCGTCTTTGAAATAACCTGGCATGACGGCTACAATAAGTTCCTTTTGGTTGAAATAACCACATTCACTTGTATTTGATGCTAAATATCTCCTGGTCTATTAATAACTTCGACTTTCTTTGATTGCTTTGAGGCTACGGTGTGGCTGCGGTGGCTGGAGGTTTAATTAACTCACGAGGTGACAGCGGAGGTCTCTTTTATGATAAATCGGTCACAATTTTCCTTTAAAAATGTGGTTTAGGCTTACGATAATCTATTTTTAGCGTAATCTCATAACTGCATCTTTAATTCTCTTGTCTGATAATTTCATCTTTGGCAACGATAATTCTCTAAGCACGCTTGATTCATGGTGCTGACGGATGTGAAGGGTTGCGTAGGGGCGATATGGCATCAATGCCTCAAGAATCATTAATGAAACGTGAAGTCTAAACCACTGTGTTTTGATTTTCTTTGGTGAATCGAAGAGCGAGGAGGATCGTCATCCTTCGCCTTAGATTTTTTTTTTTTCAAAAATGGTGAGAAAACATTTAAACCTGCCAAAATACAAAAAACTATT
This sequence comes from Pinus albicaulis, assembly GCA_034641835.2. Lineage (NCBI taxonomy): Eukaryota > Viridiplantae > Streptophyta > Pinopsida > Pinales > Pinaceae > Pinus > Pinus albicaulis. The sequence goes on along the minus strand of CM076574.1, from coordinate 620,856,496 downwards.
ATAAAATCCTGCACATATATGGGTTTGCGCGCGAGAGGCAAGTGGAGGAAGCATGGCCGTGGGATGGCATCATCCAATGATCGGGACCCACGATCGGAGAAAAGCGGAAGAAAAGATTAAATCGAGTCGTCGATCGCACGGGGGGTGACCGATCGAGGCTGAAAATAAAAATGGAGAATCATTGGTGGCGATGGAATCGGGGGTTATGGAATATAGATAGTGGTCCATATCGGACCCGACGGCGGAGACAAGCGGATGACGCATTGTGGCCGACTGGCGCCCGGGTATCTTCGGTGAGCGATGTGCGCGGGTGGATGGCAGCGGATCGGATGGTGGATAATGTATCGCTAGGCGTCCACGTCCAAACAATAACGCCGATGGGCAAGCGGTTTTTGAAAAATTACCGGGACGCGTGTCATGCGATGAGTGGAATCGGCGGCGATCGGGAAAAAACATCGCCCAAGGCGGTGCAATGGCCTAGGTTTTGGGATGGGTTAGTGGAATGCAGGGACCACACAGAACGGAACTCCGCATTCAGATCTACAGATCAGATCGAAGGCACGGAATGAATTAAATTTGAATCGGCTGAGATTTAAAATATAATAATAAAACCGATGAAATTTCAATATAAACCCGGGTTTTAAACTATGTGAGAAATTTCTGGCAGGAAAAATATTGGCATGGGGTATTGAGACACATTAAACATGGGAAATGACATGGTAGGGGTCAATGGGGAAAAGAGGTTTTTAGACTATGCAGGGGCAACAAAAGTCCAAATGTGGGTTTTCAATGGTTTTTAATGATTTTCAAGGGGATCTAAGGGTTAAAATGAGGAAAAGAGAGGAATCTTTAAACCTTGTAGGGGTTTGATGAAGGGGAATAGGAAAAACATGAAAATGAGGGATACTAGCGGGGAAATGGAGGGAGTAAAAACTTAGGATAGTTGGAAGAAAGGAAGAAGAGGAAATGGTGTGACGTTTTCTTCATGTATTAATGACAGAAATGTGATTAAAAAGGAAACGGGTGATAGGTTTTCCAAAGGATAGGATTTCATCAAAGACAGCATCAGCAATTTTAGCAATGAAATTGTTTTCTTCGACCTCCCAACATTATTTAGCCACCACAGTATGACGGAAATTTATGGGTGGCTAACGGTGGCTCCTTGGGGATGGTGCCTTTTTGAAGGCATCAGAATTTCGGTTAGGATTCTCGGAAGGTGATCGATTGCCTCATCCATTGGTACCTTTCCTTGGTAGGAATGATTTTTTCAACTTATATTCATGGAGTCATAAAAACAAAGGTTCTTTACCAACAAAAAGATTACCTGCAGTCTACGTGTGTATTTTTTTCTTCATTTTAGTGCATTTAGATTGGCAAAACCCTTTTCACAACATTTTATTATTTAAAAACATAAAACTAACCTAATTCTACTCCTTGTTCTCCACGAACTTGATTAAACGGTTGAGTTCGGATGTTTCTCTACTTATTCTATTATACATTTATTCTCTAAATTCTAAAACATAAATTTAAAAACGGTCAAAGTCGAAGATTAAGTTGTTTGACTTGCTGTGATCATGGCATAAAAACAAGGCTGCACATAGACATTTATTTTACAGAAAATTTAAAACAAAAAAGGAGAGGCTTGAGGTCTGAAACTTGAAAAAATTTCCTTCCTCTTCTCTCTGACTCTTTGTTTGATCTTTGTTTTGAGCTATCTTTGCTTTCTTGGTTCAAGTTTAAATACGATTAGAACCATATTTTTACATCTTTTGACCTAGGAATTTGACTTCGGTTGGGTCATTTCTCTTTGAAACTTTAGGTTCATATTTTGAAACTGTTTGAAACTTTAATTTCTATCCTAAACTATGTTATTGATAGCGAAAGTTAAACGATTTGGAAAAATCGAATTCACTATCATATAAATTAGAAAATTTAAGGCTAATTAATTAAGATTAAACTGTTTGACTAACTAGAAGTGTGTGTTTTAGGAGTGGCATTTGACTTCACACATTTTTCAGGATTTGTTTCTCTTTTTGTGTAGATATACTTTCTTTGCTTGTTTTCTGATACGCCCTCTTTTCTTTCATTTCTTTGTTTTGTATTTTGATTTTTCTAACTTTGAATGCAATGGTTAGAGTATGATATTTACAATGAAAAATAAAATTCTTTGGGCACATAAGATTCTTGGCGAAGTAATTGCATAAGAACATCCTTCCATTGTGGGACCTCATATAGGTATTCTCAACCAATTATTTCCAAGAAAAATGCATTATGACCCTCTCAGCATGAATAATATAGACCCTTTCCACAAGTTAAATTTTCATATGTTTTCCTTCTCTTCTTTTAGGATATGAGATGTGTATTTCAACAGAAGTGACATATAGTCCTTTATCAAACTCAACTACAACATTTCCAGCCTAGCTAGGTTCTACCATTTCCTCTCTCTTGGTATACATCTAAATGGACTGTCTTGGGTGGTTCTTCCTTCTGTATCATTCTCTTTAATGGCACTTCTTCAGGCACCTGTGTTGACTCCTAACAGAGTTTGGAAAAAAAAATGTCCATTTTGTAAACCTGGTGACTAAGTGTGACATTGAAATTTATTTCATAGTTATTTTATCCTTATGGTAACATTCGGTTTCTTTGCCATGAGCTCTAATTTTGCCTCAACATCTTTTAAGGATATTCAGCTAGGTTTTAGCTAGAGTTCATTAAATCCATTTCTATGGGGGCGTCACAGCAGTGGGAATGGCTAAGTTTATATGGATATTATAGCAATCAACCATGTTCTTAGATTTAAAAGCGGCGGCATTGTCACATTATGATTTTTACGGGACAACCAAATATGGATAGGATATTAGTTTCAAGGAACTTGATAATGACAAAAGTAATTTGCATTTACGGAAGGTATCGCTTATATCCATTTGTGGTAAAGAAGTGGGTGGCTATGAGGATCCATTGTTTTGAGTACAGGGAGGATGGGTGAATTTCCCCCAATAGAGTCAACCCATTGAAAAAGGTGCCTCAAATACGATGGGATGTAAGGGTAAGGGGAATAAGTTTTCTTTTTCCATCAAGATTTGGCCTTATGGCAAAACATGACCAACTTTTGAGTGTACGGGAAAAGGGTAGGCCAATAGTAACCGGATCTAAAGAATTTTGTTTGTTGTGGCCTTCAGGTAAATTGTCCTCCACATTCTTCGTCATCTTGATTCATGTGATTTTTTCCCTACATCATCTTCAAGTAAACATTTAATCAAATTCCAACAGAATTTTCCAATATGTGATCCATCTAGTATGCAAAAGCTCAAAGCTTTTTGTTTCAAAATCTAGCTTTAGTTTTTAGACAAAAAGAGGAGGGGCGTTTAAATATAAAAGCACATAAATAATGTCATCATACCAAGGAGAATTAGAGAAATGCTTCTTCAATAAAAGAAGCGATGAGTTCTTCTATTTCTCAACACACTCTATATGTTTATGTCTAGTGGCAAGAAAGTTAGACTCGGCCATAAGTTTTGCTAATCCTTCCCTTTAATTAGTTTGGTGGGCTAATTTCCCAAAGTCATATTCAAGAATAGTTACAATCCATTTCCCCTTTTACCACTTGGGGTCTTGACTTAGGAATGTCAACGAAAACGGTATGTGGAACAAAAGCAATTATGTGAGAATATAAGAAATATAGACCTAAGGAAGTCTTTTAAATACTTTCCACTAATGTAAAGGCTTGCTTCTCCATGATGGCTTATATTTGAGAGGAGCATCTCTTAAGGCCCTACTAAAGAAATGCTGTGGTTGTTCTTGCTTGAATCATTCTTTTCGAGTAAAGCTGTGACTATTGTGCTGGATACAAAGAAAAGATATAAAAATCTTTGGTGAAATGGGACTAATCGGAAATTTAGTGTTTGAGTAAGAGCTTGTTTGAACGGTTCGAATGATTGTTTAAGTGGTAAAAATCCATTTTTACCTACATATTTTCTTAAGCATGTTTCTAATGTTTTTTAATAGCTCGGCAAGATTAGACAAACCTCCTTAGAAAATTAATCTTTCCGATGAAAGATTGCAATTCTTCAAGGCTCATGGATGACAATACGCAATATGCCATCTATCCCTATTAAGGTCTATTTTGATTCCCTCTTCTGAAATTATATGGCCCGAAATTTTACCTTCTTGGGGGGGGCAAAAATTTTCTTGGGGATTAAATGACTCAGGCAAAATTTCTACACTTCTCGAAAACTTTTGAGTGAATCAAATGTTCTTCATCTATTTTGAAACGAGTTATGTCATCAAAGGTAAATGATTATGAAATAGCCAATTTCTTTAGAAAAGGCTGTGTCACTTGACCCCTTTGGAAGGTGGCCCCATTCATTAATCAAGAAAGGCATTCGACATACATAAGATTGCCCCAAGGTGTGGTAAAACGGTTTTGATTTGATCACTTGGGAGCACTAACACTGGTTATTAACTTTGAGAACCCATCTAAGAGGAAATCCTATTTGACCCAATTACCTTAAAGTATATGGTCCATTTTGGGTAAAGTGTGATTTGTCTTTTAAGGCTCTATTTAAATTTAAGTCAATACGAGCTGATTTCCCCTGTTTTCTTTCTAACAAACAAGGTTGGTACCTAAAATACGATGAGTCTATGATTCTGACATCATGCATTTTCCATCTCTTGCCTTGACTGGGGGTAGTAGAGAGGATTTATTCTCCTTATTTTTTGTTTGAAGAGCTTTTTAGTTTCTTTCAGGATTTTATCTTGGATGATGTTGGTATCATATGATTTTAGGTCTTTGTATCCCAAAGGCAAAACATCTTTAAAATCTTTGAACAACTCTATATACTACCAATTTCATGTATCTTTGAGAGAGTGCTGGATAGTTTAATCATCTTTCGATTTACTAGGCTATATATATTATGTTCTTCTACATATGTTTCACGAATACCATTCTTGGTTCTTTGGCTACATCGTTAAAATCAAAAAGGTGTTGTAAAGGTGCTAGACCTCTTGGAATTTTATCATTTTTGCATTGTAAAACTTCCAAGTCTTCTTGGTCGGCATTGTCGATTATCTACGCTTCAAAAGGATTCTCACAATGATTTATATCAGCGGTATAAGTCATTTTCAGCACGGATTTGTTCAATGTACAAACAATTTTCTTTATGGAAGTGGTTTACAGTATTGGTATCTTGTAGAAATATTTTTACGATTTTAAAAATCATCTATGTGTTTGTTCGAATCAAACACTTACCGGTGATGTTCGTTGTCGGTATCGGGCCTATGTTTCACCTTCACACGAGTTGTTCATTTATTTCGGGTATACGGCAATTCTTTGGCAGTGAAGCGAGTTCATTTGCTGAATGATTCAATTCTCTTGGAATGAAAATAAGTTCATACTTTTCAAAGGTTTTTAATAGATCAAGGGTAGCGTTTCGATATTCCCTAAGTCTTGGATTTTTATTTGAGTATTCTCCTTTGATTTGTCTTGTGATAAGGGTTAGAATCTCCATTGTTGATATCTTTTAACGGCTCTAACTTTTTAGCCGGTTGTAATCCAAGGAGGTGCTTTCATGCTAAGCCAATATTGTTGGTGCATAGGAGAAGTCAGGTTTGTATGAAAAACTACTTGTTTTGTATTTTTAAATCCTTTGCTCTTGCACTTGTTTTATTACAAGATCCATCAAAATTTGTTTTCCAAAGTATGCCATCCTTATTTTCATTTTCTTGTTCTTGTTGATTGTAAATGTTTTGAATTTGATTGAAGGGAAGAAGATTGGATTTTGTAGTGGGCCCAGTTGGGTCTATGTTTTCCTTATCTTGTTGAGTAATTTCATCTTCGTTACATAAGATAAAAGGAATCTAAACTTGATTGAATAGAATAGGTGTTGGAGAGTTGTTTGGTTTGTCTATATTTCTCACCATGTACTTCATGTGAGATTCTCTATATGGTCTTAGGTTTTGGTTAAAAATGGGAATGGTGGCATAGACAGCATGTCCATTTGACGGCTTCCACAATTTTTCAGCTCCCCGAGATCTTGATAAGAACGTACTTATACTTGGGGAACTTTTAGCTACAACTATGTCCATGACTAAACTCTTGCTTGATTTGAGCTAAATTAACACAGGTCTTTGATTAAACCCAAACACTTATTTGTGCTTGAGTCAAAGGAATACAAGTCTTTATGGTTTGGTAATTTCTAAGCCTAAGCTTTCCATCACTACCTTGGGCATTAGATTGTGTGAGAAGCTCCTTAGTCTAACATAGCATTGTGTAAAATTTTCTCATGTATGTTCAAGCTAACATAGAAGGAGGACAACCCTTCTTGGTATTTTCCTTCAACTTCTGCAGGCCAAACAACAACTCGGGTTTGTCATTTGGCCGAGTTTAAGGTGTCTGTATCACTTCCTAAGTTCAAAGCTTTCAAAAAACTTGGTTTTTGTACACCTCTTGGGTTACTAGTTCCAGCTAGGGGATGGTAATTTTATCTTAGCAATCTCTCCCTCGAGGTACAGAAAGGAATAATTGACTTGTTTGTATTTACATACATTTTTCGATTGAACTCTTTTTAGAAATTTTGATTTGCTAAACCTTGTTTGGACTGGTAATTGGGATAGTTTTATTAGGACCATTGGCTGAAGTGCTAAAGTCTTGTGTTTATTATGCGAGTGGACACCTTTGTCTTTGTTCAGTCGGGTTTCTTAGCCAAAGTGTTGGCTTTCTCTGTATTTTTTGGAGTGAGTTTCTACGTTTTTCTTGTGGCTTGATATTAGTGTTCTTGTCTTTTGAATTATCTACTTCCCTTGCTCCTAAGATCCTCTTGTTTATGTACTTCCATCGATTGCCCTTTCAAAGCCAATCTATAGTCATCGGAATCTTCATAGGTTTTTGTATTTTGATCATATGAGAAGAAACCTTTTTTTTCTTCCTTGAAATTATGAGAAAAACATCATCCCCTTCAGCAAGTCCAATCAAGTTTACATGATTGTTCAATATTTCCAACTCCCTTGTCTTCCTCATATTGATCTACATAGTTGCATTGAAAGGGAGGTCTAATATGTTGGTCACTTTGTTTTTTGCTTATCTTGATTGTTGTCTCTTCTAATTCTTATTTCTGTTCTGTTTTGATTGTTTTGAGGTGTAGTTTGGTTTTGATTTTCTTGTGCTTTCTTAATTATGCTCATCTCTTTCATCATTTATTCCATCATTCTCTCCATTTTTGAGCTTGAAGTAGAAGGAGCGATTCCTCTCTAAAAGATACTCTCTTCTCGAGTTTCATTCTTACTCTCTTCTCCATTCAAGATTTACTTCCATAGAAATAAACACCCTTTTGCATATCTTCAAGGATTTGCAAAATCTCTCTCTCTCAACCAATAGGTCATGTCGGAAGTCAAACCCTTCGAAATTTGTTTAAAGCTAAGCCACCAATGAGTTTTAGTTAGAGGAGAAGAGGTACGTATACACTATTGAATCTGATGCGGGTAAGCTTTTACTTTCCCTAGTGTTTCTATGGAGGTTCTTGTGGAAAGGACTTGGAGAGGGTTTTTATTTACTTCCCATTTATTTAAGAACATTTGATGGAAGCCTTGGAGATCATTAATACTATGGGGGGATAAAATTTTAAACCATTTTCTTGCTTCTCCCCCTAGGCTACGAGCAAATAACCTAAGCAACGGAATCATCATCAATTTCATTTGTCAAAATAGTCATTCATTTTATCTACATGTTGTGATGCGGTTGTAGCATTGTTAGCATCATATAATGGAATTTCGATGATAGTCTGTGGAAGATGACAATGGTACGGGGAAGGACTAGGGGATCATCATTTGCCATAATGAGTGGTGGGGGTAGATTTATAAGGAGCGGATTAACGAGCGGGAACATTGGGATGAGGGGTGTAGTGGTTTGAACAATGGATGTAGGATGAGCGAGAAGTGGATGGACCGGGGAATGAGCGCTAAAAATTTGATCTTGGATAGAGACACCTAAGTTGTGAAGGAAATGTAAATCGGGAGGTGTTGTCTCTCTGCTGAGGTTCACTTGTTTTTAGGAGATGATGTGGTGAAGACTTAGAATCTAACTAATCTAAATCTTAAGAGACCTGGTTCTAAATGGATTTACTAAGTCCAACTTGAGATTGTTGGAAAGTGGAAAATTTTAGGAAGCGGAATTAGCTCTCCAAGGTGATGCGAAAATAGTTGATAATTTAATCTTGAGGAGACTTCCTAAGGATACTTTCGGGGTTGTTAACTATTCACAGTGGGTTTGGGTCGGGAGTAGGCTCTAGTATGTGAATATTTCTAGGAGCCACTATGCTATGTTTTTTGAACTGTAGTTAGAAAAGAGAGTTTAACCAAATATTATAATCTTTAAGAAGGCTAATTGATATTTTTAGAAAGAAGAAGAATTTTAATCTCTTAAAGCCTTCTAGTTGAGCTTGTATGATGCTATTAAGGCCAGGGTCTTTCGGTGGAGTCTTAAGGTCTGTTGTTAGGATTGTGGGTCGCGGTGGAAATTTTTAGCTCTTTTGGAGTAAAAAGTTTTATAGTCCTGCAAGTTTATTATGAAGCCAAAGCCGAAATGTTTTTGGATTTTTACAGTCATTTGGTCTTATAGGTTATGAAATTGTCCTAAATATGACTTAACATAAGCTAGGGTGTCAGAAACACCACGATTCACTCTTATGGCTTGGTAATGAATCCTTAGGGGTTTGAGTAAAGGGCTTTTTATAAGAATCCTAGGGTTACTTGGTTTATCATTTGATTTCAAAAGGTCCTATCATGATTACCATTGTTGGTAGTGCTTGAATAAGAGTTACTTATGTTATACTGAACGATTAGTGTTTTGTTTTTTTTTTTTTTTTTTGAAAGATTTTACTCGAGGGCTCCACCGTGATCACCATTATGTTGGTGGCGATGAGGTGGCTGATAATCCTTTGGATATTCTTTGAAAATAAGGGATTTACGGATTCATAAAAATTTACTTATATTTTCAACGACTCGGAAAGGTCCCATCATGATAAACACGTGTCTGTGGGTGTCTAGTGTTTTGATATTTGGAAAATCAAAAAAAAGACAAGGCGACACTCCAGAACCAATATTTAGAGTTACGAGGATCTAGTCTCTTGTTCTCGAGAGAGGGATCTCTCCAAATTTTGTTTGCAAAGGTTTATCTTGTGTACTTTTCGAGTGTGGTTTTAGACTGATTATTAAGTACGGGTGTTTAATTGTTTGTTTGGTTGGTGGAATGATACAACGAACATGAAGGCCTAGGAAAGATATAGGACGGAGAAATATACGGTTCATTGGGAAATGAGTCAAAAATAGGTCATAACATACTCATCAGTGGATATAGGATATGAAAGGAAAAATCTAACTTGGCCGCAACATCCTTTTTGTTTTTGGAATGAGATGGACATCAATGATTTGGAAAGAGAAGTTTTAATTCTCAACAAAGGGAAACTTGAAAACAGAAACTTCAACAATAAAGAAATATTTGATAAATAGACTCCTACCATAAATTCTACAAACATTATTTAAGAAAATAATGACTTTGAACAAATTTCAAAATGAAATCTAAGATTCGGGGAACACTATTTCCTCAAAGATTTTATTTTAAATGACTTAAGAAAACATTAAATATTCATTGATAATTGCGGTCATAGAAGAGAGAACACTAAAAATCTATGATCATAATTATAACGACCTTTAGTATTGTTTAAGTGAAAACAAAGGCGAAGATCAAAACGAGACCTCTTTGATTCACGCCAAGCAAGAACTTCAAAGGGAGACTCCAATAACGATTTTAAGTGGTAGCGGACAAGCGAGAGAACCATAAATCATCTTTGAAACCAATTTATTCGAACTATTAAGGAAATAAACAAGCATGAAGATTAAAGAGAGAGATTAAAGACTCTAAAATACTTCAATGAGGAAGAAAACATGAAACGAGTGAAGGATGAACGGGGTCTAAAAAAGGTGCTTCCCGAGTCATTTATTAGCCTAATACTTTCTATCCTACGCAGTAAGAAGTTATGGAACATAATAGAAAATAGGGAAAAACATTAAACGGTTAGAATACTTGCCAACATCCAAGCTCATGAGTCCAATGATAGAGCCTTCACGGTAACAACGTAACAATATCATCAAGCTTCCAAAAAACTTCAATTTGTTCTTCAACTTCAACCCGGACTGTGTATTTGTTTAAAAGAGTTTCGGTATAACAACTTGTGATCAAGCAACAACCAACAACCAACCCCTCACTCATCTTCTACGAAGTATATATAGAATAATGAGGAGGTGAGATCGATAAAAAGATCTCTGAGTACAGATATCTGATTTAAATGGCTTGTTGGCCTTTGGGGGCTCAATGAAGCAACTTACATAGGTGTCCTACGTATAAAATCATTTACATTAACCATTAGGTTTGTTGGAAATAATTTGCTGACCAAGGCTTCTCATCGTCTTTGAAATAACCTGCTTGTGACTACAATAAGTTCCTTTGGTTGAAATAGCTGTTCGGTTATTATTTGATACTAAATATCTCACAGTGCAGTAATAACTTCGACTTTCTTTGATTTCTTTGAGGCTACGAGGTGGCTCTACGGTGGGTTTGAAGTTTTCGGTGACTCTTGAGGTGACGATTAGGTCTATTTTAAAGTAAATTAGTCATGATTTTCCTTTAAAGCTGTGGTTTAGGCTTACGATAATCTATTTTTTGTATTAATCCTCATAACTCTATCTTTAATTCTGCGAATACGATAATTTCATCTTTGGCAGCGATAATTCTACGGCGCATTAGCAGTTCATGGTGTTTTTGCGGATATGCCGAGGTTACGTAAGAGACGTGTAAGCCAATACCTCAAGAATCATTAATGAAACGTGAATTCTAAACCTGTTTTTTTATTTTTCTTTGGTGAATCGAAGCGGGGAGGATCGTCATCCTTCGCCTTTGAATTTTCTAAAATGGTGAGAAAACCATTTAAACCTGCCAAAATAAAAAAAACTGTTATAAATCCTACATATATGGGTTACTACTTCGAAGGCACGTGGAGGAAGCATGGCCATTGGATGGCATCATCCAACAAGCCGAGTTGATCGGAGAGCGGAAGGAAAAGATTAAATCGGAGAGGCATCGATCGTGCGGTGCGACGGTCGGGAGCAAAGGGAAAGTCAAAAAAACGGAGAATCGTTTCTTGGACGATGGAATCAAGGCGATGGAATATGGACCACTGGTCTGTAGATCAGATCGAAGGAGGTCTGCTTGGATGGTCTGTTGTGGCAGAGCAAGCTGTCGGAAGTATCTTCGGCGAGCGATAGCGGGTGGATGGCCCACCCCGAGGGATCGGATGGTGGACAGCAATATCGGCAGGTGTCCACGTGCGACGATAACGCGTGATGGGGAAAAGAAGTTTTGAAAAATTAAATGGGACACGTGTCATCCAATGGAAGTGGAATCGCTAGCGATCGGGAAAAAAAACCGCCATCCCCCAAAGGCGGTGCGATGAAAATCGCGCGGTTTTTGGGATGGGTTAGTGGAATGGGGGACCCACCGCAGGGAGGCAGACTCTACCTTTGTCGATGCGGAGATCGAGATCGACGGCACGGAATGAATTAAATTTGAATCGGCGGGGATTTCAAATATAATAATAAAGCCAAGACGAAATTTCAATATAAACCCTGGGTTTTAAGCCTGGGCGAAAGTTTTAATACGAGAAAAAATGGCTTGGTGCCCGATTGTGGGGGTGCGGGCGCATGGGAAATGATGTGACCAAGGGTCAATGGGAAAAGGGTTTTGAGACTAATGCGAGAAGTTAAGTCCAAAATGTGGGTTTTCAATGGGTTTTAATGATTTTCAAGGGGATACGAGGGTTCCGATAAGGAAAAGAGGGAATATTTAAACCTTATGAAGGGGGTTTTGATGAAGAATAGGAAAAGCATGAAAATGAGGATTTTCTTGGGAAATGGAGGGTAAAAGCGGGGATAGTTTGGAAGAAGGGGAAAGAAATATGGTTCTTTTAGCAGTTTTCTTCATGTATTGACAACAGAAGTAATGAGTTAAAGGGAAAAGAAGTGACGATTGTCCAAAGGATAAGATTTCCATCAAAGAATTTAAGCATCGACAATTTTAGCAATGAAATCGTTTCTTGAAGGCTATCCAACATTATTTAGCCACCACGATGGCAATGATTATGGGTGGCTAACACGAATTCATTCTCCACAAGAGGGAACAAGCTTTTCATTGAGCTCCATGGTCAACATTGGGCCAAATTCAATGATGGAGATAGCCATCTGTCTTATATGACTATGGGAAAGTGTTGTATTACTTCATGTAAGTTAATTTTTTGTATGCAACCATATCCTATTCATTAGTAAATGAAATAAAATATATGAACCACCATGTATCCGACTGACACTTGCCTTGTAATTTTCTGAAGCTGCGATTTGGAAAAAACCGCGTTGTAACTTCATGGGAAGTAGGCTGTTCCTTCTGCACCATATGAAGCCTTCAATATTTTTTTCCTTGATACTAATCATGGTCCCAATTTCTAATGTTGAGGTCTTGATTTTTAACGAAGACATGATTGGATGGGCTTACATTGGTTAGATGTGTTCTTTGGGGGAAGAAGGATTCCCACATTTTACACATTGCATGTTCTAATGCAAACATGAGAGGAGATGTATTACCACGGCCAAACACTTGTTTATTTATGGGGTGGGCCATGAGTTCGATGAGATTCCTGTGGTGATTATTTCTTCCCATCCATCACATATGGAATGGTTTGGGCCAGCTTGATTCACAATGTTGGGAGAATCCTTTAGAGATCTGATCTTATCTTGCCTCTTGAAGGCAACATCATTGCAACCCGAGGATCAACAAACACTCCAAAATTATCTTAATTGGAGAGGAGGACAACATGGGGTAGGCACCTATGTCTATATATTGAGTTTTTGAGCCCCTTCTTTGCGGGGAGCTCAAGGTGAGAGAAAATTTTCTAGAGTTACCATGTTAGGAGGTGACTGCATTTTGTTGAATGATTTGGCAGGAGAAGATGCTTTCCCCATCATTTAAGTTATGTGGAGTTTCTTGAGAAAAAGAAACATTTTTGGAGGGAGGAATGTAATATTCCTAATTGCTTCAAAGCTAACAGGAATATTTCATTTTTGTGTTAATTTTCTTAATTGATGAATAAAATGTAATGGAGAACATAAAAACTCCTAAACAAATCCAAATAAATCAATGCCCAATGTGAATAGAGAAAATAAGGTTGTTTCAATCAAATTCACTTGCATGTGAACAAGGTTTGAGGAGATTAGTGAATCGATAGGACCAAATCACGACCTTGTCACAGATACAATGTACCTCATGGAGGGTTAACCCCAATTCTAGAAAGGCCCTCATGTGAAAGGAAGATAATTCATCAAGGTTGTTTAGGGTTTGTGACTCTCATATTATAAAAGGAAGGGGAAGGCTCAAAGAAGGTTGTCATGATATTATATTTTCAAAGTATATTTTACGCTTAGACATATCTCATTAGGATTGGTACATTTTAGCGAGAGAATTGTGAGGATTTTCTGTTGGGAATTCTCTCCTTCCATTGAGTAGCTCTTGGGAGGGAATTGTATTTCTCTTACACTATTAGGCATATGGCCAGGTCCATCTCCCTTAGATAGTGTAAATCCTAGGTGATTTACTTGTTTCGGTGAGGGGGGGCTGCCAATGATGGAAACGTAGATCTTCTCGGATCTAGTTGCTTACTAGTACCTCTTCTTAGTGAGTGTGTCTTTTAACCTCCTGGAAGAGCGTATTAGCAGTTTGGGCTTCAGTTCTTGATCTTGGCATCAATTCAATTTGTTATTCAAGTTTCTAGTGCATTTTATCCTCTTGGGCTGCGTTATTTCCGATTCTGAGTTGCGGGGGTATTCCAACATTCAATTGGAGAAGTGATCTGCGAGGTGTAAAGGAGTCTTCCTTGCACTATGGTGAACCATAGTTGGCCAAAAAATCCATGTATGTTTTAGATATGATTCTTTGCTTCATCTACTTCAGAATTTTACGAATCATTGAGATATTCTACGGTAAAACTCATATCTACTCCTATTCTTTCATGTATTGCTAAAATCCCCAAGAATGTAAAGTAAAGACAATCTGGTGTACCGATCTGTTATAGATATGATATTTGTGAACATATCTGTCTTAGATCTGATATTTAATTTAAAAACTTCTATAGCACCTAAAATTTCTGTTGTATATTCTTGTTGCGAAGAAATAAATGTTAGAGCACCTCATTCTTGAGGGTTTCTTCATCTATTCTCCATTTTCTCACTTGATGCGAGAAATAAACTCCATGATTTGATGTAATACCATGTGTTCATGCATATTCCATCATATTTCATTGTAAACCCTGCGAGAAACATGTTTTGAAAGCTTCAATAAATTACCCCACGTGGTAAGACATGGGGATTGAGCCTTTTCTAGCCATGTCGGGAGTGGGAGACCTATTTAACTTAGCTAGAATTATTTTTTACTGGTGATATATGAGTCCCCCTATGACTATTCTAAGGAATCCAACCATCATTTTCCTCTTTTGCTACTTATATCTGAAATTCACCTTTTTAGGGCTCGATTTGTTTTCCTACTTTTTGGATCTTAAAATAGATGAGAAGTTGCTGATACTAACATATTTGATGATAATTTTTTTATTCCAAACATTCCCATGAGTTAATAAAGTGTTTATGCTCCCAATTGGATCTACTTATAGTGCAGTCCCATTATTGGGCATTTTCGACCATTCTAGGTATGAGAGGCTTGTTTATCTCACCTAGTTTGCTTGGTTTCGATTTCCTCTTGGATTTGGATCCTTGAAATTATCGGAGATAAGAGATCAAAACTAATATCTGTGATGTAGCATACATTTCCTAAAAAATTAATTTTTTCCGGGCATGCTTTCTTAGTAATCCCAATTTTGGGATACTACGATGTCATGACGGAGTCATGAAATTTTTTTCAGAGTGTCAAGACTATTTATTTGATCATTATTGAGTGTCTCATTGGCATCAATATTTTGGTCAATGCATTGATTTTTCAAATTTTTTTTCAGCCTCATTTTTTTCTTTCTTTTCTTTGTCATTTGTTGGTCCATCGATGTGGTGTTATTTATCATCTTTATATTCTTAGAAGCGGTGTCTTCTTATTTTCTTCATTTAATCCATCGGGGAGAAAGGAAATAGACAATTTTATTTATGGATAAAGTAAGGTAGAAGGATGTGGAAGGTGAGTAAGTGAGTGTGAGGTGGAAAGCGAAAATTTGGTGAATGGAAGGCTTGAGAGTTTGCATGAATAGATGGTTTTTTGGCTTGATGAGGAACCTCTAAATCTAGGAAGACGAGAAAGAGGGATGGTGAGGGAAAGGCCACACAACGCGGTGGAGGGCGAATGATGAGTCTGGAGAGGTTCGGAGTTTTTAGGAGGGGCTCGGCTTGAATTCGGTGTCCTTTGAGAAAAATGAAAACTTTCCAACTTGAAAACCCTACTACCTTAGAAGGTCGAAAAGGTGATTTTCATGAAGATTTAGGGTTTGACCCATTTCTAGGGTTTTGAAATTTTTCTTGAATATGAAGGGAAAAAGTACTTGGGGATCGAAAATGAAGGGACCACCAATATTGTTTAACCTTGTGCGGGAGCTTGGAGAAAGAAAATGTAATTTTAGCCCTTTTTTGAAACGGTTGGAACAAACTTTGTGTGCGTACCGATTTCATTACACGTTCGAGGTCGGGTTAGGGCCCCCTTCTCGAAGCATAGCGCTAGGTCACTTCAAGTGGGAAGGGCCTTTCGGGGTACATCCGAAGCATAGCAATAGGTCGAATTTGGGCCATAGATGGGCCGGTCGGGCCTTGTCGAAAACCGTGCCGAGGTGGATGGTATGCGGGGTTGGCGGTTTACGAGCTGTGCATTGTGCTCTCCCGGGGTGCGTAGCACGGAGCTCACAGTGCATAAGCATTGTTAAATAACACGAGGTCTCACCTCATCCCAGTAAATGATGCCAAGGGCCAAGTGCAGCAGCGTCGACCTTAGTGCACGGCGCCTAATATTTTCTCCCAACTTTGCATAAAAAACCCCTCAAAACTCGCTTTCAGCAGTTTCTTCTCCTTTTTGATATGAGAATGAAGATGTAAAAGAGGCCAAGGAGGCTTTATAGTCTTTCTTGGAAGTGTTTATCAAAAACCCTATTTATAAGGTTTATTTCCCCTTACCCTTTCTCCTTTGTGCTTTGGCCTTTTGTGGTCATGTAGGTGTCGATTTGATATAAAAATGGTTTTTCTTTTCTTTGGGAATTCTAGATGTCTCCCTTGTGCTCCAAAAATCATTCAACCAACTTTAAATAAGTGCCTCCAAACTATTTTTAAAAGTGAACACTCTTGTATTCTGCCTGTCACTTGTAAACAACGATTTGTGATATTTTCCCCTTTCTTTTTCCTCGGTTACATTACCCCATCCTGTTTTCTGTGAAGTAGTGAGGTGAAACCCCTTGGTGGAGAGAAACCCTGGCGATGGCAGTCAATGAACCTTTTAATATTTATGTGTTGTTATCACTACAAAAATTCATTTGGCATATGCTCTTATCAACTCTTCTGTAGAGTAGCCATCCTTGGCGGGTTTGTAAAAGTGTTATTTATGGCGGTGATCCATCTCTTGCGGAATATTCATTTGATACGGTGACCTTAAATGGAGGTTTTTGACTTGCTCTCTTGTAAATCGGTGGGATATTTTTTATTTAGACCTTTGATAATGATGTAGGTCAATTGTGAGGGGCAAAACTAGTTTAAACCATTTCTTGTGTCTTTCATGGCCATACTGACCTTTGGGGTGCACACAATTTACGCCTTTTTGATCAACTGTCTCTTTTATGGAGTTGAAGTTCATTTATTAACATGAAGCATATGTTTGTTATAGTTGCCTCTTTTGGAAATTTCTTCCTCATGCTTGCCTCCTTGATCCTTAAAAAAAAAAAATTGTCCTTTCTTTGAGGAGACAAACCTTGAACTAATATTTCTATCTCTTTTGCTGATACTCATCATCATCATTCTTCCCTTTGGTGAAGTGGAGTACTAGTGTTTAGGTATGCCTTCTTAGATCCCTTTAGCTTTACGTTTAACCTTTTGATGAGGTGGAGTTAGTGTCTCTATGTGAGCCACTTGTGGACGGTTTGAAACCCTTTGAAATGACATCTCTTTTGTTATGAAGGAGGCTTCTTATCATTCTTTGAGCCATCTAGAAATTTTCCCAAACTATTGGGTTTTAGGGCTGCTTATGAGAAAAAGTATGTAGTGTTTATGTTAAGTTCTACGAAACTTCTCAAAACTCATCGATTGTTCACCAAAGCCCTTCAATGTGCAATTTAAGGAGTAGATGGGGTCTACGCCTTGTGTAACCACAATCTTGATTCTGCTCGGTCAAAAAACAGTCCTAAACCCTAACTTTCATCAAACATATGCTTGTTGCTTTCTTCTTGCTATGAATGGTCTTCTGCAGTAGATTTTCTCTTCTGCCTATTTCTAGATGGGTAAGCCTATTTGATCCTCTTGCATAAATGCAGGTAAATCAGAAGCTCTCCACTTTCTTGATTCATGCCTTTGGGCTAGAGACTTCCTTGAATGAACTTTTTGATCAGGTAGGACAAGATCACTGTCCTTTTATTCTTTGAATGTACCTTCTTCATGTAGGAAAAACGAGTTTGTAGGGCACCAAATCCACCTGTGACTTTGTGAAAACCACTAGGTGACCTAGTAGGCCTTCTTGGACTTGGCTTTTGGTAAGGACCTAGAATTTGGGATCATCAAGTGTAGATAGAGTTTATGATGAGGTGATATAGCTGAGCAGTAAAAATCCAATGTCGCCAGTTTATCTAAAAGAGTCTTCGGAAGATACTTTGAGACTATTAGTGTTTGAGAGTACTTTGGGAACTGCTAAAGTACATTTGATTGGTGGGTTTAAGTAGTAGTGGGGTTCTTTAGGCAAAACAAGATAGAGGATTTGGGTCAAAGGTGAGAAAGCATAGCAGACGGGGATAGTGACATAAGCCACTAATGAGGTTTTACGGGAGCGATGAGCAATGCTAGACATGATGGAAAGATGGAGAATAGTAAAAAATTCATATCTTAAGGATAGTAGGCGGTGATATTTCTAGAACTCACAATGTTCCAAGAATTTTGTTTCTAGAAATCTAAGGAAAACATTTAATCATCTGAAAGAAAAAATTACTGATGACTAACACAACATGCCAAGCTCAACTAAATAAGATGAAGACACAAGAAGACCACAAAATCAATAATCAATAACATAACTCACTGTAGGCGCAGCACCATAACCCATAAAAAATGTGAGCCTTCTCACCCCAGGTCCCACCTCATTAGGGTTTCCTGCATCATGGAATCTTCCTCCCATTCACCTTCATTTATCTCTTATTGATGATCCACTCCTCCATACCAACACTTTTTACTTGGTCAAACTTCAACTTTTCCACATGCATTAGCCTGTTCACACATGAGGTGCTTAATACATCTATGAATATGATCCTTTTCACGTTAAGAGGGATTTTGTGCCTAATAAAGAGATTTATGGGCCTCCTACCCATTTATTCAACTAACTAAATGAAAAGAGAAAAATAATATTCCAATGGCTGCATGCTAATTTAGGAATATTACAAAGTCCATACATGTCCACCAACCAACCTTAGAACTCGAAATTCCTTCAACATTGGGTCCCTATAATTTTTCAGATTGGCAGACCAAATTAAACAAGGTAACATCAAAACAAATTTGGAGTCCTATGACATAACCCTTCTTCAAGACTCAGAGGGCTCTCTCCCTATATTTTTATAAAAGATATAGCTTGATTGATTTTAGGGTTTGATTTTAGGCTAGTTATAATGGGGTTTTGTTTTTTTGTTTTGTTTGGTTGCATTGCTTGTCAAGAAAAAAATAGATAGAGTGAGAGAGATAAGACCATTGGTCTATGGAGTACGCAAAAAGGTATTGAAAATTACTACAATAGGTCAAGGGTGTTTCATAGGGCAAGTTTAACAAAGCCAAATGGATCTAAATAGGTTTTTAGTGAGTGTGAAATGAACATCAAGTTGTGAATGTAGTAGGTTTAAAAGGCGATTGAAATCCTTTAACATAAAATATAACAAGAAGAGTCTATAAGTACTATGCATCAAGAAAGAATCAAAGGATAAGGTGCACCATAAACTTATTTATTCAGTCTATCGAAGTAAAATTTTAAAAAACTATCCAACAAACCCTAGAGATTAGAGAACTCCCTAACTTCTCTAGCTATCTACTATAAGAAGGAAAAAGAAAACATACGAATATTTATAAGTAATGATTAAAAAAGAGTAGGGAACTCCTAAATTCCTTAATCAAGCTAGAAATACCTTCAAAGTAACCATTTCAAGATAGACTAATGGACAAAATAAACCATAAACTTCTTTAGCCTAAACCTAATTAATTTTAGCCAAGAAATCCTTAAGAACAACATTTCAAAGCAAAACCAAAATAAGGAAAACCATAAAAATTATTTAGCCTATATATGATTTAATATTAAGGAAACAAACTAGATGAACATGGAAAAATAGGGAACTCATAATTTCTCCAAGAAAACCTAGTAGAGGAAAACATTTAAACAATAAATAGGGAATGATTAAGGTGCCTCTAAACAACATGTCTTAACCTAAAATTTATGTTCTACTACAGAGAAGATGGAAAATATGAAAAACATAAGGAAAAAAAAATACAAGATTAGAAACACATAAAATTCAAAAAGTTCGGGAATCCTATGAAAGTGCTTCCTCCATGGCATTCAGTCAAAACGAGTCACGAGTTCAAAAGCTTCAGTTTCTTCAAAATTCCAGTCTGTCTTCATCTCCATAAAAAAAAAAAAAACAAAAACTAATGAAACCTCCATGCAATATTTAATTTTAAAAGGAGGATAAAAACCTATCTAGGATTTTAGAAGGCAGATGCATAAATGTTATTTTGTCCTATGAGACCATGCAAGGCCACGAGGCACAAATATCTTAACTTAATAAATGCAAAAATAAATTCTAACATAACTCCCCTCGTGACTAACTCTAGAGTGATTTTTTTTCTAAAAACCCCAAAAACATATTTTTCATTAACTCCTTGTGTGTTTTATTGACTTTCGGACAAGGCCTGTGCCGAGGCCAAGGGCACATCACCAAAGCTGGGAAAAAATCTATTTTTGCAGGCTGTGATTTAGAGGCCTTCTAGGTGTCTAAAATGAGCTTCATGATAGCTCATTGGAGAGCTTTGTCCTATCTAGTTTCAAAACTTCCGTTACTTTCCATATTGGTGTCATTTTTTATTCAAGCCCACTTTTCCAAAGGCGCTGGTGCATCTCCAGTCTTGAAAGAGGGCATAAGGTGATTTGTTGCTTGTTTGTGGCACTTTTGGAGGACTAGTTTTGCTCAAACCAGCTTGAAACTTTTTCTAAGAAGATGATGCCCTTAACCTAAGGATCATGAAAATTTAAATTATTCCTCCATTTGGTGCCCCAAAAAGAGCGTAGCGCCGGTGGCGCTACGCATTTTAACCCTTTTAACGTGACGGTCGAAAACTCAAAATTTTCAAAAAGATGCCAAAATTGGGATTTGTCTTGCTGATCCTTGTTTGGGATGCTTGTGGGGATGCATCAAAAAGAATTTCAAACACTGCTTTGTCCTTTTCCTCTTTTAGGGCTTGAATCTTTTTCGAGGGATCTTTTGAGCTTGGCCCTTGCAATTTTGTTTCTCAAGGAATAATTCCTTGCCATCTTCTTTTGCATGTCAAGGTCTCTCTTGATCTTCTCTGGTTGATCCTCTAAGTGAAAATTTTCCCTCTCTAGCCAATACTCCCTATCATAATCTATTTCCATGGCAATCAGCTCACTTGGAGTGAGTTTCTCTACCAATGTTGTCTCTTGCTCTCTTTCTTTGGCTAAGGCTTTCTTCAAAATAATTGTCCTTGGCTTCCTCCTGAGAAGTTGTTCTTCCTCTTCTTCATCCTCTTAAAAGTGCCCAAGGCCTCATGTAGCCTAGCCTTGGCCTTCCCAACCTCTTTACGAGTACGATAGCTACGGCCTCTTCGATGGCCTTCTCTGTCTCCAATTGATTTTTTTTTTTCTACCTCAAGGAATTTTATGACATTCTTGGCCACCTTGGTGGCTTGCAACTCTTTAGTATAAGAATATTTGATTTTGAGAAACATGTTTGTGATCCATCCTTCATCCTCATTCTCGTGTCAATGTGAATTCGATTGAAACTATTGTTGATTTACGCGCCCCTAGCCCTCTTCTTCATCAACATTGCTCTACAACCTTTTCCTTACCTTTGTCCGGTTGTTTTGTTGATGATGAAGGCATAGCCTGCCTCTGAAAGGCCAGCAAACACATGCCTATTTCCCCTCTTGTAGGTCAAAGAGAAAAGGTTCTCTTCAACCATATTAGTTCTATCCTCTCATTTGTGTCTTCCTGGCATTCCCTCATGCTGCATCTTCCTCTTTGTTGCAGTGCACTAGTACCATGAGATGATGGTGAGAGTGTGTGAAAAGGTGATGATGGAGGATCATCATGGGGTGAAGGAATGTGAGTGGGTGGAGATGTATGATCTGCAAGAGGTGATGGAGGAATGGGTTAGGAGGATGGGATGATGAGGGGACATCTGCTTGTTGATGATGAAGCATGGAGAAGTGAACACCTCATTGGCAATGAAGGTCTCTATGGAATGCCTTTGTTGTAGTTGGTGCATGGCAACCATTTTAATAAGTGAGTGATGGAAGAAGGAATTTCCTTATGCTGAGATGATACTTGTCTCTCTTTTTCATAGGACATTTTATTAATGTACAGCAGAGGTAATAGGGTATGTGCAACACCTCCTCTAGTAAAGTGCATAAGCGACACGATGGTAGGAGTAAAGGCGAAGAACCTTTCTTCACATGTAAAGTACTTCATGATAACATTCATCATAGGTGCATATCTATCGAGCGAGGTGAGAGAAAGGAAAGATGGATTTTGTGGTCTATGCCTAGGCAGAATGTAGTAAGCTAACTCATGTCAAGAATGGCTTTTAACTTGAAACATTTCTCCCTAGGTATGCTTGTGGCATTAGCAGCAACATCTATAGATAACTCAAAGGTGACCCCTCTGAGGTTAACTTATTTTCCGGCTGAAGTTAATGATAAAGAGTCTAGTTAGCTCGGGGTGGTTTTGTGCACAATTTGCACCTTTTCACAAAAATCAAAAGCATCCTACATGCTTGAAACATGAAACGATGAGGGAGATGACATGAGCTATTTTGTCTTGAGGGGTTCAAATCTATTGATCTTTCCTCCTTTGTGATCAAATCTCCTTAGATTTGGGCTTATTCATCTTGTGCTTGTCCTCTCCCCTCTGTGACATGTTTAAGCTTCTGTTTTTGAAACAATCTTGGTCGATGTCAGAATTGAGATGAAGGAGGGCAATGAAATGTCAATATTTTTGCAAGTGAAGGGATTAGTGTTATGAATGGGAAGGGTGTAGGGACAGCTTGGAGCAGAATGAACAGCTACGAACAATGTAATCTCTTGTCTATCGATGATTTTATTTATGGCGGATGAGTAATGGTAGCAGTGATTCCATTTTTAAACACTAGGGTTTTATTCTTGGGGTTTCAACCTCTTTCAATTAAAAATCATCAAATAGCTTGAAAATGTGGTTAGGGCATCCTCCTACCATTTATTAGTGCCTTGGAGGACCTTGAGGAAGCTTGAAATAGATTTGGAGTGAATTGAGTGGTTTTGGTTTAAGACCCTTCTAAGGCGGTAAGCGGCCACAAGGCCAACGGCACGGCGCGGCCATGTGTGATGCTACAAAGAGTTTATTCACGGTGCTGTTGAGTGAGGCATAGTGCCTTCCCCGATTTTGTTGCTCACTTCTAAACCTTCTCCTTTAAGTGTAATTTGTATGGAGAATTTCTCCAGAGGCACGGCGCACAGTCCCGAGCATGCGGCATGGAGACAAATTTGCCCAATTTTAACTTGAAAACTCCCAACTTCTTCACTCTTGAGTGCTCTTGATCACTTGAGTACGTAATAATTTATTGAAGGGTTAGATGAGCTTTTATAGGCTTATGGAATATTGATTTAATATTTAAAACCCACTTTCTAAATTTTAAGAGTCTTTCTCTTTTCTTACTAACACCCTTTTGACACTTTTTCTTTTAGATTTTCCTAGAGTCATAAAGTTAAATTTTATTGTCTTATTGATTTCCTTCAACACTTTTGTTGCGGTATTTGAAAAAATTGAATTTGACTTTCCCCTTTGCTCCTTGAGGCATGAAAAATTGAGTTCGACAACTTTAGGATTTGGTCATATAACAACATCTCTAAACATATTTTGTTCCACCTTGGAGCTCGACTCATATTTTGCTCATTTAGACATAAGCAAGCTCATTTTTACAAGTTTGGGATCTGATCACAGGTGACATCTTCAAAATGTATTTTCTTCCACCATGGATTTTAACTTATATTTCACCTTCTTTGGCCACTTTCCAAAAACCCCTAGGTGTACGTAGCTCTTTTGTAGAAATCATTAGTGTTGTCTTCTAAGTTCTCTATAGCCCTTTTAAGTGCATTAATTTATGTCCAATTCCCTCACCTTTTCCCATTTTCACTTCAACCTACTGCGATAGACTTTATTCATGTTTGGCTTTGTTGCCTCCTCCATGTCATTTCTCCAAGTGGTCTTTCATTTTGGCACTCAACTGGAACATCGAAGTGTATAAGCCTGAATTCTTTGCAATGACAAGTTGTTTCTCCTTCCATGGATGTAAAAGTGGTCTTCATTCGGGGAGTAGAAATATACGCTAGCGGTATCTTCTTGTAATATTCCTAACTTGGCCACTACGGCTAATGGGAATATTAAAATTTTGTTTTGTCACATTGATAGGTGAATAAGTGGGTGGGGAGACCCATACGACTCTTTATTTTGAATAAAACCACTTCTCATGTGAAAATGGATCATAATTTCGGTTGAATAAAGCACCTAAGGTGTGAATAGGGGCTAAAACATATTAGTCGGGTCAAACTTGACCAAATCTACGGAAGTTGTCATGGAGGAGTGGTCATCAAATGAGGCATAGTGTAGTTTTAGATGGATATGCATTGTGTGAAAGAGTTGATTTAATTGAGTGGTTTAGGGGTTTGCAAGCTCTTGTCTTATAAAAGGAAGGGGATGGCGGCATTGAAGGTTTTTGATGATGTGATATTTTTAAAGGTATGTAGTGCTGTTTAGACATATCTCATTCTCTTCTTGTTAATTTGAGAATAATGTTGTTTAGCATTGGGTGTTCCTAGTCGGGAATCCCACCTCTTCCTATTGAGTAGCTCTTGGGAGAGTTTGTATTGCATTGTCCATTATCTAGCTTAGGGTAAGCTAAGTTCTTTCAACTACGGTGCGAGATCTTATTCAGGGTTTGACTATTTTTGTAAGGCATTGCGGCAAAGTGGAGATTAGATCCTATGTCATCTCTGGTCCATTTCAGTGCTTCTTTTCGGTGGAGGAAGTGTTCTACTTCATTGGGAGGATTTTCAGCTGAAGACTTTGGTACATCATTTTTATATCTTGGGTGTAGTCCAACTGTATATTGATCCCACACAATACAATAGATCTGAATCTGCATTATTTACGTAAGTGTATTTGCGGGGTGTTTCCAACCTCACCAATTGGAGGGTGATTTTCTGGGTGTTGGGGATCTACCCTTCACTTTCGAGATATTTTGGAGGAGATCATTTTTTTATTTGTTTATATCAGATCAGATCCAATTTCTAGATCTGAATATTTCCATAGACACCTTAGTCTTAGATCTTAGATCTACATCTTGTACTTGGTATTTCTTTGAAAAGCACGAGGATTGATAAAGGAGCTTTTATAGTGTATGGATCTACTAGATATAACTTTTTGTCTATTACTTGCTCTAGACCTGATGTGTAATCTATAGCTATTGAAGAGCCAATAAATAACAACGTAATGCTTTTTCTGTCAATATATGGTTTTAACACCTCATTCGAGGGATTTGTCATTGGGAACTTGTATTTTCTTTTCATGCATCTTATGGGCCACTTTTAACATGTATTTTCTTTCTTTGTAATGAAAAATGGAAGGTCTCCATATTTCCTACTTTATAAAAGATGATATGCGTTATTTTATATCATTACGCATTCTATTGTTGTAGTCCCCATTTGGGGAATATTACAATGGTATCGAAGAGAATACTCTTGGCACGGTCGCTTACTTTCAAGAAACCAATATATGTACGAAGGAGAGCCTATCAACGTGGGAGGAGATATCAAGAAATAAGACACGAATATTTGATCACACTTATGAGGGAGAAGACGAGGTAAAAACCCCATTATCTAGAAGAATGAAAGGGAAGGAAGATCTCCAGCTTCTTCTCCAAACCCATGCATGAACTTAAAAGAGAAATTAAGGAAATGAGGAGGGAAAAACATGAAGGTCCCTCAAGAATATTTTCACATAAAGAAAACTGATTCTTCATATTATGTGTGTAAGCATAACCACACAATCAGATCCACAACATTATACCATGCCAAATTCTTGCCAAGAGAGATGTGGAGAAGGAAAAGTGCCTTAAAAGGAGGAGACTTTGAGTGATTATCTTTAGGAGTATGAATCTCAATTTGAGATATTCAAGGAGCACTTGAACTTCCAAGAGTTCTTCCAACTCAAGGAGAAAAGAAGATCAGAAAGCACAACATAAAAGGAAGAAGATAAATTCTTTCTGCAAATTACAGTGGATCCTCCACATGCATAGCCAAGGATTGGTTAGATAAACTAGACTCATATTTGGATCTACATCAAGTTTCGAGAAAAGGAAGCCCTTAAAGTAGGCACTGCATCTCAAAGGTAAATATTATGCTTGGTGGTTGTTTGAATCCTTTTCATTAAAGAATGCAAATATATCTAGCAGCAAGATTCACTAAGAGATTGGTAGAAGAGATTTGATGTAAAACAAAAGCCCAAACATCTTTGATTGAGCTAGATAATCATGAACATGCAAAACCCTTGCATGAGTTTAAAATGTTTGTTATGTAAATCCACTTTATATTTCTATTCAAGTGGATAAAAACTTGTGTGGTACCTTTCAAGGGCAAGATCCCCATGGCATGAAGATATTTCTTCTCAAAGGGAAGACATGGAGATTCCTTTTTCAAGGGAAAACCAAGATCTAGGGTCTCTCATTGTTAATGAGGTATTATCAAACATTGATGAGGAGAAGAGAATGAAGGCAGTAATAGTGTTGTCACTTCAGAATAAGGACCATCACCACATAGGGATGGACATGAAGTTATTGCTTCAAGAGGAGGAACTTTTTGCATCTTCGAGGTTCCCAAGGAGCATCATGTGAGTATTGGGTAAGCGCACGCAGTCCAAGGAGGAGAAAGGATGGGTTAGCATCCAAGGAAGAGGGAGCATGCACCCTTGTTTATTTCAAAGGTTTGCATTTAGAAGAAGGAGATTGATTTCTGCAAAAAGGGAGGGACAAATCGGTCCACTCTATTCCATACGATCTACTTGATTTTGATGTCTATTTACATGGAGGCATTCCACGGGGAGACCCTTTTGATTGGAAGATGAATAAATTGTTCTCTCAACATAGTGCAACATTGACATATTTGGATAGAAGGAGCCTTGGGAGAAGCTACTACAACGCTAAGAACCTTTGAGGGGTTCCCATGGAGAGATGATCAGACTGCAAGGTTGGACATTGCCATATCCCACTTTCATTCTCTTATGACTGGAAAATGATTAGGAAATCTGCTAAGTAACTTATGAAGCATGGTGTCAAATGGCCACTCCATAGTCTTGCGAAAGCAAATGATACTTCCACACATGAGAAATATTTATGAATGTGAAAAGGGTATTAACACTCTTGCATGAATGGGCTAAACAATGGAAGTTTTGGAAGAAAGAGACCTTTCAAAAGAAGGTTGACTTCCATGTACTTCAATCTTATCTTGAGCAAATCGGATACTGCAAGAGAGGCAACAAGAGTGAACCCTGACACTCCAACATGTGACTTTAGCATTGAGCATGTCAAAGAGGAGAGAGCCATGATATGACGGGAGCTTCATTTCAAATTTCTCACAACCATGTCATTGTTAGGAAACTTAGATCCATATTGGGAGTCCAACTCTTGCAGCAGAATATTCCAAGAACCTCTTCACATGTGGTTCTTGATGGGAAAATGGAAGATAGGAGGTATAGAGTGGTTGATGGACTCATTTAATTTCATGATCAGATCTATTTGACTAGGGCTGCGCTTAAACACCAACCTACTATGTCTGACCTATGACATCTTGCTTTCTAATCCAATTGGTTTTTATTAAGAACCTACCATACTATTTTGGAGGGATTCATGTGGGAAGACTTCAAGAAAGGGAGATGCACAATCATATGAGGAAGTTCATGGATTATTTTGAGGATGAGGAAAACACAACCCTTGGGAAGGTTATCATCACCACATCCTTACTCATGGGGCGTGAGAGGAGGCTCATCCATGAGCCTACCTCACTAATTTAAACCAAGTGTATGGTAAGGATTGTATTTTTTGAACATCATGATATATTTACTATATACTTGCATCTTCTTACCACACATGTGCAAGGCATTGCTCCCAGAAGGCACTCTTCTATGGCCTATTTTATAGTACTTGAGCCATGATAAATGATGATGTTGATCACTCCCTAGGATATTTTGGGGAGATGATGTATTCTTTTGGTGTGTCCCATTGACACCAAACATCATACACCACTCCAATTGTGTGAGAGAAATTTTAGTAAATAATATGCTCTTATATCATGATTTAATTTTATTGTTAGCATTAGTAACCATTTATATACAAGCCATAGCTCCTAAAGAGTGCTATTCCATACAAACTTCATGGCAACTTTGGGCCACAAAAATTTACGAACATGGCCACTCCCTTAGAGGACAAAGGAAGATATTGTATCATTGTGGGTGCATTCCAAAAGCACCAAATATATATCACACCTTCATCCGCGGTGAGATTACTTAGGAAACAAATAAGTGGTGGGGGAAACCCTTGCTGTATCACTATACGATGCGATGGGGAGATCCTCTTGCGTTGGTTCCACTTGGCAGGACTATGATCCACCTCAACATTGCATTTGATTATTTATGTATCAACGATTTTGATCCCGCATGATGGGTTGATCTCATTTTTTTTTAGGGACATGATGGGAGGGATGACACATTGGTTGGATGTGTCCATTGGGAATAGGAACTTCCACATTTATTCATGTCTCAAAATGAGAGACGAGATATTATATGGCTACTACATTATCCTTGTTTCCTTATACAAAGGGCCATATGTTTTGACTTATGTCTTTGGGGAGATGCCTCTCACATGGGAGGGATTTTGGCGGGGACATGTGTTGCTTGAATCACTCCAGCAACACCTATTCCTCCTCTACTATTTTCAAGATTTGGAGAAGCTTATGGCAGCAAGAGGTGGTTGGATGGCCACTTATTATATCATGTTTTGGGATAGCAAGAAGAAGAGAAGAACGCTTGGTCCTCAATGGAGAATATTGTCATATCCAAGATGTCATATGACACTTAGTCCATATTTATTTTGAAGCCCATATGGTGATGACATTCTATTCACTATATGCATAGAGGAAGGCGGGCAAAAGGAGGCTCCCTAGAACCAATGATGGGAATTATGGGGTTCCAGAAACATCTTTTGGCTTCATGAGGACTATATTATTGCAGCCCAAGATCAACAGCTCCAAATTTATCATAAATGGAGGGAGAAACAACATAATTTGAACAACCTTTCCTCTGTATTCGGCCATCGGCCCCTACACGTACCATTAAGGGATTGATTGTTTCTGTGAGCTACAAAGGTGGCTCATTTTGTTTGGATGATAGCATGGAGTTGGGTTTCTCATTGGGGATGAATGACCCCACATTTATCATCTCTCATGCCTTAAGGAGACCAATGGACAACATATAACTCTTTCCATATATCTCCCCACTTCTTCATGATAGAAGCTATTTGGTTTATTCACCAAAGGAAAATCTATATTCTTGGGAGGAGACATATCCATTGGAGATTTTACCTTCTCCTTGTAGTTTTCTTGAGGACAAACAACATTTTGGAGGAGGACTATAATATTCCTAACTTTGCCTACAGCTAATGGGAATATTAAGAATTTTGTTTTGTCACATTGATAGGTTAATAAGTGGGTGGGGAGACTCATAAGACTCTTTATTTTGAATAAAACCATTTCTCATTTAAAAGTGGATCATGAGCCCTATCTGAATAAAGCACCCTAAGGTGTGAATAGGGGCTAAAATATATTCAGGTCGGCCTTGACAAAATATACGGCGCTATCATGGAGGGTAGCCATCAATGAGGCACGGTCTGGGTTTCCCAGATGGAGATGCCTTATGTGAAAAGTTGATTTCATTGGAGGTGTCGGTTTAGGGTTTGCAAGCTCTTGTGTACCAAAGGAAGGGGATGGCAGCATTAGAAGGTTTTTGATGATATGATATTTTTTCGAGTATATGGTACGTTTGGAAGCATATCTTTATTCTCTTCTTCATTTAGTGGGAAAAAATGATGTTTGTGTGGGTGTTCCGCGGGGAATCCCAATCCACCTCCTCCATTGACTAGCTCTTGGGAGAGTTTGTGTCACATTGTCCTGTACGGCTTGGGGCCAAGCTACTTATTTCAACTACAACATAGATATTGATTAGGGTTTGTTGTTTTTTGGTACACGGCAAGTGGACATTAGATCTATCATATCTGGTCCATTTGGAGTTACTTATTTTTCGGTGGAGAGGTTCTACCTCATTTGGAGGAATGTATTGAAGAATTTGAGCATCATTTTCATATCTTGGCTATGGGTAACTATATATTGATCCCTACCATCATGAGTATATATCTAGATACATGTTATTCTGTAGGTGTATTTTCGGTGTTTTAGATCACCAATTGGAGAGTGATTTTCTAGGTGCGGGATCTTCCCTTCACTTTGGAAATCTTTGGAGGGAGATCATTTTATTATTTCTATCAGATCAGATCCACTTTCCAGATCTGAATATTTCTATAGATCTTTCGTCTTATGTCAGGATCTACATCTTGTCTTGGTATTTTGTAAAAACCCCAATAGGATTGACGGAAGAAGCTTGTATAGTGTATGGATGCGCTATAGATCCTAAATTTTTGTCCACATACTTGTTGTAGATCTTGTATGTAATATGCGACTGACCACGGAGGCCAATAATCAATGATGTAAGGCTTTTAATATCTTAATATATGGTTGCAACACCTCATTATTAGAATTTCTTACGTTGAGACTTGTATTTTCCTATCATGCATCTTATGGACCGCTTTTAACATGTATTTTACTGTTGTAATGACAAATGGAAGGTCTCCATATTGGCCTCCTACTTTATAAAATATGATGCGGTATTTTTATATCGTGCATTCTATTGTCGCATTCCCCATTTGGGAATATACACGCCATTGACACAACTCGCACTCTATAGAAGTGCCAAAATTTGAAAATTCATTTTTCTCATTTGGAGACTTTGAAATGATGAGGTAATCTTCTTTAAATATTTTTTAGGTCATTTGTGAATAACCATGTCTTGACATTCTATTACATCTAAGCCGAGATTCTAGCAAAGGAAAAATAGCACTGAAGCATCCAATGATGACCTCAAAACATGTAAAAGCCCTAATGACCTAGTGGGAGGCTCCTTTGAGCTGATCTTGGTAAGAAATTTGACTTGGAGATCTTCGGGTGAAAACGAGTATTTTATAACTTATTGTGCCCAAAGGGACATTGACATTAGTCATCACTACGAAACCCTAGATGGAGGATGGAGTCTATTGATAGGGAAAATTGACATAATGAGGTTATGG
Organism: Pinus albicaulis; assembly: GCA_034641835.2. NCBI lineage: Eukaryota > Viridiplantae > Streptophyta > Pinopsida > Pinales > Pinaceae > Pinus > Pinus albicaulis. Next base: position 620,825,486 of record CM076574.1, on the reverse strand, counting down.
CGGGGAAGGATTTTGAAAATGATAAGTATAAGCATGAGGTTTGTGGGAGAAATAGGGTGACCATGAAATGTGAAGCGATAGAATAGTGACAAATTTCTATAACGATAATGAAGCGATGATATTTACGAAACTCACAATATTCAAGGAATGTTATTTTTAGAAATCTAGAACCAATCTATAGTTATCCAAAGATAGTGGAAAATCTTTTGATGACTAATAGTGGCTCCACTTGGGGAGGGCAACTCCCTTTTAAGAGGTGTCGAGTCCTCGAGTTCAGATTTAAGTTTTGAAGATAAATACCTTGTACTTGGAAGATCCTTATTTCTTCACTTGCTGATTGGCTGCTATTCTTTGAAGCTATGATCCTACAATTTGAAAAACATGATTTCTTCAATATCAACACTACCTACCCATCATACCTTTCCTAACATTTTCTTCATTTAGGTACATTTGGATTAGTAGACCCTTGACATAATTTTTTCTTTTGAAAGATAAAAAATATATACTTATACCCTTATCACTTCAAGAGTTGAATTAGGCTAATTATAATATTCCTATTTAGGAACGGCTCATGAATTATGCATAAGAAAATGGATTTTCAGAAAAACATGCTTTATAACAAGAAAATAACTCTTGGATCCTTTATATCAGACAATATAAAAACAAATCCAAGATTTTAGCTGAAACAAATAAGACTAGGTGGGTTAAACGGATCTCCCACACCTAGTTATCTTCGAAGAAAGGCCAATGAGGTACAACAAAGTAAACGCTATAATGAAAGTTTAGAGAGATATAAATGCATAAAATGTGCTGATAGACACTTATAAACTTATTTCAAGTACAAAATAAACTCATATACGATTTAGGATCCAAAAGTGGGGAAAAGCGGTGATTTCGACCTTAAAATAGATGTATTCGAGAAATCTACGTAAAATTGAGGAAATTGAGGAGGTTATTTTATATTAGGTCACGAGGGACATATTATCCTAATTTAAGCTCAAAAAAAATCATTATATATATGCTAAATAGTTCCTCCATCCCTGGATATACTTAAAAATGTTGATTTCCCATGACTTTGAGTATACGAGAGAATGGTTGAAGCATGTAGAGCATAATTTACGAAGAAATTAGAGAAAATATGTACGAAACATCATATCTGAACTTTATTATAATAGATAATGAAGAAAAATAGAGATTCATCTCCTTTTATACGTCAAATAGATCACCCCGTGAGGGGATTTCATGAAAGAACAAATACAAGTATCGGATACGCCAAAGATATGGATGCGAAGATGCGAAATCAAGAAAATATGATTATATGAGCTGAAATGTCTGTATTCTGAGAAGATGGCTGCAATACAAACTTTACGGAAAAAAGGATGGCCCTTCCTTAAGGAAACAAACATCGAACTAGGGTAGAAACCTGTGAGGAAATGCTGCTAAGGAAAATAACGTAGTTCCACGAAGTATACTACGCAGTTATTTTGAAGGTCCTTTGGCCTGATGCCAAGATCTTAATGGCTCAAAGGCTTTATCACTAATATTCCCGGAGAAAGGAATGCTCCTTCTTACTGCAAAAACTAGATACGGAAGTGGTGTTGAAAGGCCCCTCAGCTGCAACACCTGCAACACCGAGGTGTCTTTGTGCAGCAGAAACTAATGCTGTGATGGAGGAGGAAGCTTGGCCTCCAAGCCTAGATGTGAGGCATTTCAGAACATAATCCTTTAAGAGCTCCTCAATAAAGAGGAGGAATTCCTAAACGGAAATTCCCTCTCTCTCTAGCTAAACAACCAAGAGAGTTTGAGTTTCCTAAAAGCTCAAGTCGGGTATCTTCAACAACCTTCCGTAATAGCCTTCCTCTTCATTTTATAAAATTAGGGCTTGAAAACCTAAACTGCCTCCAATGAAGTTAACCCTTTTCACATGAAGGGTCTCATCTAAAAATGTGCTAATCAATAAGGAGGTTCAATGCATCTGAACCTTTTTGCTATGATTTGGTCTTGTTGACCTAGTCAACCCTTCTTCATTCCTTTTCACACCTAAGTGTATTTATTGAATAGCGCAATTTGTCAATGTTCACATTGGGAATTTATTTATTTTCTAATTAGGAGTTTTAGGTTCCTAATTTACACTTTTATTCATGAGTTAAAAAAGAGAAACTGAAATTAAAATGCAATATTCCCATTAGCTACAAAAATTGGGAATATTACGTTCACTCCGGAGAAAAATGTTACTTTCCCTGGTAACTCTTGTGTAGATGCAAGCCATCTATTCCCCTCAAAAATGGCATCAACATAAGGAAGGCTTCCTCCATTTGCTGCAATAGGTCATGCATATTTGGTTTATTTATCTTCCAAAATGCATGAGATGACTTTGTATGAGTTAGATGTCCTCTTCTTATCATGAAGTGAAAAATGACAATTACATGATGTCCAACACCATCGCCCAAACACATGAGAGACATAAATAAATTAGCTCCTTCCATAAAGGAAAAGCTTCATCATGCAAAGAACATTCCTCCATCCATGTTTTATGATCTTGATTAAGCATTAATTATGCTTTCATTTTTTAGCCATGGTGGCCTTGTTGGATCCAAACTCCATCATTCCAACATTATGCAAAGAAGAAGGGAAGGAGTAATATGGGTAAACAAAGATGTCCAAACCATTTTCTCCTAATAATAACCACTAGAGAAAGGCCCTTTTCTGCCATCCTCCATCCTCCATGTAAGATGAGCGAGACAAGCTTCCCAAAAGATGATGTACATGCCTTCCTTCTTTGCAATTTATCTTTGATACATAAGGCATGAATCGAAAGAATTTTGAGCTATGGGGTGGTCACCATACTCATTTAAAAGAAACCAAAAAGCAACAAGAGTCTTACTGCCTTCTTTCCTCTCATGTGCATCGGGAAACCAAACCATACTAATGGACATATGATACTAATACATCATTATCCTAATGTACTGCATATCCAGTACACATCATGAGATCAATATGCCAAATTTTACACAATGCAAAACACATAGACATAGGAGATGTCATGTGGTAGTAATACTCTCAAGTGAAACAAAATTATACATGCCTTCTCTTATTGCAACATATCATTGAAATCCAAGGCATGATTCAGAAAAGGATGAGGGGTACATTGGGTAGTAACCATACTCACCCAAGAGCATCCATAGAAACAAGGACTTTTGCAGCCTTCTTTACTTATCAACATGTGGATCATGGAGAAATAACACAATGATGGACATGTGAAATGTATCATCAACATAGTGCAAGAAATCTCCCTCATACCATCATGCGGAGTCATTATTCCTCCCAAGCAAAGTTAATGCCGTAGGCTGTCCACTCAATAGAAATACATGTCGATAAATGAGACATATTTCAAACATGGGTGAATACATAGACATGATATTTAACACGTGATGTCGAAATATCCTTTTAACAACCACATCAACCATGCTTCCTTTTAATATACTCTATTAATGATGCATAAAGCATGAGATGAGAGAATGAGAATCTTTGGGTGGTGATCATGCTTACCCCAAAGCAACTAGCATTTCCATGCCTCCTTATTCATTTCATGACCATTATTCAAGGCATAGATCGAGAAAAAATAGGTGCCTTTGGAGAGTGATAGGAGTCTCCCAAGGGGAAACCAACGTAACCAAGCTTGCTGGCCCATATATGTACGCAAGTGATCATGCTGATCTCTTTATACCATCCTCATCCACTCACTCCAATATGGAAGATGAGTGATGTCTTTGTATAATCATGGCATCCTCCCTTTGTAGAATACCATCTCCTTTAAACAATGAAGAACCATGCATCTCATGAAATATTGAAATTCATATTTGTTTAGATCTCTTAGTGCGACCTTTCTTCCATCTATGGCCTTCCAAAACCGGTGAGGCTTTGAATTTGCGGTAAATAGAAGTCTCTCTTTGGTATGGCATGCTTATTGAAGTGTCATACGGAGGGGAGAAAATGCTCATCTCAGATGTCTACTCTTCATCTTCTTCTTCTCCAACGCTTCAGGCGGGCTACCTCTAGAATGCTCCGAAAGTGAAGCCTTTTGTCACGGTCACTAAGTGACAGCGACGCCAGATACGCAAAAGTGATGCATGTCTTGTCTCAAAGCAAGTTTCGTCTTGTGGGGGGAAGTCTCCCACACACAATCAGCCATTGAACATAGGATAGTACTAATCCCCTTCTGTGAGAACCCTACATATCAACCCAAAGTTGAATTCAGCTCAAAAATGATCACATAGGGATAGTTTCAGGTCTCATCATGATTAGATCAAGGGTCCTCTACTGTTATGACATGTCTTTGCTTCAAATCAGCATTTTGATTTAATCCTTGGCTATGCATTAATATTGAAACAATATGTCCTTTCGAAACTTCATGCATACCTTGGATCCAAATGATATGTGGGAACCTCTTGACGAACACAAGAGTTCCTCCACCCGGATCAATGATGCCTCCAACTCTTTGGCAAGAATGATGGTCTTCTTTCTTCAAGCATGCAGTATTTGGTATCTTCCTTCTCCTCCTCATGCATAGGACTCCAAATGTAATTGCTCAAGAATACGTTGCAAAGATGTAGGTGCCTCTTCTCTAGATGCAAGCACCTTAGTAGCGAATGAGTGAAAATGGAGATCTCTTTCCCAAAAGTGACAAGATTGACATTCTCCTTTGTTTCCTTGGGAGATGTCTCTTTGTAGCTCATGTTTTCCTCTCCTCCTCAAACTCGCCATGAGATTTTCTTCAATACTCTTCAATGTTTTGAAAAGAAGCAATGAGATCTCTTCCTTAGTCATTATCCATGCTTTGTGATGACGGAGAGTGTATATTTCTTCTTCTTCATCTTGAAACCCTTTAGAATTTTATTTGCATCTCTTTTCTTCATTTATACCTCTCACCTTCTTCAAAGAAGCTGAGCATAGTGGATCTATGAGGAGATCTAGGATTCTCTTGTCTTCTGTTTTTCTGATGGGAAGTGTTGGGGATTCCTTCTTCTTCTTGAAACCTCATCATATTTTACGTAGCTTTCTTCTTCTCAAAACCCTCTGGGAGTCTCGGTGCATCTTCTTTCTCTCTTGGGTTACCTCTTTGGAGAGGCTCTTCATAGATCTGAACAACGATGAGAGTAAACTCATCCTATCCATCATTCTTATATATGTTTCTTCTCTTCACTTCTACGTACAGCTTAATCTCATAGGGTGGGCGAGAGATCATGCTGCGATACTGCTTGTAATATTCCTGTTTAAGGTGACTCATGAATTATGTGCCAAAACGCATTTTCAGAAAAATATGCTTTAGAATAGGATAATAAATCTTTTTATCCTTTGTATCAGACAATATACAAACTAAATCCGATATTTTAGTGGGCTCACAAATAAGACTAGGTGGGTTAAACGGATCCCCACACTAGTTATCTTCGAGAGAAGGCCCAATGAGGGGCTATAGAAAATTAAAATGCTCTACTAAAAGTTCAGAGCTAGAAATACATAAAATTTGCTGATATACACTTAGAAACTGATTTCAAGTACGAAACTCGGATACGAATTTAGGATCCAAAAAGTGGGGAAAAAGCGGTGATTTTGACCCTAAAAGGAATAGATGTATTCGAAATATGCGTACAATTAAAGGAAATTGCGGGTTATTTTATATTAGGTTGTGAGGGACCTATGATCCAGTTAAGCTCAACCAATCAAAGCATTATAGCTATGTTAAATAGTTCCTCCATCCTAGGATATGCTTAAAAATGTTGATTTCCCATGACTTTGAGTATGCGAAGAAAATGGCTGAAGCATGTGACATAAATTTATAAATAAATTGAACAAAATATGTCTGAAACATAAGATCTGAAGTTTATTATAACAGATAATTAACAAAATAGAGATTTAGCTCCTTTTATACATCAAATAGATCACCAATGAGAATTTCATGAAAGAACAAATACAAGTATCGAATCTGTAGAATGAAATCTTAGAAAAACACGAATCACTGAAACTCTAATTATATGAGCTTAAATTTACAAAATTACAAAATATGGCTGCAATACAAGCTTCCACCAGAAGAAGGGATGGTCCTTCCTCAAGGAAACGGACGACCGACTAGGGTAGAAACCTGCTGCCGATGTGCCTTTTGGAAAAATGATGCAGTTGCGAGTATCACATGATGTTGGAAGGTCCTTTGGCTTGATTCAACTATATTAATATGAAGCTCAAGGCTTCCTCACTAATCTTCTAGAGAATGTTATATACGCAAAACTAGATACGTAAGTGGTGTTGCAACCCTCATTGCAACACCCTGTAACATAGAATTATGCTTCTATAGAAATAATGCTGTGATGGAGGAGAGCTTGGCCTCAAGCCTAGATGTGAGGCATTTTTAGAAACTATACTCCTTCAAAACTCTTCCAATTAGGGAGAAGAAATTCCTAATAGGGAGATTCCTCTCTCTCACAACTAAACATCCAAGAGAGTTTGAGTTCCTAAGCAAGCTCAAAATCAAATTATCTTCAACAACCTTCCTTTTGGCCTTCCTCTTCATTTTGTAAGTGGGGTTTGAAAACCTAAACCACCTCCAATAATTGTGCCCTTTTCACATGAAAGGTTCTCCATCCTAAAAAGCACGATGATCAGCCAGGAGGTTAGTACATCTGAACTATGCTGTGATTTGGTCTGTTGACCTAGTCAGCCTTCTACATTCCTTTTCACACCTAAGTGTATTTTATTAAGAAATGGCCCATATTTTTCCATCTTCAAATTGGGGAATTGATTTATTTTGCTGATTAGGAGTTTTAGAGTTCCTCCTTACTTTGTCATGAGTTAAGAAAAATAGAAATTAAAACCACAAATATTCCCCGTGTTTGTAAAAAATTGGGAATATTACACTAATGAGCTCTTTTATTCTCTACCTACTCTACTTATCTGTCAAGGTTAAAAAATTTGATAGATTTTTGTTCTCTAACCTATCAACATAAAAATAAAACATGGTCAAATCAAGGTTGAGCTATTTGATTTGTCATGAGTTGTGGCATTTTGGACAAGCTGCACACAGATTTTATTTTTGTACAAAGTAAAAATTGAAAAATGAGGGCCGTGATTTGGAATTTGTCATTCATCCCTCTCCTTTCTCTTTGATTCAGATTTAATCTTTGGGAACCAACATATTTTCCTAACCCAGTCTACTGATGAGACAAGTTTAAATGGTTTGGAAAATCTTGCTTTTCTAACTTATCAGCAAAAATTTAAACATGTTCAATCATGGTTAGGTTGTATGAATGAACAAGAGTTTTCTTCCTCAAAAGTAGTGGTATTTGGACTTGCACACTTTCAAACATATTCTTTTTTCGGTATGGGGCTTTACCTTTTCTTTTATCTGCCCTCTTTTTGTTATTTTTCTCTCTTTTTGTTCTAAACAATCTAAGACTAAATAGATTCTCATAGTGCTGAGATTATTTGCACACCTATCTATCATAGTCTAACTTGTATATGATATCTACATTAGGTGAACTCTTTTTTCCAATACAGCCAATAAAGTAAGTGACTAGATGATTTCTTTTTATTCAGCCTTTTAGGTATGCTAAGAGGCCACTCCCATTTCGCCTTCTTCTGAACAGTAGTGCTCCAAATTTTCTTTAAACTCTGCAAAAATTTGTTCCTGGCATATTGTACTCCCTCTTTAAATTTTTCTAAGTAACCACCAAAATGATCTCTTAATAATACCTAGATATGAGGATTTAAACCATGGGCTTCATCCATGACTACTTCTTGTTCCATTTGGTTGTGCTTTGGATGATTTTGAGAAAGACACTCCACCTCTTCTTCAGTTAAAAGAGGAGGCATTCTCCACTTTCTTTGGAAAAAACCCTAGTTTCCCTCTTTCTCTTGTGAAGGTTGGTCATAAAGCTGAAGGTCTTATTGAGGGGGTAGCATATCACTAGTGTTAATCTGTTCTTTTTTTTTTCATGAGGCAAGGCTGCAATACACAAATCAACAGTAGAACAAATAGAAGCACTTTCGGAGGTTGGTTGTATGCTTAGATCCTGATTGATTTCATCTTCAGTTAAAGGAGGTGGCATTCTCTATTTTCTTTGGATAGAACCACAATTGTTTTCTTCCTTTTGTGAATGATCATGAGGTTGAATGTCTTCTTGAGCCTCAAACAAAAGAGCAGTTGAATCATCAATTTTCCTTTTAGAGAGATCATGAGGATTCTCTTCTTTTACTTGATTTATTACATGCTCAACCAACTCCTCTTGATTTCCATGACAATTAACTTGAGTATGAAATGCATGAATTTCCTCTACTAGATCCTTAGGATGCCAATTTCCCAAATCTTCGTCAATTTTTACAAGGTATTGTATGAGATCTTCATATTGATCAGAACAATTTTAAGCTAATGATAAATATGGAAAATTTTCTTTATAATGCTCATAAAATACTTTGTGGAAATATTTTAAAGAAGACAAACTACCAGGGTCTAGGTCTTCATACCATTCCCTTGCTTTCCCTTCTAATGTCCCCATGAACATTTTCATGAGGAAATCCTCATCCAATTCAACCTTTAACCTCCATGTATGTATATGAAATCTAATGAGATGTAACAAGGGGTCATCAAAATTTTCATCTTGAAAAATAGGCAAGTTTCTGCCCCAATTTATCTGAGGTATTTTGTGTGGGAATCCAGGGATGTGATCTCTGTTGATTGGAGCATATCTCTGTTGTGTCCTTGAATCCATATTTTTTAATAAAAAAGGGTCACTGCATATTTTCAACTAGTCTAGAGTCTTCTACAAGTGGAGTCTTTAGGTATATTGAGAGTTGTGGACTCACCAGGTGGAAGATCTCAACTTTGTTGTCCACCATCAACAACCAAATATTCAGCAAGTCTGTAAGGCTTTCAGGTAGGGAGCTTGCTTCATGGGTAGGTTTTCTACTAGTTGAATTTTTAGATATAGGAGGCTTCCTAAGGTTGCTTTCAGGATTGTCAACTATTGCAGGAGGATTTGGGTCAAGGTGATATTTGGTGCAGATTATTTATGAAGGCATATTTCAGACCCACAATATAGAGAGGCTGATAGTTTATAAGAATTTGAAAACAAAACCAATCTGTAGGAATACTGAATTCAAAGAGTGAGTGACTGGGTTTTCTTCTATTAGGATTTATTAGTGCATTCCCAGGGGAGTCTATGAGAAACAGTGGAGTCACCAGGTCTACTGGAAAGACAGTGGAGTCAACAGGGCTACTGAAGACCAGTGGAGTCACTAGGTGGATGATGCTCATTGTTTTGAGTATGTACTTGTTGTCCACCATCAACAACTAAATACCAATCTAAAGATGTTTTTGGGTTTTCTTGGTTCTTTATGTAACACTAATATTTTCAATAAGTGTTCTCTAGTATGGTCACCATTTTGTTAGTATGATGAGTCAACTAGATATCATTCTTGGCTAACTGTTGACTTATCTAAGTTTTACAGGGGATTTGTGAGTTTTGAAGGAATATTTAAGCTGTTACTTAATCAGAGTCCCTGGTGGAGTCGTCATCATGTTAGTTCCCTATAATTTGTCAAATTGGAAAGATCAAATTGAGCAAGGGTAACATCAAACCAAATTTGGAGTCCTATGACCTAGCCTTCCTGGACTCAGAGAGGGCTCTCTCTATATTAGTATAAAATATGTAAACTTGATTGATTTTAGGGTTTTGATTTTAGGCTAGTTATAATGATAGGGTTTGTTTGTTTGTTTTATTTGGTTGGGTTGCTTTTCAAGGAGAACATATAGAGTGAGAGAGATCAGACCATTGGGATATGGAGTCTGCAAAAGGTCTTGAAAATTACTACAATAGTTCAAGGGTATTTCATAGGGCAAGTTTAACAAAGCCAAATGGATATAAATAGGTTTAGTGAGTGTGAAATGAACATCAAGTTGTGAATGTAGTAGGTTTAAAGGGTAGTTAAGAATCCTTTAACATAAACTATAACAAGAAGAGCCTATAATAGTACTATGCATCAAGAAAGAATCAAAGGACAGGGCACACCATAAACTTCTTTGACCTAGCTCTATCAAGTAAACTTTAAAACAACTATCTAACAAACCCTAGAGAGCAAGGAACTCCTAACTTCTCTACCTATCTACCTTCAGAGAAAGAAAGCATACAAGATAACACATAAGTAATGATTAAAAAGCAGGGAACTCCTAAATTCCTTAATCAAACTATAAAGACCTTCAAAGTAACCATATCAAGATAGACTAAAGGACAGGGTAAACCATAAACTTATTTAGCCTAAACCCTAATTAGTACACTTCAAAGAAAGCCTTGAGAACAACATTTCAAGAAAAACCAAAGGACATGGAAAACCATAAACTTCTTTAGCCATACTCTATTGATTTAATCTCAAGGAAAAAAGCTAGATGGACATGGAAAAATAGGGAACTCCTAATTTCTCCAAGAAAACCTAGTAGAGGAAAACATTTAAACAATAGAAAGCAGATAAAGTTAAGGTGCCTCTAAACAACATGTCTTAACCTAAACTTTTTGTTCTACTGCAAGAGAAAAGATGGACAATATGTAAAACATAAGGAAAAAAATACAAGATTATAAATACATCACCATTCAACAAATTTCAGGAATCCTATGAAAGTGCTTGCTCCATGGCATTCAATCCAAAATAGTCACAAAGCTCCAAAGCCAATTTCTTCAAAACTCCAAGTCTATGTATTCATCTCCATAAAACAACCAACAAAAATAATGAAGCCTCCATGCAGTATTTAACTTGAAAAGGAGGATCAAAACCCTAGCTAGGGTTTTAGAAGCCATTAATTACACATAAATATCATTTTTTCCTATGAGACCATGCAAGGCCCAAGGCACAAATATCATAACTTAATAAATGCAAAAATAAATTCTAACATAGCTCCTCAGCTAACTCTCAAGTGATTTGCCTTCAAAACCCCCAAAATATATTTTTCATTAACTCCTTGTGTGTTTTTTTTACTTTTAGGCAAGTGCGCTGTGCCAAGGTACAAGGGCGTAGTGCCAGGCCAAGGGCGTAGCACCAAAACTGGGAAATTTCTCTTTTTGCAGCTGAGATTTGGAGGCTTTCCCGGTGTCCAAATGAGCTCCATGATAGCTCATTGGAAAGCATGTCCTGTCTAGTTTCAAAAAATGCCTTTAGTTTCTATATTGGTGTCCATTTTCTTAGTAAAAACCCACTTTTTCCAAGACTACTAAGGGTGCAGCGCTAGTGCTGAAAAGAGGGCAGAATGGTGATATTTTTCTTGTTTTTGGAACTTTTGGAGGACCAGTTTTGCCCCAAATGACTTGAAACCTTCCGAGGGTGATTCCCTTGGCCTAAGTATCATGAAAATTTAAATTTTTCCTTCATTGGGTGCCCCAAAAAAGAGCGCAGTGCAAGTGGCACTGTGCATTTGGGCCTTTTTTCTACTGACCAAACAGTCAAAAACTCAAAATTTTCAAAAAGATGCCAAAATTGGGATTTGTTTTGCTGATCAGGTTTGGGATGCTTGTAGGGATGAATCAACAAGAATTCCAAGATTTTATTTTTACTTTTCCTCTTTTAGGGCTTAAATATTTGCAAGGGCTCTTTTGAGCTTGGCCCTTACCATTTTGTTTCTTAAGGCATAATTCCTTGCCATCTTATTTTGCATGTCAAGGTCTCTCTTGGTCTTGTCCAGATGATCCTCTAAGTGCACATTTTCTCTCTCTAGCCAAGAATACCTATCATAATATATTTCTGTGGCAAGCAACTCACTTGGAGTGAGCTGCTCTACCAATGCCATATCTTGCTCTCTTTCTTTGGCTAAGGATTTCTCAAACTCCTGGGCTCCCTCCTAGGAAGTTGTTATTCCTTTTCTTCATCCTCATCAAAAGTGCCCAAGGCCTCATATAGCCTAGCCTTGGCCTTCCCAGCCTCTTTCCAAGCTCTGATAGCTCTGACCTCACTGATGGCCTTTTCATTCTCCAATTGCTTATTTTCTGCCTTAAGGAAGTTTATGAAATTCTTAGCCCTATCAAGATTGGCTTGCAACTCTTTAATCTGAGCATCTTTTCTCTTGAGCAGCATTTTTGTGTTCCTTTCTTCATCCTCATTCTCACTGTCAAGGTGAACTAGCTAAAAATCTTATTTAGTTTCATGCTTGTCTTCATCTTCTTCAACAATGACTTTCTCTACAACCTTTTCCTTAATTTTTTCTAGTTGTTTTGTTGATGATGAAGGCATGGCCCCTTGCCTCTTAAGGGAAGCAAACACATGCCTATTTCCCCTCTGGTAGGTCAAATGAAAAGGTTCTATGTTAACCATCTCAGTGCCATTTGTCTCACTGCCATCTTCCTCACTAAAATTTTCCTCACTTCCATCTTCCTCATTGTTTTATGCACTAGTACCATGAGATGATGGTGAGGGATTGTGAAAAGGTGTAATATCCCAAAATTGGAATTTTCTACAACAATAAGAATACTCTAAGGTATTCCAAAGTTGGAGAGCAGAAAGTGATCATCTCATATAATTTATTTAAACACGTAGCCTTGATATAACAATCACAGCAACAAACTCTGCCTTTTTACAATTCATCAAGTGGGGAAAAGCAATTGTTTTTGCCTAAAAAATGCTACTTTCTGAATATTGAGTTTAAACAGTGGAAAATAATGGTTGTGTCCCTTAGAATAGGAAATATAGGACATGAATGCAAAATATTTTCAGAAAAAAATTCAATTAGCCTAGTTAAACAGACCTCCCATGCTCACAACTGCTAAAAATGGGCAAAACCCCAAGACTACAAAATGCCGGAGCAGCTGCACAAGTGACTCCATGGTATAAAGAGAGGTTAACTCAGAAAATAAATAAATATATCTGATGATGTTATTATAATACTCATTTATGTACAAAAACAGAGATCTAATCTCTTTTATACAGATCCAAGAAGACCCGACAAGGGTTTCTTAACAGAAAAGATGTACAAGAGAAAGATGCTGCAAAATCTATGGCTGAAGCTCTGCAATAGATGGCTGAACATGCAAATAAATGGCTGTATATGCTTCCTCTAGCTTTCCCAAAGAAAGGATGATCCTCTTCTTGGGAAACTAGCTCCTCAAAATGGGGTTTTAACCCCTTCCACTGTACACCTTAAGAAATAACGCAGTTTTATGAAGGGAATACATTTTTGGTTAAGGTAGATGCTTTTCCCAACAGAAGGTAGTGGAAAATTTAGATCAGAAACCTCTTCTTAGATTTCTCAAGCAAGATCTCCAAGAAAGAGTAGGGAATCCCCACCCGGGAAAACCCTTGCACTAAGCAGTGCAAAAACTTAGCTAAACAGATAATTATGAAGGAATTATAAGTAGACCTCATAAAAAGATAATCTTCAATATGTCCATATGCTTTCCATCTCCTTCATTATATAGTTGATGAGCTTCCTCACCAAGGGTCCCACCCACTATGAGGTTGCTTCCATGCAAAGGCTCCTCCAAAAAACCTGTGTTGTCCAACAACATGGTGCAATGTATCTAGACAGATTTGTTGACTTGGTAAACCTTGAATGATTCTTCATGCCTTGTCTCTTTTCACACTCAAGGTGCCTTCATTTTATCTAGCTGGATTGATCTCTATTCACATTGAGCTGGCTTTATGTAGGATCCACTTCTTTGAGAATAAATCATGTTGACTTGGTCAAACTTGACCTTGTCCACATAGTTTAGACCTTGTTCACACATGTGGATGCTTGAACTGGTTATTAAATGATCCCCTTTCACACTAGGAGGGACTTTTATTCACACTTGAGCAAATTATGAGCCTCCTTGCCCATTTATTCATCAATCTAAGTTTCAAGAGAAAAATTAATATTCATATTTGCTGAAGCTAATTTAGGAATATTACAATCTCCCCCTCCCAAATGTTGCTTTTCCTCAAGAAATTGCAAGGGTGCCACAAAATCTCCCCTCTTCCTCTTGTGCCCTTCCATGCGATAGTCTCCTCCATTGCTTTAGAATTTTTGCAAAAATTCCACCTCCCAATGGCTCCTCCCAAGTGTACAAGTTGGCCTTTGGTGAATAAACCCAATGGCTCTCATCATGAAAGAATGGAAGGTTGTTATGGAAACCTTCTTGATGATCCATGGCCTTCTCAAGAAAGGAGTGATGACAATCATGGGGAATTTCATCATCAATGGAGGTCTCCCTCCTCCATGCTATCATCCAAATAAAATGAATCACCCTCTAGCTTGGTAATTCATAGAAAAGCTCCTCCCAATTTCTCATGAGAGGCATGCCCCAAGTGCTCCAATCAAACATACAGTCCACATCATAAAGAAACAAGTGGTATGCAATGGTGGCCATATAGTTTCCCATGCTTCCCTTGGAACATGTAGTGCAGAAAAAGTAGGGACTCTCTTCCCCCAAAGACACACCCCACAAATGTGTCTCTCCTCCAACCATGTTCCCAACAAAATGAAGAGAATCTTCAGCATGTGGGATCATTAGTAAGATCATGCTAGCTGCCATATATAATAAGGGAGAAGGACAATGGTCCCTCATGTGCAACCAGTGCAATTTTCCTCCTAACTGCCATAGAATATGATATGACAAGCGTTTTCCCCAACACTTGTTTGCTGCCCCATCCTTCTTGCATGCTTGGAGAAGGTGTATGATAGTTGGTGTTGATGAATCACACCATGAGTTGTACATCATCTCTCCAATATCTCCCAAAGAATGGCCAATATCACCATTGTTCATGGCCCAAAGTGGCTCATGAAGCCCATCAGAAAAAAAGCCCCCTCTTGGAGCCAAGACCTGCATATGAGTGTTAAGAAAATACAAGTATATAATAAATACATCATGAGATTCAGCAATATAATGTTTGTCATACACTTGTTTAAAATCAGCAAGGTAGCTCATGGATGAGCTCCCTCTCACACTCAATGAATAAGGAGGTGATAATGATAACTCTTCCCAAGAGCTATGCTCCTCCTTAACCAGCAAATGATTCATGCACTTACTCATATGAGAGTGCATCTCCTCTCTGAAATTTTCCCACATGAATCCATCTAAGATAGTATGACATGTTTTAATGAAACTAGTGGGATTTGAAAGCAAGACCTCATAGGTTGTGTTAAGTAGTTTTTCCTTGTGCTTGGAATATTTAGTTAAGTAGATCTGATCATGAACAGAAATGATTCCATTAACTACTTTATATTGTCCATCCATTTCTTTCCCATCAAGAACCTTACATGTGAATAGGTTCTTAGAATATTCCATCAAGAGTTGGGACTCCCAATAAGGGTCTAGGCTTCCCAACATTGACAGCGTTGTAGAAATCTGAAATGACGCATTTGTCATATGATGGCTCTCCACCTTGACATGCTTGATGTCAAAGTCACATGTTGGAGTATTCCAAACTTTCTTTTTCTACCCCTCTTGCAACTGATCTTTCTCAAGACAAGATTGAAATTTAGGAAAGTCACCCTCCACTTGAAAGGTTCTCTTTCTCAAAAACATCCACAATTTTGCTCCTGCATAAAAAAATGAAATTATTCTTTTGTCATGTTTAGAAATATTCATTATATATTGGAGTATCCTTTGCTACCCCAAAGCTATGGATTAGCCTTTTGATACTATTCTCATATCAGCACAAATTTCTGAATCTATTCTCTCCAACGCAAATAGATGAATGGAAGAAAGCAAGGTCAATTTCAGAAATTTTCCTAGCCTCCCATCAATGATTTTCAGCACTGTAGTGGCTCCTTCCAAGGTTCCCTCTTTAAAAAAATATGTTGTTGCTTCATATAGTTGAGAGAACTATAGAAATTTGAATAATAGATGAATTATTCACTGATATTATCCTAATTACACACTATTTGAGCTTCATGCATAATACATAACCTCTTCTACAATTGATCATCAATTTGAGGAAAGAAAAGCAGTTGCATGCGCACATTAAAACATAATAAAGCACACATATAACATAGTATGTAATAGGGAAATATTACAGCTGAAAACCCCCAACTATCTGTATATTATAATGATATAGAACATGTAAGAATACATAGCACAAAGCTCCTCACAGCTCTCAGCACTATCTCACATGCTACACACAAACTAGCTCAGATATGAACAAGTCACAAGTTCAAATCTCCTCCACCTGTCTGCCTGCCTCTACTGCGCAATCCAAGATGAAGAATGAATAGATCCAAGTTCGAATCCCCTTGGCTTGTACTGCGCAATCCTCATTGGCAATCTCAATCAATGTGTGTGCAAATATCATGCACAAGTATAGTCACAACTGATAGTAGACTCACCCTTTCATCCACCTCTAACACTGGTCTCCACTGAACTGTCCATGCATTGCAGTTAACTGATGTATTATTTAGTTGATTTATGAGTTAATAATTAGTGAATTAATTAATAATTAATTCACACCACTCATCACTAGTGTATTTATCAGTTGGACTAAATACAACTAGTTCAACTAAGTTAAACCGAACACAACTCCACCAACTGTCTCATCAACTCCACCAAACTCTGCCACATGAGTTCTAACTGAAGTCAACCATGCAATAGCTCAACTAAACCTTAGGAAAAGCGTATTTCCTTCTGTCAGCTGCATGTGCCACATCCAAGCATCAAACTGAAGTGCTCCAAGAGGATAAGATAATGTTTATAGTCCAAATATTATTAAAGGCTAATAATATTTGACTGTTCTATTTTTAGACAGGCAGTCTAAAAATAGACTTCGACCTGTATGTCTAAAAATAGATGTCCATCTATTTTTACCAACTTGACAAATCATCCAAGAATAGCATCCCGCAACTCCTAGACCATGCTCCATATGTCTAAAAATAGACATAGTCTAAAAATAGACTTTTCGACAAAAATCACATGTGTGGTCCCCACCTAGTTTAGGTGATCACTTTCCAACTAGGATCGGGAAAGATGTTTTAGGAGGCCTCCTTCACTGTTTCTTGTTGCCATTTTCAACATTCCCTTTCAGCAAGAAAAATTTGTCATTACATGCGACATGAAACTTCATGCATTAAGCCACCTTCACGGCGCCATACAACTCCATGCATACGCCGCTGCCAACTCTCTGGCTTGAATGGCTCAAACAACTCAATCAGTGCGATGCATCTATCATCAATTCTTTGACTCTGTTTGAGCCCAATTGCACGTATCATCAGGAACCACTGCGTTGTTGAACTCTTGCACCCATGCACTCTGCACTTGCTGTCAACTCTGATCCGCGCTCTAGTATCCGACACTGTCACTTTGATCTGCCTGCATCAATCCAACTGATCATGCTACTGTTGTGCTGTGGGCACCTCATAGCCAGGTTCAATTCATGAGATCCACACTATCTCATGAATCCTGCCCATAAATCTCCTCTTGGGATTATTCATGAATGTCACCCCGCCTCTCACCTGGTGGTATAGCTACATGCACTCCCTCTGCCCATCTGGCACGAAATTTCTCTGCATGAGTGGTTTCTTCCACTCCATGATCCTCATCTTGTATTCCTCTACATCCAGGGTTCACTCTTACTGCCTTTAAAACACCTCCCTCTCAAGCATCAAGTGCATGTCTTTCTTGCACTTCCCAATAGTAGGAAGCTCCATAGACATCCCATCTACTTTAAGTCTGTAGAGATTATTTGCTCGAATCCCAACCTTCTTGACTTGTCCCATTGCCTTGTGCCGAAGGAAAAATTTTCCTTCACTGAAGAAAACTTCATACCCTTTATCCTCTAACATTGCGACTGAGATCAAATTCTTCTTTAAACCTGGAACATGCACTACATCTTGTAAAAGAATGAGTTTACCTGACTCCATCTAAAAGGTTATGGTACCAATTCTGGTCGCATTGTATCATCCATTGTTGCCCAACTCAACATGCAACTGGAGATCTTTCTCCACCAAGTCACTGAAAAGATTCACATCTCCCGTCATGTGAAAGGAAGCACCACTATCAAAATACCACCCCAATCCTAATGCACTAGACACCATGCATGCGATCAATGAGAAGTCCAGCTCAAATTACGAGGCAAGAGCCTCACCAGCTGCAGCTCCAGCAGCCTGCTTGTTCTTCTTCTTCTGTGGACAATTCGTGGCGTAATGCCCATGCTCGTGACAGCGAAAACACTTCACTTTGGACATGTCACGCTCTTTACCATCCACACCGGATTGAGAAGCATTCTTCTTTCCCTTCCCCTTCCTTGCTTTGGTATCCAAAGCGTAATCCTCTTCATCATATGCCTTTGATGAAGATCCATCCCTGGTACTCCGCCTTATCTCCTCTTGCACAAGATCCGACCAAAGTCGCTCCCATCCTGGCAATTTTTCCCGACCATTGACAGAGTCCTAATAGGAGTGCCAACTCTTCGAAAGCCCAAGGAGAGCCAAGCTCACCAATTCCTCATCATCCACACTAACTCCTACACTCCCAAGCTCATCCCTGCAGTGGAAAAACTTTGTCAAGTATACCGGAATAGTGTCATTCTTCTCCATCTTTATTTTCCTGAGTTTATCCTTGAGCGCCAACTTCCTTTGGTCACTCTTGCTTTGGAACAAATCTGTCAAATCTTTCCACATCAAGAATGGAGAAGCTTTACCATGCAGGCTGGATACTATGTGATCCTTCACGCCCTCCAACAGAATCCTTCGACACTTTGCTGTCTTCTTTTGCCAAGCCTCAACTTGAGCAGCATCAGTAGGCTTTGGGACTTCAACATCTATGAACTCCTTCAACCCGTTGTCATCTAACACCGCCTCCATCCTGTCCTTCCATGCAATATAATTCGAGCTGCCTTCAAGGGCATACTCCAATCACAATCCGTTGAAAGGCATCTCGACTTTCGACACCAAGAAAACACTTCTGCAAATTCGAATTCCACCAGCTCAAAACTCAACCGCTTCTGATCTGTGAGAACAAATTATTTCTAGCACAGAGATCGAATGTAGGGGCATTTACTGGATATCTCACCTTTCAAATAAAGGATGAATCCAGAGGCTACCAGGCCCTCTTACAGACTCTGTCTACTAAAATAAAATGTAATCACTGTAATAGATCCAATGATCAACTTTAGCTCTGATACCATGTAGAAATTTGAATAATAGATGAATTATTCACCGAGAGTATCCTGATTACACACTATTTGAGCTTCATGCATAATACATAACCTCTTCTACCATTGATCATCAATTTGCGGAATTAGAAGCAGTCGCATGCGCACATTAAAAACATAATCAAGCACACATATCAACACAGTATGTAATGGGGAAAGCTTACAGCTGAAAACCCCCAACTATCTGTATATTATAATGATAGAGAACATGTAACAATACATAGCACAAATCTCCTCACATCTCTCAGCACTATCTCACATGCTACACACAAACTAGCTCAGATATGAACAAGTCACAAGTTCAAATCTCTTCCACCTGTCTGCCTGCCTCTACTGCGCAATCCAAGATGAATAATGATGAGATCCAAGTTAGAATCCCACTGGCTTGTACTGCGCAATCCTCATTGGCAATCTCAATCAATGTGTGTGCAAATCTCATGCACAGCTATAGTCACAACTGATAGTAGACTCACCCTTTCACCCACCTCTAACACTAGTCTCCACTGAACTATCCATGCATTGCAGTTAACTGATGTATTCTTTAGTTGATTTATGAGTTAATAATTAGTGAATTAATTAATAATTAATTCACACCACTCATCACTAGTGTATTTATCAGTTAGACTAAATACAACTAGTTCAACTAATTTAAACCGAACACAACTCCACCAAACTCTGCCACATGAGTTCCAACTGAAGTCAACCATGCAATAGCTCAACTAAACCCTAGGAATAGCGTAATTCCTTCTGTCAGCTGCATGTGCCACATCCGTAGCTCAAACTGAAGTGCTCCAAGTGGATAAGATAATGTTTATAGTCCAAATATTAATAAGAGCTAATAATATTCGACTGATCTATTTTTAGACTGGCAGTCTAAAAATAGACTCCGCCCAGTATGTCTAAAAATAGAGGTCCATCTATTTTTACCAACTTGACCAACCATCCACAAATATCATCCTGCAACTCATAGACCATGATCCATATGTCTAAAAATAAACTTTGCGACAAAAATCACCTTTGTGGCCCCCACCTAGTTTTGGTGATCACTTTCCAACTAGGATCAGGAAAGATGTTTCAGGATGCCTCCTTCACTGTTTCTTGTTTCCATATTCAACAAGAACACTTTATTTTCCCTCCAATCAGTAGGTCTTCCTGCTGAAATGCCTCCTTGAAAAGAGGCATCAAGGCATAGAGTAGGATGTGAATGTAGGTGGAAAGATTTGCCCCTACCTTGGTTGCATGGGTCCTCTTGCCTTATTTGTTCTTTAAAACTATGAAATAGAGAATGGTTCATGCTATTCATCTTATGATGCCATTCCTCCTCTTTTCCTCCTCCTATCTTCAAGATCCCATCACTTGGAAATGAAAGTATATGCTGCTCATGTGTTATGCCAAGAGCTCTATGTGTGAGACCTTTTGGAACTCCTTGCAAGAGTGCAACAGTTTCTTTTCTTGGCGAAAGTTCTCCATAATCTTCTCCATGAGGAGCTTGAGGTGCTCTTGTCATGACTGCATTATTCTCTCCTACCTTCCCTTTATCCTCTTCAATAGTTGAAGTTGCCTTATCTTCAACAAGAGACCTCAAATCTTGGTCTTCTTTTGAAGAAGGAATCTTCATGTCTTTCCTTTGAGAAGAAAGTCCTTCATCCAAAGGAGATCTTGCCCTTGGAAAAGCATCAAACAAGCTCACCTCCTCTTCATGATTTTTCAGAAATGGAGATGGATTTATAGACCCTCCCAAGTCATGCAAAAGTTTTGTTTGATGTGGGTTGATAGTTGCAATAGAAGATGTTCCACATGAAATATCATCAAACCTCTCTACTAATCTTTCAATGAACTTTGAATAAGTAGATGTATTTGCATTATTTAAGGAAAATGATTCAAACAACAACCAAGCATAGGCCTTACCCTAAAAATGCAGCGCTGCTACTTTGATGGCTTCAAATTCTGAAACTTGATGTTGCTGCACAAAGGTGTCTAGCTCCTTCACCCAAGCCCTAGCTGGACATAGAGGTGATCCATAAAAAGTGAGAAAGAATATACCCTCACCCTGCTTCTTTCTCTTTGTGCTCTTTTCCTTCATTTGGAAAAACCCTTGGAAATTCAAGTGATCATTGAACTCCTCGGATTGATCTTCATATTCCTGCAAATAATCACCAAGAGTATCTCTCTTTGGCACATCTCCTTCCTTCCTCTTCATGAAGAAATTGTTGACAGAACGTGGTAGATCTGGTGATATGTCTGATTGCTCATATCCAAAAGATGAGGACTTAGAATCTTCCTCTTGTATAGAATTTTTTGAGGGATCTCCATGTGTTTCCCTCCTCATTTCTTTGATGCCCTTGCTTTTGCCCAGCAGATTTGTCAAGAGAATTTTTTAGAACCTCCTTTCTCTAGAAAAAAAGGGTTTTCTATGATTTATTTTGAAAATATCATTCTCCCCATGAGAATACTCCATAATTCTTCAGCTCACAGTCTGAGCCAAGATTGTTGCTTCGATACCACTGTAATATCCCAAAATTGGAATTTTCTACAACAATAAGAATACTATAAGGTATTCCAAAGTTGGAGAGAAACAATTTATCATCTCATATAATGTATTTAAACACATAGCCTTGATATAACAATCACAACAACAAAATATTCCTTTTTACAATTCATCAAGTGGGGAAAAGCAGTTGTTTTTGCCTCAAAAACACTAATTTCTGAGTATTGAGTTTAAAAAATGGAAAATAATGGTTGTGTCCCTTAGAATAGGAAATATAGGACATGAATGCAAAATAATTTCATAAACAAATGCAATTAGCCTAGTTAAACAGGCCTCCCATGCTCACAAGTGCTAAAAATGGGCAAAACCCCAAGACTACAAAATGCCGGAGCAGATGCACAAATGACTGTGCATTATAAAGAGAGGTTAAATCAGAAAATAGAGAAATATATATGATAATGTTATTATATACTCAATGATTTACAAAAACAGAGATATAATCTCTTTTATACGGATACAAGAAGACCCGGCAAGGGTTTCTTGACAGAAAAGATATACAAGAGAAAGCTAATGCAAAATATGTGGTTGAATAAAATTGTATGGATGAAGCTCTACAATATATGGTTGAACATGCAAATAAATGGCTGTAGATGCTTCCTCTAGCTTTCCCAAAGAAAGGTTGGTCCTCCTCTTGGGAAACTAGCTCCTCAAAATGGGGTTTTAACCCCTTCCACTGCACACCTTAAGAAATAACGAAATTTTCTGAAGGAAATACATTTTTGATGAAGGTAGATGCTTGGCCCAACACCAGGTAGTGGAAAATTCAGATCTGAAACCTCCTCTTATATTTCTCAAGCAAGATCTCCAAGAAAGAGTAGGGAATCCCCACCCGGGAGAACCCTTGCACTAAGCAGTGCAACAACTTACCTAAACAAATAAGTATGCAGGAAGTATAATAAAATATCATGAAAATATAATCTCTAATATTTCCATATTCTTTCCATCTCCTTCATTATATAATTGATAAGATTCCTCACCAAGGGTCTCACCCACTATGAGGTTGCTTCCATGGAAAGGCTCCTCCACAAAAACTGTGTTGTCCAACAATATGGTGCAATGTATCTAGACATATTTGTTGACTTGGTCAAACTTGAATGATTCTTCATGCCTTGTCCCTTTTCACACTCAAGGTGCCTTCATTTTATCTAGCTAGATTGATCTCTATTCACATTGAGCTGGCTTTATGTAGGATCCACTTCTTTGAGAATAAATCATGTTGACTTGGTCAAACTTGACCTTGCCCACATAGTTTAAACATTGTTCACACATGTGGATACTTGAACTGGTTATTACATGATCCCCTTTCACACTAGGATGGATTTTTATTCATACTTGAGCAAATTATGAGTCTCCTTGCCCATTTATTCATCAATCTAAGTTTCAAGAGAAAAATTAATATTCCCATTAGCTGAAGCTAATTTAGGAATATTACAAAAGGTGATGAATGAGGATCATCATGGGGTGAAGGAATGTGAGTGGGTGGAGATGTATGATCAATAGGAGGTGATGGAGGAGTGGATTATGGAGGATGGGATGATGAGGGGACATATTGCTGATGATGGGCTTGTGGAGAAGTGAACACCTCATTGGAAATGAAGGTCTCTCATGGAATGCCTTTCTACTAGAGTTGGTGCATAAAAACCATTTTAATAAGTGAGTGATGGAAGAGTTTTGCATCTGCTGAGGATAGTCTCTCTTTTGCACTATGTAGGACATTTTATCAATGCTTCTGTAGAGGTGATAGGGTATGTGCAACATCCTCACTCTATTAAAGTGCATAAGCAGCCTGATGTGGTAGGAGTAAAGGGAGGAGAACCTTCCTTCACATGTAAAATACTTCATGATAGTCTTCATCATAGGTGCATATCTATCAAGCAGGTGAGAGAAAGGAAAGATGGATTTGTTGTGGTCTTTATACCTGGGCTTAAGATATGGCTCAAAGTAACTCATGTCAATATTGGCCTTCTTGAACCATTTCTCCCCTACACTAGGTATGCCTGTGGAATTGGCAATAGAATATGTAGATAACTCAAAGGTGATCCCTGCAAGGTTAACTTTTTTTCCATGCAAGTTAATGATAAAGATTCTAGTTAGCTCAGGGTGTTTTTGCACATGCTGCACCTTTTCACAAAAATCAAAGCATCCTACATGTTTGAAACATGAAACAATAAGGGGAGATGACATGAGATCTTTTGTACTGAGGGGTTCAAATCTATGGATATTTCCTCCTTTGTGATCATGCCTCCTTGGCATTTTGTCTTCTTCACCACTGCCACTATCCTATCCCTATGATGACATGTTTAAAACTATGTTTTGAAACACTCTTGGACTGATGTCAAATTGAGATGAAGGAGGGCAATGGAATGCCAATGTTTTTGCAAGTGAAGGGATTGAGTGTTATGAATTGGATGGGTGTAGGGACAGCTTGGGTGAATGAACAACCTCCAAACAATGTAATCCCTCTTCCTATCACTAATTTTATTTATAGGCAGATGAAGTAATGGTAAACAATGATTCCAAATATAAACACCTAGGGTTTCTACTTAGGGTTTCAACTTATTTCAATTACAAATCATCAAATAGCTTGAAAATGTGGTTAGGGCATCCACTTACCATTTATCAGTGCCTTGGAGGACCTTTTAGGAAGCTTGAAAGAGATTTGGAGTGAATTGAGTGGTTATAGGTTTTACTAACCCTTCCTGCCCAAGCGCGTAGTGCCAAGGCCAAGGGCGCAACGCCAAGGCTAAGTGCACATCGCCAGTCCTGAGTGCACAATGCTAGTCTTGAGCATGCAGTTCCAATCCTGAGTGCATAGCACCAAATTTTTTCTTCACTGGGCTTGTTGGGTAAGGTCGTAGTGCCTTCCCCAGTGTGCAGTGCCAGTGTAATTTTTATGGAGGAATTTTTCCAAGGGCGCAGTGCCAGAAAAAATTGCCCAATTTTGACTTGAAAACTCCCTAATTCTTCACTCATGAGTGCTCTTGATCACTTTAAATGCAATAATGATTTATTGAAGTGTTAGATGGGTGTTACATAGCATTTTTTCACTATCGCTGCAATCCCCATCCCTCACATTGGAGGCTCATTTCTGTGATCAAAATAAAGTGTCATGCCTTGAAAATATCATCATTTCATCCCTTACCATGAGTCTAGCATTCCTTTTGTTGACCATTTCCTGAACAAACCACTAAAAACACATGTTTTTGCCTTGGCACTGGTAGCACATTATGCCCTCGTGCCGATGAGGCAGATTAACACTGGCCCCCGTGCTGGCTGGCGTTCTGTCTCAGTTAGCTACCTATGCCAATATATTTATGGAAATATTTTTAAAATAGAGGCAAAGTTTCGACCATAACAACTTCATGGATGAGTCATGGGGAGTGGTTCGACTAAATAACCACGACCTTCCTCCTTTGGCCTCTTTTTTCCACCTTTTGGGGAAACCTCTCATGAGATAAGGTCTCCCTTCCACCATACTAGGGATTCCAACCTCCTCCTCACCCTCTATAAATATAGCTCATCCTCCATTGATGAAGCTAGCTGAGCTGAATTGAAGAAGCAGAAACGTTGGAGAGATTTCTATTCAAGATAGAATGGAAGAGTCCCTTATTGAGAGAGCTTAGGCTTGTGCCTTCATCCCGTATGAATTAGCTAAAATTCTTCGAGACGCACTTCAACTGAACCCCACTAAAGGACGCTATGATGTCAAGGCTTGGTTGTAACTCTTTCTTCTATTAATACATATGTTTAACTATTGTCTGGTTCCCATATCGCGTTGATGTGTTACTAATGCTATATGCTTAACCCTCCTTGACTAGTTAGTAATTATGAATGAGATTTTTGTTTCGTATGTTGCTCTTGTTTGTTGATTTTTTGTAGGTATCCAAGCATCACTGCGAAAGGATCGTGACTTTCTGAGATAGGAATTGAGAGGAAACCACTACAAAAACTATGACAATAATGTTGGACTCTAGGTAGGTTGATCTACCATGTCTATTTCATTCAGTAATAAGGAGCCTACACTCTAGTTTGTCATTTTGTTACTAGACCCACTCCAGGGCTAGAGGGATCGTCTTCATCCGCAGAGAGGATTTACCTGCGTAAAAAATTGGCGACTCTGCTAGGGATCAGTGTGAGCTTGTATTTTTGCCCTTATCGAGTAGACTTTGGTCGTTTTCTTGTTTTTGTATCTTTTCTGGTCTGTTTTCTTGTTTATAATCCTCTTGTTCATCTCCAGAGTGTCAATATTGACCTCTGCTCATTAGACTTCCCATTCTCCCATAGATATCCGACTTGGTGCATTTTTTGGTTGAACAGTCGCGCTGATTGGCGCATGTTGCTTGTGTTGCACTAGCGGCAATCCTTGTTTGGTGTGAATTATCGCCTTCAAGTCATGCCGAATCTTGTAGGGTTTGTATTGACTCTCCTTTAGAGTTTCTGGTCAGTTGTTCTTGTCTTTGGGTAGAGTTTTGATTTTAAATTGTCTTGTTGAGATTTTTTTGACTATCACCAACTTGTTCTTCTCAGTTGTATGTCTATTTACTTATCAATGTGGTTTGTGGCCTTAGGATTCTTGAGTGTCATAGCTCACTGAGCCTTCTGATTGGAAGTCAAGTTTTTTATTCTTGTCAGTCGCATCTCTTAATCAATTGCATTTAGTTCTTTTTTATCCTTTGAGCGGTTGTTTTGGTTGAATGATCATTTTGGGTTTTGTTTTATTTTTCTTGTTGTTTCTCCAAGCATAGATTACATTGCTTGTTTGGATCATTTCACAGCTTTTTCTTTGATTGGAAGAGTGCTTCATTGGTTTGAGTGCATTTTTTGTGTTTATGTTACTTTTATCGAATCAGTCGGTTGAGCTCTTTATGTTCACAATCCTCGAATTAGTGTTTGTTTTGTTTTTCGTGTCATTAGTGCATTGTGTGCTTCATTTCATTGAAAAAATAAAAAAATTGCATTTGTTCATTTGTTTGGAAAATGAAATTTCTTTTGCATAACTGATGCTTGATTAGCTAGGAAAGAATTTTTCATTTTTCGCTTGATTGAATTAGATGCATTAGCAGATTTCTTCGTTTGATTTCATTGATCGCTATTGTTTGAAATATCTCTATCCTTCTCTTAATTAGAATAATTGAAGGAAAATGGTGTTCATTTGTATGTAGTTTTCATTTATGAAATTTGAGATCGAAATTCGGTAGGACCTGAAATTGAAACATAATTCAATATCAACTATAAAATCAATTGAATTAACCTAAGGAAACATTGCAACCTAACGCACACATTTTATTGGTCTAGGCTAGAGATGTGTTCCAACATCTTAAAACCTAGTAGTTTTCATTCTCCTTTTCACTTTAGACAGCGCTAGTACAGACTTGTGCTCCCCATACCATCGAGTATATAAAGGGATACCCCTATAAGTTCAAATCCTTTATCCATAGGAGGTCGAGTTTGTTGCCCTTCAACCATGATACACCGAACACAACATTCAGAGAGACTACCTACACGTACAGAAACTCCTTGGTCATTTCTCTTTCATTTGATCACCAAGGTGTATATGGAAGTTCACTGAAACTTGGTACACCCTCTTTCTTAGATTACCAAAGTAGTCATTTCGATATTTTCGTGACTCTTTAAAAAGAGAAGATATTACCGAGCACTTGTCCTTTCATGATTGTTTAAAATTGAAAGTGACTAGAGTCACCTTTTGTCTATTTCTCGACTCTTAAAACATGAAACAACAAAGTCCAGTTTCAATGTCATAAAATTAATTACCCATGATCACATGTAATGTTCCAAAATTTTAGCCTCCAAACTAAATGGAACATTAGAGTTAGCAGCAGCTCTAGTCGGTGAATAAATGGGAAGAAAAGCCCATAAGTCTCATAAGGAGGAATAAAATACTCCAAATGAGAAAGGGAACACTCTTTCTAGCTCAATATGACACCTCCATGTGTGAACAGGGTTAAATTCAAGCTCCTTTGACTAAGTCAATAGCGCAGTTTTAGTGGAGGAAGAATCCAAAGAGGAATAACACAATTTTGGAGGGAGATGTATCTTGGGATAGAAGTAACCTAATTGAGTGGGGACAAGGGAAAGAAAAATAATTTCTTATGTAAGGAAGAGGATGGCAGCATTATTCATCATGTTCTAGTTTATTATTCTTGTCTACCAAGACTTGTTGTGGCTTTGCTGCTTAGCAAAGCTGCAATGTTGTTTAGCACTGGGTGCTCCTGGGCGGGAATCCCACCTCTTTCCTTTGAGGAGCCTCATTGGGATATTTTTAATTCATCATTCCACATCATGTTTTTATGCCAAGCTTCAGCCATCTTCATCAGCACAAATT
Organism: Pinus albicaulis; assembly: GCA_034641835.2. Classification (NCBI taxonomy): domain Eukaryota; kingdom Viridiplantae; phylum Streptophyta; class Pinopsida; order Pinales; family Pinaceae; genus Pinus; species Pinus albicaulis. The sequence continues at coordinate 620,797,446 of CM076574.1, read as the reverse complement.
TTCTGGAGATTGTGCAGTGTTGCTGGGTGCAGCAGTGGAAGGGTTTGGAATCCTGACTTCTAAGCTAGTTTCTCATTGGAGGAAGGTTTCCTTCAATTGAGAGATCTGTTTGGAGAGATCCATAGATTATTTCAGATCTGTGGTATCATACCACACATTTCCCAGACATTCCCAGTGCTTTTTCTTCTAGGGAATGTGTTATTCTGGAGGCAGTGTTCATTGCATGGTTTGGTGGCTCCGTTGCTGAGTTTCCTTGTGATTGAGAGGTTCATCCTTTCATGGGAGGAATCCCTTGAGGTATCTACAGAATATAAAACATATTTCAGCCTTATACACTCATGTAATTCAGTGTTGCAGTGGTTATTCAATAAATTACTTAATTTCCCATTTTGTATGCAGAGTGTTTGACAAGAAACCCTTGCCGGTTTTTTTTGTATTTTGTATAAGGAGACTAGATATTTGTTATTCAGTATTTATAATCAATATATGAGTAGATATAATTTTTTCCTTCATTTCTAAGTGTAAACCCTCTCTTAGACTGCGCAGTCCCTTGAGCAGCAACTCTGGCATTCTGCAGTCTTGGGGTTTTAGCACTTTTTGGCAATCCTAGGTGTGGGAGATTTGTTTAACCCACCTAGTTTTCTTTTCTTCAGCTATAATATTGGATTGAGAATTTATATTAGCTAATATATGGGATCCAAGAGTCCATTTCATTTTTTTATTGCACTTTTTGCTGGAATTGCGTTTTTACTGCTTGATTCATGAGCTATTCCTAATTTGGAACATTACAGTGGTATCAGAGCATGATATCTGGCTCAGCCTGTGAGATCCAGCTATCAGAGGAAGGAGAGATGGACAGAAGCCATGAAGCTTTAGTGTGTGGAGGGAGAAATGAAGATAAGATCACAAAGCTTCTTCCAAAATCTATGTAGAGCTTACAAGGAGAGCTGAAGAAAATGAGATTGGAGATGGGATCTCCAAAGGAGGTTGAATCTAGAGCGGAATCTAGATTTGCACATGGTGAGTGTGAGCATGCAGCTACACTCCATGATGCACAGTGCAGTCAAGTTCCCAGAGCTATCTCAAGATGGATGGGAGGAGGAAAATTTCCTAAGAGGAGAACTCTTAGTGATTTTTTTGATGAGTATGAGTCTCAAACTGGGAGGTTTAGAGATAATACTGATTTCTAGGAGTTTTGCAAGATCCAGATGGAGAAGAGCAAGCAACAGGATGCAGATAGTTTTCATCTATCTACTTTTTTTGGATCACCCACATGTTCAGCTGGAGCTTGGGTGAAGGAGCTAGACTCCTATTTGCAGCTACACCATATTTCCGGAGGTGAAGCCATCGGAGTTGTAGCGATGGATTTCAGAGGTAAGGCTCATGCATGGTGGATTTTTGAATCTTATTCCTTAAATAATGCCAACACTTTCTCTTATGCAAGCTTCATAAAAACTTTGATGGAGAGGTTTGGTGAAAAACTCCCTGAGACACATGAGCAAGGAAAACTTGAGAAAACAAAACCCCTGCATGTGATGGAGGAAACTCCATTTCAGAAAACCATGGGAAGAGCTGAAATATTTCATTACACATTTCTAGAAGCAAGACCTCCAATTCATATGTTGGGAAAAATACTAAGAGGGGGGGGTGAATCAGTATTTAGAGCTTATAATATAAATTCAACTTTTTCTTTGAGCAGATTTCCATACGCGGTTTTTATGAATAGAACTAGCGTATGCAGGCGGAAATGTAGAAGGAAACTAGCGTATACTGATTTAACTTTATAGAATTAGAGACAGTTCATAGAAGCAATCTTATAAATAGATTTATCAGTTATGTATCAGGTTATGAGCATTAATCAACAGAATAAAGCATCACACACATGAACACCAATATTTAAGGTGGAAACCCAATTCAGGAGAAAACCACCACAGCTGTTGTCTCTGTTTTCAATCTTTATTATAGAGAAAAAATTTTACAACGTTGTACTGATGCAGACTTACACCAGTACGCAGGCTTCTACCTGCAGAAGGCTGCAACCTTCTCTCGTTTTCCAGCTGCAACTGGAAGGGAGCTCCAATCCCCTAATCTAGTTTACCAGCCTCTCTTGGAAGGGAGCTTCGACCCCCTGATTTCAACACCAGCTTCTACTGGCAAAAAGCTTCTACTTCAACACTCAGACCCACTGCAGACCATGTTTCATCAATTTTCATACTAGATCAAACAACTTCAACACAACCCTTCACTTAACATCAAAAAACATACTTTGCCCAATACTTCAAACAGAACAGTGAGACCACTGTAACCAGAATATCAGAAATAACCCGTACTGTGTAATGGATATGCATGTTCAAACTCAACATTCACACACCAAAATAGCACACGCTACTTTTCTTCACTGAAGCCGCGTACATACGCGCTTTCCTGCATACCAACCCGCGTATACTTCTGTGTATTTTATTCTTCAGAAACCCTAACTGCCATACGCGCTTTTCATGAAGAGAACCCACGTATATACGCGCTTTTTCTGAAACCAACTAGCGTATAGATCTGTAAAAAATAAATTTTGTAGAACAGACCAGATCTATAAAACTTACCCAGGTTTATTCACTTTCTTCGGCAGACTTGCTACAGTCCTTCATGCTTTCGTCAGTCGATCAAACCAGAGATTCATCATCATCAGATCTAGAGATCTTGAACCATAATTATATCCATGGGTGCATCATAGATTCAGATCTATCAATTAATAACAATGTTTATTCATGCAGATATTCCTTAGAGAAATTTATTCATCAACAACCCTTACACATGCACACCTTGCACTATGAATTTCTTCTCTTTAAATAGATTTAGCATTTACCAATACCATGAGTCAAAACCACACAACTTCCTATGGTATTCTTGGACGAAATCAAATAAACCATACAACGCTCAATACTGTGTGTGCCAAAACCATGGTAATGCCCCTTGGTATTATAAATTTGGAGCGCAAAAGGGCATATGCGACTTGGGACGTACTTATCCGCGTGTATACACGACTTGGCCTTTACTAACTCGCGTATACATTGTGACATATTATATTTATCATTTCTCCAGCACTTACTAGAATTCTTTTCTCTGTCACATCTGTAGATACATCATTCTTACATCTTTAACACATAGGTTGCTATCCAAAGACAACTTCATCAAGTAGGTTGCCATCAAGGACAACACATTGCATCAAATTGCCAACAATCTCCCCCTTTGCACTTGATGGCAACCATGATGGTGTTTGATCACCAAAACAGATAGATACATTGAATATAACCATTATTCAAACACCATGATACTATACCCCTTTGACATCAAGGGAAAAGGGCGGATCAGAACCAAAACAAGGTTTTTCTTCTCTTGTAGAAAGAAGAGCTCTGTAGATCTGATGTGTACTGAAGTGACCATGCTCCCCCTGAGTTCATGCTGAATCGTCAAACATATTTTTCAATGAAGTGCATGACTCTATGACCTTTCCTATCACCAAGGACTCATACTTGTTGGAAATTTTGTCATTGATGGCAAAGGAGGTAGCAGATGCAGAGACAGGAACAGTTACAAGGATACAAAGACAGACAATGAAGGCATCAAAGAAGAAAACGGAGGAAGCAGAGGCAGAGGCAGAGCGACAGAAGCAGCAGAGACAGAGGCAGAGGCAGAGCCGTTATAATTCCGAGAATCGCCCAACCTAGAGGAAAGATATATAATATTCCGAGAATCATTACCTGATGGGCATTACATATTTATACAAACATTATTCCAGGAATCGCCTAACCCGCTAGAGGATACATATATACATATCCATCACAATACATTTTAATGTCGCGCATTTCATATTTTGCAATGGTCCAAGGCATATACATTAATATATATATTTAAGTGGAGCGCGTTATGATCAATGGAAAGGAAGTAATATAAAGTGGGACCCTCACCCAATTGCATCAGAGAAAAGGTTGGCAGCGGAACATAGTGACAAGAGCTTCGATTGAGTTCCGGACCCGATAAGGCATATAAATAGTGGCTTGATAAGTTTGAAATCTGGCTTAATCGCATCGGAAAGAAACAAACCATCGCAACACATATTAAAAGACTTGTGATTGCGATTAAGAGTTCAGACCCGATGGGTGTATAAACGGTGGTTAATACATATTTGAATTCCGGCCTAATCGCATCAGAGCATCGTAGTATGGGCCAATCGAAACATCCAACCAAAAACTTGCGACTGCGATTGAAGCCCGGACCCGATGGGCTTATAAATTATGATTAACAAATTTTTTCAGTTCCATGTTCCAATCGCATCGGAGTTAGAGAAGGGCATCGAAACATGTAGACACAAGTTGCGATTGCGATTAATTGAAATCGGAAGAACTTAAAAGTGACTCAATCGCATCGGAGTATTTGAAGTTGAGATTGCGATCAATCGCAATCGGAGATCGCTGGCAGAGTTAAACTAATCGCATCAGAAAATATCAATGAACAGTGACCAATCGCATCGGAGTTAGAGAAGGGCATCGGAACATGCAAACGCAAGTTGCGATTGTGATTAATCGCAACCGGAAGAACTTAAAAGTGACTCAATCGCATCGGAGTATTTGAATTTGTGATTGCGATCAATCACAATTGGAGCAGGAGCGATGAATCGCAATCGGAGGAAAGTCAATGCATCAGAAAGCATGAGAAGTGGGCCCTAAAGGAGTTTTATATGTTTTAAAACAGGCTTTATTGTATGCGCCGAGAGTATGTTAAGGTTTATTAAAAGGGCAGATTATATGATTAAATAATCTTATAATTAAGCCAAGAGACAAAGTTGGGTTATATATATATCTTAAAAGGTGCTGTCACATATATATATATATATATATATATATATATATATATATATATATATATATATATATATATATATATAACGCTATTGCGATAAGCCGCGTGGTCTGTAGACCCACGGGCCTCAGCTTAAGGGGAGGGCGATTATTAATGTAATACAATTGTGATATATGTATGTTCCGGCCTGCGGAACTCGCCACATCAACAAGACACTCGTGGAATGAAAAGGGTTGGAATTTGTCTAGATTTACAGTCAGCTGATATAAAAGGCACAGTTACATGTATGCAACAGTTACACCATAGTAGAGGACAGAAAAGACAAACACAGTCAAAGAAAAGACAAATGCGTAGCTAGCCAAGAGGCTGAATGAGTGAGTGGGAGTTCTCATTGTAATATTTTTATTTATATTGTTGTGATGCATTGGAAAGTCTCCGGAGGAAAAACAAAGATCCCACTATAATATTAAAATAAGCACCTACAGTTACATTTTTCTAAGTGAGCTAAAAATAAATGAAAAGGCAGAAAGCGAAGAGGTATGGCTGTCCATTACAAATTCTTTGAGGAATGCTAACAGTCACAAGAAAAGTCTTATAAATAATATCATCTGGATATGCAAGGGAGGTTAGAGAGAGTAAATCTAGAGAAGGGAGAGTATAAAAGCGTAAGGCAGAGAAGACTAAAAGAAGAGAAGAAAGAGAAACTACAGAACAGAGCTGATATCTGAGGTAAATCAACAAACATTCAGTTTTGAAAATTGAGGAAGTTGGAGCTTCCCTATCAAGTTGCAGCTTGATAACTGTCAGTTGTAGCTGACTGAGGTTGGAGCCTCCTGTAGGTTGGTGCCTGCAGAAAATCGAAGGGAGTTGGTGCTTCCTTGCAAGTTGTAGCTTGTAGAATTGAGGATAGAGCCTCCTGTAGGTTGGTGCCAGCAGAAAATAGTGGTGAGAGGGAGTTGGAGCTTGCCTTTGCATCACAACAATAATAAGATGTGGTTTTCTCCCTTTATGGGTTTCCACTTACATATGTTGTCTCTGTGTGTGTTTCTTATGTGTTGATGTGATTCTTTCAATCTTCTTAATTGGTTGCTGCTCTCAACATAAGTGTGGTGTCACATTAATTTAATATTGGCTGCAACATTTTAAGACTGTTTATAAATTAAGCTGTAAATAAATTTGGTGAAAATTTTGAAAAGCTTATGTATGTATTAAACTGATTCACCCCCCCCCCCCCACCCCCCCCGTCTCAGTTTAATTAAATATTCAACAATTGGTATCAGAGCAGGTTCCTTTGTGCAAGTCTAACAACTGAAAGGAGATCCTAGGTTCCCAAAATGGCTAGTAAAGAAGGATGCTCAACCAATAAAGCCCATTTCTTCACTGGTGAAAATTATGCTTTCTGGAAAATCAGAATGAGGACATATATAATGTCTCTAGGAATAGAAGTCTGGGCTGCTCTGGAATTAGGATATGCCCCGAAGGCAACTGACACAGAAAAAGACTCAAAACAAGATTTTGTGGCTAATGCAAAAGCCATGAATGCCATCCTGAATGGATTATGTGAAGCAGACTTTATTAAATTAATGCATAAAGACACTGCCAAAAAAATATGGGATACTCTTGAGAACATACATGAGGGAGACCAGAAAGTAAAAACTGCCAAACTTCAAGTATATAGAGCCCAGTTTGAAAACTTAAAAATGAATGAGGATGAAGACATTGCCAGTTTCTTCCTAAAAGATGTAGAAATTATTAACAATATGAAAGCTCCTGGAGAAAAAATGCCAGAAAGTATAATTGTGCAAAAGATTCTAAGATCTCTTCCATCCAGGTTTAATCCAAAGGTGTCTGCAATAGAATAAACAGCTGACTGGGAGACCTTGACCATGAACCAGCTACTTGGAAATCTAACAGCCTATGAAATGAGGCTCCCACAGAAAAAGCCAAGTACGAGGGAAGCAACCTTTAAAACAGAAAAGAAGAAAGGAGAAGAGGGAGACGTATGCTCTTGCTCAGATGAAGAAGAGGCAAAGTTTGTCAAGAAATTGGATAGAGGCTCAGGTAAATACAAAGATAAACTCCCCTTGAAATTCTTTAACTGTGGAAGAGTGGGACACTATGCTGCTAAGTGCCCTCACAAGAAAGTAAGAAATCAAGCTCAAGAATCAGAGAAAAACACATCAAAGAACTGGCAGAAAGGAAAGAAATTCAGCAGAAAATCCTTCTATGCTCAACAAAACAGCAGTACATCTGAAGACTCAGATGAATCCTCAGGAGAAGAGGGAACCTTTGAATTTTTGCTAATGGCCATAGAAGATCTTGAGGGACTCCTACTAGAAGATGAAGAAGAAGAAGGGGAAGTTGACCTTGAGGGGGAGCTAAGAAGTGCACTGGAGGAGATTGACAGACTCAAACTGAAGTGCAGAAAACAAAAGGATATTCTTCTCAAGTATGTAAGAGAAGAAAAAAACTCAAAAGTCCTCATGCAGCTGAAGGTAGAGCTTGAAGAAGCTAAGAAGATAGAAGACATGTTACTTCAGAAAATCAAGGATAAAACCCTAGAACAAGAGAAACTGGAAGAAGAAGTAGTATGCCTCAGGAAGAACCTAGAAAATGCTCAAAGGAAAGTGGTTATAAACTCTTCTCAAACAACAAGATCTAGTAAGTTGAATGAAATTCTGGTTGCTCAAAGATCCCCAATGATAAAAACAGGAATAGGCTATGAAGGAGAATCGAGTAAAGGCAAAGAAAAGGAAAACAAAAATATAATTTTTGTAAAAGCAAAGAAGACTGATGAAGCAGCCCAGTCAATTTCTACAAAAGAAGAAACATGTAATAAGGATGACAAAGATCAGAAGGAATCTCTAGTAACAAAGAATGCAATAAATACTAAAATGACAGAAAAAGAATCATATGCCCCTGAGTATATCAAATTTGGAAGCCATCAAGGGATATTCTTCCCTCCCATGAAGAACACCACCTGTTATGTCTTCCACAAGCCGGGACACATTGCTGCATATTGTTATGTAAGGAAGAGTAATTCAAACCTGCAAAAGATGCAAACAGTGAAGAGACTGTCTCAAACAAACAAATGGAGAAAACAACCTTACATAAGGTATGCAAATAATTTCTATCGTTATTGTTTTTATTGTAAGGAATTTGGCCATAAAATTATTGAATGTGGAAAGTATGGACAAAGATTGATGTTCAACATCTCAAGGAGGTTTATGAATCAAAGAAATTTTGTTCATACTCACAATTCTGCAAAAACTATGATCAAATGCTGTATATGCAATCAAGTTGGACATATACCCTCCAAATGTTCTCTGAAAGGTTGTGATTCATCAACTCACAAAAGACACCAAACAAAAGGATGCCTCCAGTGGATAAAGAAGGAGAATAAATGTGACTTGGCTCTAACAGCTCAAGACCTGAAAAGCCAGTGGTACCTGGATAGTGGCTGCTCAAAACACATGACTGGAGACAGAAGCAAGTTTATAACTCTTGATGAAAAGAAATCTGGCAATGTTACTTTTGGAAATGATAAATCAGATAAGATCAAGGGAAAAGGCTCAGTCAGCATAGACAATGGCAGAGGAAAGGCCCAAGATGTACTATATGTGGATGGGCTGAAAGCAAATTTGCTGAGTGTTAGTCAGATGTGTGATAAAGGCTGTGAAGTTCTCTTCAGAGCACAAGACTGTGAAGTCAGATCAAGTACAACTGGAAAGACTCTGCTCAAAGGTGTCCGAACAGAGAGTAATGTGTGCATAGTGAAAGAGGAGGATGAAGCCTGCCATCTTAGCAAACCTGGGGAGTCATGGTTATGGCATAAGAGATTGGGACATCTCAGCTTCGACCATATCATCAGACTGAGTAAGAAGAAAGCTGTCAGAGATATGCCTGAAATAAAAAGGCCTTCAAATACCATATGCAAATCTTGTCAATTGGGGAAACAAACTTGCACATCCTTTAAATCTAAAGATGAGTTATCAACAAGAAGACCACTCCATATTGTGCACATGGATCTGTGTGGACCTGCAAGAACTAAAAAACCAAGTGGAGAATCCTACTTCATGCTGATAATAGATGATTTCTCCAGAATGACATGGGTTTCTTTTCTCAAGAATAAATCGGAAGCTCTGGAAAAATTCAAAATATTTAAAGCATTAGCAGAAAATCAGACAGGATGCAAGCTGAAATGCATCAGATCAGACAGAGGAGGTGAATTCACCGATTACGACTTTGCAGACCTATGCAATGAACATGGCATAAAACAACAATTTACTATTGCAGGGGCACCTCAACAGAATGGAGTAGCAGAGAGACAAAACAGATCTGTTCAACAAATTTCCAGAGCCATGATGCAAGAGAATAATATTTCTCAAACCTTCTGGACATAAGCTATACACATAGCATTACATATCCTTAATAAAGCTCACTTAAGGCCAAGCAGTGACAAGACTCCCTATGAACTGTGGCATGGAAATCCAGCTTCAATCAAACATTTCAGAATCTTTGGAAGCAAATGTTACATAAAGAATAATGATGAAAATCTTGGAAAATTTGATGCAAGAGAAGATGAAGGGATCGTTCTAGGATATTCTTGCAAAATTAAAGGGTACAGGTGCTACAACAAGACTGTTCGGAAAATAGTAGAAAGTATTGATGTGAGATTTGATGAAGAACTTCTAAACAATACACGAAATACAAACTGTCATAGTCCATCAGACAACCATAAAGAAGAAATCCAAAATGATGAGGAAACAAGCAAGACAACAGAAGATACAGAGCTGAGTTCTAAAGCTCCCTCAAGATATACTCAGAAGAACCATCCTGAAGATCAGATCATTGGAGACAAGAGAGTAGGGGTACAAACAAGAAGGCAACTAACAGAACAAACTGAAGAGGTATACATAGCCATGCTGTCACAAATAGAGCCAAAGAAATTTGAAGAAACCAGCAAGGACAAGTATTGGGTAAAAGCAATGAATGAAGAATTGGACCAAATTGAGAAGAACAATACCTGGGAACTAGTTCCTAGACCAATTGAGAAGAATATCATTGGTTCAAAATGGGTATTCAAAAACAAAATGAATGAGAAAGGACAAGTAATCGGGAATAAAGCAAGGCTGGTCTGCAAAGGATACTCACAAATTGAAGGACTTGATTATGAAGAAACATTTGCCCCTATAGCCAGAATGGAAGCTATCAGAATGTTTTTGGCATTTGCATGCTATCAAAACTTCAAAGTATATCAAATGGATGTAAAATCTGCATTTCTGAATGGAGACTTAGAAGAAGAAGTCTACATGGAACAACCAGAAGGCTTCTCATTGACAGACAAAGAAGACTATGTGTGCAGACTGAAGAATGCCCTATATGGACTGAAATAGGCTCCTCGTGCTTGGTACTCAAGACTAGATAAATATTTTCAAAAACAAGGCTTTAAGAGAGGTGGAGTAGATAGCAATCTATACATAAAAGCCCATGAAAATGAACTCCTAATTGTTGTAGTATATGTTGATGACATCATGTTTGGAAGCAACAGAGATGAACTAGCAAAAGGGTTTGCTGATGAGATGAAAACTGAGTTTGAAATGTCTATGATTGGAGAGCTCAGTTTCTACTTGGGACTACAAATTCAGCAAAAGAACACAGGTACATTCATCTCACAAGAAAAATACTTAAAGGAAATGTTGAAAAGGTTCAAAATGGAGGACTACAAACCTGTGTCAACTCCCATGACCATAGGTTGCAAGCTGTGTGCTGATGATGGGTCTGCTGATATAGATAAAAAAACTCTACAGATCCATGATAGGAAGCCTAATGTATCTGACAGCATCAAGACCAGACATCATGCTAGCAGTAGGACTAGTGGAAAGATATCAAGCAGCACCTAAACAAAACCATCTTCTGGCAGTCAAAAGAATATTCAGATATCTAAAAGGAACAACAATGTATGGACTTTGGTATCCTAAAAGAAAAAAATTCACTTTATCAGCATACACAGATGCAGATTGAGCCAGCTGTGTGGATGACAGGAAGAGTACAAGTGGAGGTGATTTCTATCTAGGAGAAAGTCTAGTGGCATGGTTAAGCAAGAAACAAACATCCATCTCTCTGTCTACAGCTGAAGCAGAATATATAGCAGCAACATCATGTTGTACACAAGTCATGTGGATGAAGCAAACTCTTCAAGACATGAAGGTAAGCATTGATGAACCTATTTCAATCAATTGTGATAATACAAGTGCTATAAGTATATCTAAAAATCCTGTACTTCATTCAAAAACTAAACATATTGCAATCAAGTATCATTTCCTCCGAGAACAAGTGGCTCAGAAGATAGTAAAGCTGGAATATGTACCAACAAAAGAACAGACAGCAGATATATTTACCAAACCTCTTGCTAGAGAACCATTCCAATATTTGAGAGATAAACTAGGAGTAGTATCTCTAGATGCTACTCTCTTATATAAAGAGAAAAGCACAATTTCAGGGGGAGAACAAAAACGAAAATATCATTTCAGGGGGAGAAAAGCCAGCAAGGAAAGCATGAATTAGGTCCTCAGGATCAAAGGATTAAGGCAAAAGAACACCAAGTTATTATCCTAAAGTTATCTGCATTATTCAAGCATCAAAAGGTCAATTACAGAGCAAAAGGATCAGTTCTGAAACATTATATTAAGAATCTGAAACATAAAAACGAGTAGTGATTATCATTTGAAGCCTCTCAGCATTTTATTTGCTGAATCCAATCATACATATCTGACTAGATAAAGCCGATCCAATGTATTCTATAAAGTATCATTATTCTCACTTTTAGCTCTGTACAAGTGAAAGAACTGTATCAATTTACAGTGTATATTCAAATTCGATAATCCTCAAAGAGTTCTCTCAACAAGTCTTATACATCACTATGGAGCAGCATGGTACAAAGTCGGCAGAAGAGGGTCTAAACATAACTCAGAGAGAGGAAATGCATAAAGCAACCCTTTGCCATTGATGTCAAAGGGGGAGGAAGAGCAAACAACAGGAGAAAGAGCAGGCAAACAGAGAAAATGTATTGCCATCAATGCCAAAGGGGGAGACTGTTGGAAATGTTGTCATTGATGGCAAAGAAGGTAGCAGATGCAGAGACAGGAACAATTACAAGGAGACAAAGACATACAATGAAGGCAGCAAAGAAGAAAATGGAGGAAGCAGAGGCTGAGGTAGAGTGACAGAAGCAACAGAGATAGAGGCAGAGGCAGAGCCGTTATAATTCCGAGAATCGCCCAACCCGAAGGACAGATATATAATATTCCGAGAATCATTACCCGATGGGCATTACATATTTATACAAACATTATTCCGGGAATCGCCTAACCCGCTGGAGGATACATATATACATATCCATCACAATACATTTAAATGCCGCGCATTTCATATTTTGCAATGGTCCAAGGCATATACATTAATATATATATTTAAGTGGAGCGCGTTATGATCAATGGAAAAGAAGTAATATAAAGTGGGACCCTCACCCAATCACATCGGAGAAAAGGTTGGCAGCGGAACATAGTGATAAGAGCTCCGATTGAGTTCCGGACCCGATAAGGCATATAAACAGTGGCTTGATAAGTTTGAAATCTGGCTTAATCGCATCAGGAAGAAACAAACCATCGCAACACATATTAAAAGACTTGCGATTGTGATTAAGAGTTCGGACCCGATGAGAGTATAAACGGTGGTTAATACATATTTGAATTTCGGCCTAATCGCATCGGAGCATCGCAGTATGGGCCAATCGGAACATCCAACCAAAAACTTGCGATTGTGATTGAAGCCCGGACCCGATGGGCTTATAAATTATGATTAAAAAAAATTTCAGTTCCATGTTCCAATCGCATCGGAGTTAGAGAAGGGCATCGGAACATGCAAACGAAAGTTGTGATTGCAATTAATCGCAATCGGAAGAACTTAAAAGTGACTCAATCGCATCAAAGTATTTGAAGTTGCGATTGCGATCAATCACAATCGGAGCAGGAGCAATCAATCGCAATCGGAGATCGCTGGCGGAGTTAAACTAATCGCATCGACAAATATCAATGAGCAGTGACAAATCGCATCAGAGTTAGAGAAGGGCATCAGAACATGCAAACGCAAGTTGCGATTGCGATTAATCGCAACTGGAAGAACTTAAAAGTGACTCAATTGCATCGGAGTATTTGAAGTTGCGATTGCGATCAATTGCAATCGGAGAAGGAGCGATGAATCACAATCGGAGGAAAGTCAATGCATCGGAAAGCATGACAAGTGGGCCCTAAAGGAGTTTTATATGTTTTAAAACAGGCTTTATTGTATGCGCCGAGAGTATGTTAAGGTGTATTAAAAGGGCAGATTATATGATTAAATCATCTTATAATTAAGCCAAGAGACAAATTTGGGTTATATATATATATGTTAAAAGGCGCTGTCACACACACACACACACACACACATATGTATATATATATATATATATATAACGCTATTGCGATAAGCCGCGTGGTATGTAGATCCACGGGCCTCAGCTTAAGGGGAGGGTGATTATTAATGTAATACAATTGTGATATATGTATGTTCCGGCCTGCGGAACTCGCCACATCAACAAGACACTCGTGGCATGAAAAGGGTTGGAATTTGTCCAGATTTATAGTCAGCTGATATAAAAGGTACAGTTACATGTATGGAACAGTTACACCACAGTAGAGGATAGAAAAGACAAACACAGTCAAAGAAAAGAAAAATGCGCAGCTAGCCAAGAGGCTAAATGAGTGAGCGGGAGTTCTCATTGTAATATTTATATTTATATTGTTGTGATGCATTGGCAAGTCTCCGGAGGAAAAACAAAGATCCCACTATAATATTAAAATAAGAACCTACAGTTACATTTTTCTGAGTGAGTTGAAAATAAATGAAAAGGCAGAAAGCGAAGAGGTATGGATGTCCATTACAAATTCTTTTAGGAATGCTAACAGTCACAAGAAAAGTCTTATAAATAATATCATCTGGATATGCAAGGCAGGTTAGAGAGAGTAAATCTAGAGAAGGCAGAGTATAGAAGCGTAAGGCAGAGAAGACTAAAAGAAGAGAAGAAAGAGAAACTACAGAACAGAGCTGATATCTGAGGTAAATCAGTAAACATTCAGTTTTGAAAATTTAGGAAGTTGGAGCTTCCCTATCAAGTTGCAGCTTGATAGCTGTCAGTTGTAGCTGACTGAGGTTGGAGCCTCCTGTAGGTTGGTGCCTGCAGAAAATCGAAGGGAGTTGGTGCTTCCTTGCAAATTGTAGCTTGCAGAGTTGAGGATAGAGCCTCCTGTAGGTTGGTGCCTGCAGAAAACAGTGGTGAGAGGGAGTTGGAGCTTGCCTTTGCATCACAACAATAATAAGATGTGGTTTTCTCCCTTTATGGGTTTCCACTTACATCTGCTATCTTTGTGTGTGTTTCTTATGTGTTGATGTGATTCTTTCAATCTGCTTAATTGGTTGCTACTCTCAACATAAGTGTGGTGTCACATTAATTTAATATTGGCTACAACATTTTAAGACTGTTTATAAATAAAGCTGTAAATAAATTTGGTGAAAATTTTGAAAAGCTTATGTATGTATTAAACTGATTCACCCCCCCCCCTCTCAGTTTAATTAAAGATTCAACAATTGGTATCAGAGAAGGTTCCTTTGTGCAAGTCTAACAACTGAAAGGAGATCCTAGGTTCCCAAGATAGCTAGTAAAGAAGGATGCTCAACCAATAAAGCCCCTTTCTTCACTGGTGAAAATTATGCTTTCTGGAAAATCAGAATGAGGACATACATAATGTCTCTAGGAATAGAAGTCTGGGCTGCTGTGGAATTAGGATATGCCCCAAAGGAAACTGACACAGAAAAAGACTCAAAACAAGATTTTGTGGCTAATGCAAAAACCATGAATGCCATCCTGAATGGATTATGTGAAGAAGAGTTTATTAAAGTAATGCACAAAGACACTGCCAAAAAAATATGGGATACTCTTGAGAACATACATGAGGGAGACCAGAAAGTAAAAACTGCCAAACTTCAAGTATATAGAGCCCAGTTTGAAAACTTAAAAATGAATGATGATGAATACATTGCCAGTTTCTTCCTAAAAGCTGTAGAAATTATTAACAATATGAAAGCTCTTGGAGAAAAAATGCCAGAAAGTATAATTGTGCAAAAGATTCTAAGATCTCTTCCATCCAAGTTTAATCCAAAGGTGTCTGCAATAGAAGAAACAGCTGACTGGGAGACCTTGAACATGAACCAGCTACTTGGAAATCTAACAGCCTATGAAATGAGGCTCCCACAGAAAAATCCAAGTACGAGGGAAGCAGCCTTTAAAACAGAAAAGAAGAAAGGAGAAGAGGGAGACGTATGCTCTTGCTCGGATGAAGAAGAGGAAAAGTTTGTCAAGAAATTGGATAGAGGCTCAGGTAAATACAAAGGTAAACTCCCCTTCAAATTCTTTAACTGTGGAAGAGTGGGACACTATGCTGCTAAGTGCCCTCACAAGAAAGTAAGAAATCAAGCTCAAGAATCAGAGAAAAACACATCAAAGAACTGGCAGAAAGGAAAGAAATTCAGCAGAAAATCCTTCTATGCTCAACAAAACAGCAGTACATCTGAAGACTCAGATGAATCCTCAGGAGAAGAGGGAACCTCTGAATTTTTTCTAATGGCCATAGAAGATCTTGAGGGACTCCTACTAGAAGATGAAGAAGAAGAAGGGGAATTCGACCTTGAGGGGGAGCTAAGAAGTGCACTGGAGGAGATTGACAGACTCAAAATGAAGTGCAGAAAACAAAAGGATATTCTTCTCAAGTATGTAAGAGAAGAACAAAACTCAGAATTCCTCATGCAGCTGAAGGTAGAACTTGAAGAAGCTAAGAAGATAGAAGACATGTTACTTCAACAAATCAAGGATAAAACCCTAGAACAAGAGAAACTGGAAGAAGAAGTAGTATGCCTCAGGAAGAACCTAGAAAATGCTCAAAGGAAAGTGGTTATAAACTCTTCTCAAACAACAAGCTCTAGTAAGTTGAATGAAATTCTGGTTGCTCAAAGATCCCCAATGATAAAAATAGGAATAGGCTATGAAGGATAATCGAGTAAAGGCAAAGAAAAGGAAAACAAAAATATATTTTTTTTAAAAGCAAAGAAGACTGATGAAGCAGCCCAGTCAATTTCTACAAAAGAAGAAACATGTAATAAGGATGACAGAGATCAGAAGGAATCTCTAGTAACAAAGAATGCAATAAATACTAAAATGACTAAAAAAGAATCATATGCCCCTAAGTATGTCAAATTTGGAAGCCATCAAGGGAGATTCTTCCCTCCCATGAAGAATACCACCTATTATGTCTGCCACAAGCCGGGACACATTGCTGCATATTGTTATGCAAGGAAGAGTAATTCAAACCTGCAAAAGATGCAAACAGTGAAGAGACTGTCTCAAACAAACAAATGGAGAAAACAACCTTACATCAGGTATGCAAATAATTTTTATGGTTATTGTTTTTATTGTAAGGAATTTGGCCATAAAATTATTGAATGTAGAAATTATGGACAAATATTGATGTTCAACATCTCAAGGAGGTTTATGAATCAAAGAAATTTTGTTCATACTCACAATTCTGCAAAAACTATGATCAAATGATGTATATGCAATCAAGTTGGACATATGCCCTCCAAATGTCCTCCGAAAGGATGTAATTCATCAACTCACAAAAGACACCAAACAAAAGGATGCCTCAGTGGATAAAGAAGGAGAACAAATGTGACTTGGCTCTAACAGCTCAAGACCTGAAAAGCCAGTGGTACCTGGATAGTGGCTGCTCAAAACACATGACTGGAGACAGAAGCAAGTTTATAGCTCTTGATGAAAAGAAATCTGGCAATGTTACTTTTGGCAATGATAAATCAAGTAAGATCAAGGGAAAAGGCTCAGTCAGCATAGACAATGGCATAGGAAAGGCCCAAGATGTACTATATGTAGATGGGCTGAAAGCAATTTGCTGAGTGTCAATCAGATGTGTGATAAAGGCTGTGAAGTTCTCTTCAGAGCACAAGACTGTGAAGTCAGATCAAGTACAACCGGAAAGACTCTGCTCAAAGGTGTCCGAACTGAGAGTAATGTGTACATAGTGAAAGAGGAGGATGAAGCCTGCCATCTTAGCAAACTTGAGGAGTCATGGTTATGGCATAAGAGATTGGGACATCTCAGCTTCGACCATATCATCAGACTGAGTAAGAAGAAAGCTGTCAGAGATATGCCTGAAATAAAAAGGCCTTCAAATACCATATGAAAATCTTGTCAATTGGGGAAACAAACTCACACATCCTTTAAATATAAAGATGAGTTATCAACAAGAAGACCACTCCATCTTGTGCACATGGATCTGTGTGGACCTGCAAGAACTAAAACACCAAGTGGAGAATCCTACTTCATGTTGATAATAGATGATTTCTCCAGAATGACATGGGTTGCTTTTCTCAAGAATAAATCAGAAGCTCTGGAAAAATTCAAAATATTTAAAGCATTAGCAGAAAATCAGACAGGATGCAAGCTGAAATGCATCAGATCAGACAGAGGAGGTGAATTCATTGATTATGACTTTGCAGACCTATGCAATGAACATGGCATAAAACAACAATTTACTATTGTAGGGACACGTCAGCAGAATGGAGTAGCAGAGAGACAAAACGGATTTGTTCAACAAATTGCCAGAGCCATGATGCAAGAGAATAATATTGCTCAAACCTTCTGGGCAGAAGCTATACACACAGCAGTACATATCCTTAATAAAGCTCACTTAAGGCCAAGCAGTGACAAGACTCCCTATGAACTGTGGCATGGAAAACCAGCTTCAATCAAACATTTCAGAATCTTTGGAAGCAAATGTTACATAAAGAATAATGATGAAAATCTTGGAAAATTTGATGCAAGAGCAGATGAAGGGATCTTTCTAGGATATTCTTCCAAAAGTAAAGGGTACAGGTGCTACAATAAGACTCTTCGGAAAATAGTAGAAAGTATTGATGTGAGATTTGATGAAGAACTTCCAAACAATACACGAAATACAAACTGCTGCAGTCCATCAGACAACCATGAAGAAGAAATCCAAAATGATGAGGAAACAAGCAAGACAACAGAAGATACAGAGCTGAGTTCTAAAGCTCTCTCAAGATATACTTAGAAGAACCATCCTGAAGATCAGATCATTGGAGACAAGAGAGTAGGGGTCCAAACAAGAAGGCATCTAACAGAACAAATTGAAGAGGTATACATAGCCATGCTGTCACAAATAGAGCCAAAGAAATTTGAAGAAGCCAGCAAGGACAAGTATTGGGTAAAAGCAATGAATGAAGAATTGGACCAAATTGAGAAGAACAATACCTGGGAACTAGTTCCTAGACCTATTGAGAAAAATATCATTGGTTCAAAATGGGTATTCAAAAAAAAAATGAATGAGCAAGGACAAGTAATCAGGAATAAAGCAAGGCTGGTCTGCAAAGGATACTCACAAATTGAAGGACTTGATTATGAAGAAACATTTGCCCCTGTAGCCAGAATGGAAGCTATCAGAATGTTTCTGGCATTTGCATGCTATCAAAACTTCAAAGTATATGAAATGGATGTAAAATCTTCATTTCTAAATGGAGACTTAGAAGAAGAAGTCTACATGGAACAACCAGAAGGCTTCTCATTGACAGACAAAGAAGACTATGTGTGCAGACTGAAGAAGGCCCTATATGGACTGAAACAGGCTCCTCGTGCTTGGTACTCAAGACTGAATAAATATTTGCCAAAAAAAGGCTTTAAGAGAGGTGGAGTAGATAAAAATCTATACATAAAATCCCATGAAAATGAACTCCTAATTGTTGTAGTATATGTTGATGACATCATGTTTGGAAGCAACAGAGATGAACTAGCAAAAGGGTTTGCTGATGAGATGAAAACAAAGTTTGAAATTTCTATGATTGGAGAGCTCAGTTTCTACTTGGGACTACAAATTCAGCAAAAGAACACAGGTACATTCATCTCACAAGAAAAATACTTAAAGGAAATGCTGAAAAAGTTCAAAATGGAGGACTGCAAACCTGTGTCAACTCCCATGACCACAGGTTGCAAGCTGTGTGTTGATGATGGGTTTGCTGATATAGATCAAAAACTCTACAGATCCATGATTGGAAGTCTATTGTATCTGACTGCATCAAGACCAGACATCATGCTAGCAGTAGGACTAGTGGCTAGATATCAAGCAGCACCTAAACAAAATCACCTTCTTGCAGTCAAAAGAATATTCAGATATCTACAAGGAACAACACAGTATGGAATTTGGTATCCTAAAAGCAAAAACTTCACTTTATCAGCATACACAGATGCATATTGGGCCAGCTGTGTGGATGACAGGAAGAGTACAAGTGGAGGTGCATTCTATCTAGGAGAAAGTCTGGTGGCATGGTTAAGCAAGAAACAAACATCTATCTCCCTATCTACAGCAGAAGCAGAATATATTGCAGCAGCAGCATGTTGTACACAAGTCATGTGGATGAAGCAAACTCTACAAGACATGAAGGTAAGCATTGATGAACCTATCTCAATTAAATGTGATAATACAAGTGCTATAAGTATATCTAAAAATCTTGTACTTCATTCAAAAACTAAACATATTCCAATCAAGTATCATTTCCTCCGAGAACAAGTGGCTCAGAAGATAGTAAAGCTGGAATATGTACCAACAAAAGAACAGACATCAGATATATTTACCAAACCTCTTGCTAGAGAACCATTTCAATATTTGAGAGATAAACTAGGAGTAGTATCTGCAGATGCTACTCTCTGATATAAAGAGAAAGAACAATTCCAAGGGGAGAACAACCAGCAAGGAAAGCATGAATCAGGTCCTCAGGATCAAAGGATTAAGGCAAAAGAACACCAAGTTATTATCCTAAAGTTATCTCCATTATTCAAGCATCAAAAGGTCAATTACAGAGAAAAAGGATCAGTATTGTGCTATGAAACATTATATTAAGAATCTGAAACATAAAAGAGGAGTAGTGATTATACATCTCTGACTAGATAAAGATGATACAATGTATCCTATGAAGTATCATTATTCTCACTTTTAGCTCTATACAAGTGAAAGAACTGTATCAATTTACAGTGTATATTCAAATTCGATAATCCTCAAAGTGTTCTCTCAACAAGTCTTATACATCACTATGGAGCAGCATGGTACAAAGTCAGCAGAAGAGGGTCTAAACATAACTGAGATAGAGGAAACGCATAAAGCAACCCTTTGCAATTGATGTCAAAGGGGGAGGAAGAATAAACAACAGGAGAAAGAGCAGGCAAACAGAGAAAATGTATTGCCATCAATGCCAAAGGGGGAGACTATTGGAAATGTTGTCATTGATGGCAGGAGTGAATCTCGAGACAAAGGCAGATTTGAGACGAATATACAATGAAAGTGACAAAGAAGCAAACGGAGGAAGCAGAGGCAGAGGTAGAGCGACAGAACCAGCAGAGACAGAGGCAGAGGCAGAGCCGTTATAATTCCGAGAATCGCCCAACCCGGAGGACAGATATATAATATTCCGAGAATCTCCTAACCCGCTGGAGGATACATATATATATATCCATCACAATACATTTAAATGCTGCGCATTTCATATTTTGCAATGGTCCAAGGTATATACATTAATATATATATTTAAGTGGAGCGCGTTATGATCAATGGAAAGGAAGTAATATAAAGTGGGACCCTCACCCAATCGCATCGGAGAAAAGCTTGGCAGCGGAACATAGTGAAAAGAGATCCGATTCAGTTCCGGACCTGATAAGGCATATAAACAGTGGCTTGATAAGTTTGAAATCCGGATTAATCGCATCGGAAAGAAACAAACCATCGCAACACATATTAAAAGACTTGCGATTGCGATTAAGAGTTCGGACCCGATGGGTGTATAAACGGTGGTTAATACATATTTGAATTCTAGCCTAATCGCATCGGAGCATCGCAGTATGGGCCAATCGGAACATCCAACCAAAAACTTGCGATTGCGATTGAAGCCCGGACCCAATGGGCTTATAAATTATGATTAACAAATTTTTTCAGTTCCATGTTCCAATCACATCGGAGTTAGAGAATGGCATCATAACATGAAAACGCAAGTTGCGATTGCGATTAATCGCAATTAGAAGAACTTAAAAGTGACTCAATCGCATCGGAGTATTTGAAGTTGCAATTGCAATCAATCGCAATCGGAGCAGGAGAAATCAATCGCAATCGGAGATCGCTGGCGGAGTTAAATTAATCGCATCAGCAAATATCAATGAACAGTGATCAATCGCAATCGGAGCAGGAGCGATAAAACGCAATCGGAGGAAAGTCAATGCATCGGAAAGCATGACAAGTGGGCCCTAAAGGAGTTTTATATGTTTTAAAATAGGCTTTATTGTATGCGCCGAGAGTATGTTAAGGTGTATTAAAAGGGCAGATTATATGATTAAATCAACTTATAATTAAGCCAAGACACAAATTTGGGTTATATATATATGTTAAAAGGCGCTGTCACACACACACACACAGATATATATATATAACGCTATTGCGATAAGCCGCCTGGTCTGTAGATCCACGGGCCTCAGCTTAAGGGGAGGGCGATTATTAATGTAATACAATTGTGATATATGTATGTTCCGGCCTGCGGAACTCGCCACATCAACAAGACACTCGTGGCATGAAAAGGGTTGGAATTTGTCCAGATTTACAGTCAGCTGATATAAAAGGCATAGTTACAAGTATGCAACAGTTACACCACAGTAGAGGACAAAAAATACAAACACAATCAAAGAAAAGACAAATGCGCAGCTAGCCAAGAGGCTGAATGAGTGAGCGGGAGTTCTCATTGTAATATTTATATTTATATTGTTGTGATGCATTGGCAAGTATCCGGAGGAAAAACAAAGATCCCACTATAATATTAAAATAAGCACCTACAGTTACATTTTTCTAAGTGAGATGAAAATAAATGAAAAGGCAGAAAGCGAAGAGGTATGGCTGTCCATTAAAAATTCTTTGAGGAATGCTAACAGTCACAAGAAAAGTCTTATAAATAATATCATCTGGATATGCAAGGGAGGTTAGAGAGAGTAAATCTAGAGAAGGCAGAGTATAGAAGCGTAAGGCAGAGAAGACTAAAAGAAGAGCAGAAAGAGAAACTACAGAACAGAGCTGATATCTGAGATAAATCAGCAAACATTCAGTTTTGAAAATTGAGGAAGTTGGAGCTTCCCTATCAAGTTGCAGCTTGATAGCTGTCAGTTGTACCTGACTGAGGTTGGAGCCTCCTGTAGGTTGGTGCCTGCAGAAAATCGAAGGGAGTTGGTGCTTCCTTGCAAGTTGTAGCTTGCAGAATTGAGGATAGAGCCTCCTGTAGGTTGGTGCCTGCAGAAAACAGTGGTGAGAGGGAGTTGGAGCTTGCCTTTGTATCACAACAATAATAAGATGTGGTTTTCTCCCTTTATGGGTTTCCACTTACATCTGCTGTCTCTGTGTGTGTTTCTTATGTGTTGATGTGATTCTTTCAATCTGCTTAATTGGTTGCTGCTCTCAACATAAGTGTGGTGTCACATTAATTTAATATTGGCTGCAACATTTTAAGACTGTTTATAAATTAAGCTGTAAATAAATTTGGTGAAAATTTTGAAAATATTATGTATGTATTAAACTGATTCACCCCCCCCCCCCCTCTCAGTTTAATTAAATATTCAACAATACTTACATCAATGATCCAACCAAGTGGATTTACACATTTGAACAAGTCCTTACATGACTGAATATTACAATTTATATCATAGGTCTCAACATAACCTTTTCATCAAATTACAAATATAACTTTTTATAAGCAATATCAAAAGGACCTCAAGAGAGAGATCATATTTCAAAACCATCATAATGCCAACAATGCATTACTCTAAGCAAGGCTAATGCTCCCCCTAAAACTGTGCATCCAGCACTGCAGCTGTGCTAAAGAATGTTGAACCAGAATTTTGTCAGCAAATACCCATACGCGGTTTTCTGTGTATAAACTCGCGTATATACGCGACTGTTCTTCATGAAATCCGCGTATCCAATTTAATCTTCTGAATTTAAGCAGATATGATCCTCTACATGGCAAAGACTACTCCAAGCTTTTGTCTGAGATATTTGAATGCTTCCTTGGGTAAAGGTTTGGTAAATATATCAGCAACTTGTTCTTTGCAAGGAACATACTCCAATTTCACCTTTTGTTCAAGCACTTGTTCACGTAAGAAGTGATACTTGATGGTAATGTGCTTGGTCTTGGAATGCATAACAGGATTCTTTGAGATACTGATGGCACTTGTATTATCACACATAATGGAAATATGAAGTGAACATTTGATTTGAATGTCTTGTAAGGTTTGCATCATTCAAAGAAGTTGAGTGCAACATGATGCGACAACCACATATTCTGCTTCTGCTGTAGATAAGGCAATATAACTTTGCTTCTTACTTAACCAAGATACTAGCCGGGGCCCCATATAGAATGCACCACCACTAGTGCTTTTTTGATCATCAACATTTCCAGCCCAATCTGCATCAGTGTAAGCTTGAAGAGTAAGATCAACATTCTTTGGATACCATAGTCCAAAGTCTTGAGTTCCTTGTAGATATTTGAATATTCTTTTCACAACCTGAAGGTGAGACTCTTTTGGATTAGCTTGGAATCATCCAAAAATCCCAACGGCATGCATAATGTCTGGTCTTGTCCCAATGAGATAAAGTAGACTTCCTATCATAGATCTGTATTCTGGTTGATTCACCGTGGGGGAATCATCATTAGAACTAATATTACATCCGGTTATCATTAGTGTACTTACAGGTTTGCAATCTTCCATGCCATACTTCTTCAATATTTGCTTAAGATATTTTTCTTGTGATAAGAATATGCCATCTATTCCTTGTTGCACTTGTAAGCCAAGAAAGAATGTTAGTTCCCAAAGTAAAGACATTTCAAATTCTTGCTGCATAGCAGAAGCAAATTTCTAACTCATAGACTCTTCATTACTTCAAAAAATGATATCATCAACATATACAACCACAATCAATAGTTTATCATTTTCAGTTTTAGTGTATAAGTTGCTATCAGCAGACCCCTTTGAAAATCCTTATTGATGAAGATATTTGTCAAGGCGATAATACCATGCCCTTGGAGCTTGTTTGAGACCATATAGAGCCTTTTTAAGTTTACAAACAAGTTTTTCATCATTTCCCAAAATGAATCCTTCTGGTTGTTCTATATAAACTTCTTCTTCTAGATCACCATTGAGAAAAGCAGATTTAGCATCCATTTGATAAACTTTAATTTGTTGGAAGTTTGAAAAAGAAAGAAACATTCTTATGGCTTCAAGTCTAGCTACAGGAGCAAACGTTTCTTCAAAGTCTATACCTTCTTGTTGAGGATACCCCTTGCAAACAAGTCTAGCTTTATTTCTTATAACATCCCCATTCTCATTTAACTTGTTTTTGAATATCCATTTAGTTCCAATGAAATTTTTGTCATGAGGTCTTGGTACTAATTCCCAAGTGTGATTCTTTTCAATTTGATCAAGCTCTTCATTCATGGCTTGAATCCAACATTCATCTTTGCTAGCTTGATTGACGTTTTGTGGTTCAATAGTGGATATAAATTCCAGACAGCTAGAAGATCCCACAAGAGTCCTTCTTATTTGTACACCTGATCCCTTTTCTCCCAAAATTTGAGATTCTGGATGATTCTTTTGAACATATCTGGATGGAGCTTTTTTAGATAAATCATCTTCGGGTTCTTCATTGGGTTCACTGTCAATATCATTTCTATTTGATGTAGAAGGATATATGTCATCATCGTCTTCATCTGTTATTTGTTTTTCTTCTTTTGGAGTTGCAGGAGACTCATCAATAACAACATCAATACATTCAACAATCTTCCGAAGTCTTTTATTGTAACATTTATATGCTCTACTCCTAGAGGAGTAACCAAGAAGTATTCCTTCATCTACTCTGGGTTCAAACTTGCCAAGTTTTTCATAATTATTTTTGATAAAGCATTTGCTTCCAAAAACTCTAAAATGCTTCACAGTGGGAGGATTACCATACCAGAGTTCATATGGAGTTTTATCACTATTTACATGAACATGTGCCTTGTTAAGAATATTTACCGCTGTATGTGCTGCTTCTCCCCAAAATGTGTCAGGTGTTTCGGAATCATCAAGCATAGCTCTAGCCATTTGTTGAACTGTTCTATTCATTCTTTCTGCTACGCCATTTTGTTGTGGAGTGCCAGCTACAGAAAACTGTCTTTTTATGCCATGTTGTTCACAAAATTCAAGGAATTCATATGATGTATATTCTCCTCCTCGATCAGATCTAAGACACTTGATTTTTAGATCTAATTCATTTTCAACCAGTGCTTTGAATATCTAAAATTTCTCAAATGCTTCATCTTTGTGTTTAATCAACCCAATCCAACACATTCTAGAGAAATCATCAATGAATAAGATATAGTATTCTTCACCACATGGTGACTTTTTCCTCATAGGTCCACATATGTCAGTATGAATGAGTTCAAGAGGCTTACTTGATGATCCTTCCTTGGCATTAAATTGTACTTTGGTTTGCTTACCGAATTGGCAAGATTTGCATATGATATTTTTAGGTAGAGTAATATTGGGAAGATCACGAACAACTTTAAGTCTGCTTGATTTGTTGATTTGAGAGAAGCTCAGATGCCCCAACCTTCTATGCCATAGCCAGTTTTCTGAAGATTTACTCAAGTAAAATTGTTCTTTGCAGTTCTTCAATACATACAGGTTGCTTGGAGTTCTTTTTCCTTTTATAATTGTTTTACCTGTATCAAGATCACGTACCACACATTCTTTTGAACTAAAGACAACTTCAGTTCCTTGATCACACATTTGACTTACACTTAACAGGTTATGCTTTAATCCATCCACATACATGACATTATTAGCTTTCACTTTTTCTTTTAGAAAAACAGACCCTTTTCCCTTAATGACAGCAGGAGTATCATTTCCAAATGTAACATTCTTTTCCTTTTCTAGAGCACTATATGCAAGAAGTTTATCTTTGTCACCTGTCATGTGTTTTGAGCATCCACTATCAATGTACCATTTATTTTCTTCACCTTCTGCAAATAAAGCTATGCCACAATTTTCAACCTGTAATTCCTTCTTTTTCCACACTTTGGAGTTTGAAGGAAAATGTTCTTTTGGGTGAACTTTGCTCCTGCATTCAGATTCTTCATGACCAAATTTATTGCAATAAGCACATTCAACTTCATTTTGAAGAGGAGAAAAGTTGTTATATGTATTCTTCTTTGTTCCAATATCAATCCTTTTCTTTCTTGCTTCTCTTGTCATGATGGTTTTATATGAAACACATTGAACAACTTTATGACCAAAATTGTGACATGAGAAACATTGTCCATTGAAGAAGAAATTTTTGCGATCATGAAATCTTCTACTTGAATTTACATGTTGATTGGTGTTTCTTTGAAAGATATTCCTGTTAGTGTTCTTTGAATTGAGATGATCATGATTTACTTGTAAATATTCCTTATTCCCTTGCTGAGTGTCAGAATGTTGTATACCAGCTGTAGTTGCTTTTAGATAATTTGGTGCTGAAGCCTGAGAAGATTCTCCAATATATCCAAGACCTGTCTTTATAAGAGGAGAACGTTGTACCTTGATAATTTCATCTAAGGTTTCAGATCCTTTAGCAAATCTAAGATTCAGAGTCTTTACTTTCTCAAGTTCTTTTCTTAGACTTACTACTTCATACTCTAATTTCTCATTGTGTTTCTCCTTTTATTCAAGCTGATTTTTCAGAGTCTCTATGGTTATTTTACTTTCTTCTAAGCATATTTTGAGTTGATTGTTTTCATCAAGAAAATCATTGTCCTATAGAGAATCCACAAAAGTATCCTTTTCTTCTCTAGATTATTTTTCAAATGCCATGAGAAGTCTAAGATCTTGTTCACATTCTTCCTCACTATCAGATAACCCATCACTATCTTCATGAGTATAGTAACTTTTTCTAGTGCTAAACCGATTCTTATTCCTTCTTGCTACTTCCTTCCCTTTTTCATGTGTTTCTTTATGAGGACACTTAGCAGCATAATGACCACCTCTACCACAATTAAAACATTTGAAAGGAAGCTTACCTCTGAACCGTCCTATTCCAAGTTGAAGTTTCTTTACAAAATTTACCTCATCTTCTTCTGAGATATATCCTGATCCTTCTATTTTTGGTACTTCTTTCCCTTTTGTAGAAGCTCTAAAGACTGATTCTTTGACTTCATATGGTCCTCCTCTTCTCATTTCATATGCAGTTAGTATGCCATGAAGTTTCACCACAGTAAGATTTTGAAGATCCTATTTTTCTTCAAGAGCAGAAACTTTTGACTCTAATTTTGCCGTTAGTGATATTAAAATTTTCTCAACCAAAGTAGATTCGGATATTGTTTCTCTCATATTTCTCATATGATCTACAATATCATCAAGACGTAAAAAGAAATTGGAAATGCTCTCCTTATTATCCATTTTTAGATTCTCATATTGAATTCTGAGAGTTTGGAGTTTAGCACTTTTTACCTTTGCATCACCTTCATAACTTGGAATGATTTTGTCTCATATTGTCTTTGCTTTATTCAGCTGCATGACTTTGACAAATGCTGATTTAGTTAGACTTCCCAATAGAGCATTGACTGCCTTTGCATTTGTTTCATAATTCTTTCTTTCCGTCGGATCTGTTGGTACTGCAGCTGGATATTGATATCCTCCTTCAACAATAGCCCATACATCTACTCCCAGAGACTGAAGAAAGGATCTCATCCTTGTTTTCCAGAAGATTAAATTGTTTCTGTTAAAGAGCAGAGGCCTGATAGATGTTGTTCCATCTTGATTGCTCATCTTTCTTGATCTTCCTTCTAGCGGCTAAGCTTTTTCAGAAGGACCCGCTCTGATACCAATTGTTGGGAAAAATACTGAGAGGGGGGGGGGGGGGGTGAATCAGTATTTAGAGCTTATAATATAAATTCAACTTTTTCTTTGAGCAGATTTCCATACGCGGTTTTTATGAATGGAACTAGTGTATGCACGTGGAAATGTAGAAGGAAACTAGCGTAAATTGATTTAACTTTCCATAATTAGAGATGATTCACAGAAGCAATATTAGAAACAGATTTATCAATTATGTATCAGGTTATGAGCAGTAATCAACAGAATAAAGAATCACACACATGAACACCAATATTTATGGTGGAAACCCAATTCGGGAGAAAACCACCGCTGCTGTCGTCTATGTTTTCAATCTTTATTATATAGAAAAAATTTTACAACGTTGTACTAATGCAGACTTACACCAGTACGCAGGCTTCTACCTGCAGAAGGCTGCAACCTTCTCTTGTTTTCTAGCTGCAACTGGAAGGGAGCTCCAACCCCCTAATCTCGTTTACCAGCCTCTCCTGGAAGGGAGCTTCGACCCCCTGATTTCAACACCAGCTTCTACTGGCAGAAAGCTTCTACTTCAACCCTCAGACCCACTACAGACCATGTTTCATCAATTTTCATACTAGATCAAACAGCTTCAACAAAACCCTTCACTTAACATCAACAAACATACTTTGCCCAATACTTCAAACAGAACAGTGAGACCACTGTAACCAGAATATCAGAAATAACCCAGACTTCAGAATAGATATGCAGATACAAGCTCAACCCTGAACATTCATTAATTCAAATAGAATATGCTACTTTTCTTCACTAAAGCCACATATATACGTGCTTTCCTGCACACCAACCCACGTATACTTCTGTGTATTTTATTCTTCAGAAACCCTAACTTCCATACGCGCTTTTCATGAAGAGATCCCGCGTATATACGTGCTTTTTTTGAATCCAACTAGCGTATAGATCTGTAAAAAATAATTTTTGTAGAATAGACCAGATCTATAAAACTTACCCAGGTTTATTCAATTTCTTCAGCAGACTTGCGCCAGTCCTTCATGCTTTTGTCAGTCGATAAAACCAGAGATTCATCATCATCAGATCTAGAGATCTTGAACCATCATTATATCCATGGGTGCATCATAGATTCAAATCTATCAATTAAGAACAGAGTTCATTCATGCAGATATTCCTTAGAGAAATTTATTCATCAACAACCCTTACACATGCACACCTTGCACTATGAATTTCTTCTCCTTAAATAGATTTAGCATTTACCAATACCATGAGTCAAAACCACACAACTTCCGATGGTATTCTTGGATGGAATCAAATAAACCATACAACGCTCAATATTGTGTGTGCTAAAACCATGGTAATGCCCCTTGGTATTATAAATTTGGAGTGAAAAAGGGCATACGCGACTTGGGACGTACTTATCTGCATGTATACGTGACTTGGCCTTTAAAAACTCGCGTATACATTGTGACATATTATATTTATCATTTCTCCAGCACTTACTGGAATTATTTTCTTTGTCACATCTGTAGATACATCATTCTTACATCTTTAACACATAGGTTGCTATCCAAAGACAACTTCATCAAGTAGGTTTCCATCAAGGACAACACATTGCATCAAATTTCCAACATCATATTCTTGAACAAGAGGGCATGGGGATCTCCTTTTTACAGGAGGATCCAACTGTTGATATGTTTCCCCTACACATTGAGGAAGATCAGGGCAACAACATTGTCACATCTAGAGCACATCCAGTGCCTCATGTAGAGGGAGGAGGAGCACATGCTCCAACAGGAGGGATTCTTGTATCTTTACAAGTAGTTCCCCAGCATCTCATACATGGAGGTCCAAGCACAATCAGTGAGCAGCATGATTGTGCAGCATTGTAGCTGGAAGGAGGAGGTAGGGAGGAAGAGTAGCATCAGTTGATGTGGAGCACACACCATTCTCTATTTCAAAGAGCCAGTGCAAGAAAGAGGCAGAATTATTTGCGTTGTAAGGGCAAGGGCAAGGTTTCCCAACCATATGAGTAGTCTACTCTTGACATTGATGTCTCACTATATGGAGGCATTCCACCAGGGAGGCCACCAGATCTACAGTTGATGAGAGATATCTTGTCTTTGGGTTCACCACTCTTGGATTTTGAAGAGGTGAAGATTTTGGAGGAATAATTTGGCATTGGGGATGTCAAAGTAGCAGGTAGAAAAATGAGGAGAGCTTCACATGCCAGATCACCAGCGCTGTCTTTGAGGAGGATTGATCCTTATTGGAGGTCTCAGCTTTTGGTAGAGTACTCCAAGGATCTTGGTGCATGCATGATTATTGATGACCCAGATGGAGATGATAGGTACATGGTGGATGATGTGGTCATCTATTTACATGGAAGAGTCTTCTTGACTATAGCTTCTAGTCTCGAGGAGAAATTGTTACATGCAGCACATGAGGACTTCTCTTCTATGCACTTTGATGCATATTTCAAGTTGATGGAGGAGTTCACTTGGGAGGGCATTCAGCATGAAATATTTTATCATATGGAGAGATGCATAGCCCGGATGGTGATAGAGAGGATTTCACAACCACCTTCCTACGCATTGGGAGTAAGGGAGAATTGCCAGTTGAGCCATTTCAGCTCAAGACCTCAAGTACATGATGGAGGAGGTATAATTTCATATTTTGTATTGTACTTCTTTTCCTTATTTGAGTAGCATGATGTAACAAGAAGAATTATCTCTTCTTGCATATTGTATGATGATGTACTTGCATATACTTGTAGCATTGACTTTGGCTATCTTTTTGATGGGTTGTGGGGGAAGCCACATGTATCTGGGTGTTCACCATTGGCACCAACTTGTAACTTCATTTTTCCATATTATGAGATTCTTGTGGTAGAAAACAAGTGGCTAGAAAAGCACTTGTTATTTATTATTTTGATGCAGGCCAAGGATGCACTACACTGGTTCCATGAGAGGGACCATGATTCACTCTCTGGTTGTCATTTGGCAACTTGTTTTCATTGTATCTTGCTTCCATGTATTGCTGATGTGTTTTTACTCAAGGGAAGCTTTGTATGGAGAGAAGATCCAATTGGATGGCATGGCACCCATATGATAGAGCAGTAGAAGACTTGTTGGTATGGGACATCATACAAGTTGACCTTCATGATCTTACTCTATGGCTTGTATGAGGGAGAGATGAGGCAGCAGCAAAGGTTGTTGTTGCTATGGTTGCACTTTGGAGAGTATGGGAAAAATTATTCCCATACTTTTCATGATATTTATGAAGAGAAGAAAGGCACATTCATGGTGCAAGGAGGCTACCCTTCAGTATTGGAGAATCGTGAGAGGCTTCCATGTCGGAAGATGATCCTCTCACATAGCAGCATGACGGTGGATGGCTTTGGCATGCAGAATTTCAAACGGAGAAGTCATGGAGCCTTATTCTTAATGCCTACAGTGTTGTCACGTGGGAGTGTGTTCTTATTGATGGAGTGTTCCAAAGAGTATGTGTATCCCTTATTTCAGATTTTTGTGAGGGAATCCCCATGGGGGAGCTTATAAATGGACCTCACTTTTAGTCTACTCACTATGTATGGTAGGAAATGCATTTCTATACTTTTTGATTACTCCATTGAGTATTTGTACTTTCCCACCATGTTTGAACAGTGCATTACTCCTCAAAAGAGCAAGAGTATTTTTGGGTCTCATGGTCACTTTAGGGCCAATTTTTATGATGATGATAGTAGCCCATCTATACATGACTTTGGACAAGTGTATTGTTATTTTATCTATGTACAACTGATAGACATTGATGCTTACTTCCCCATGTTGGGAGAACAAACATATACAGTTTGTAACTTGTTGCAGGACCATTTTCCATATGACATTTTCAAGCAGCAATTGGGGGAACTGCGTAATATCCACTTGGAGAACCTTTGGGACCATCTAAAATTGCACCTAAATTTCAGCAATTTTCTGATTTGGAGGCCAAATGTTGATGATGTGCCATTCATCTTGGATGGAATGGTTTGGGTATACATGTCCCATGAATTTGGAGGAAGAGTCCTTGGAGGCTCAATATTCTTCTTGCCATTGGAGGGAAATCATGTTGCAACCCAAGATCAGCATGCCTTATACACTTATCATAAGTGGAGAGGAGGACAGCGTGGGATAGGCCCTCTCTCCTATCATGTTCACTTATTCATCCCACCTACATTTCAGGAGCCATAGGTGGAGGATACTTTTCATGAGTTACCATGTTGGAGGGTGACTCACTTCATTTGGATGATAGTTGGGTGAGGGAGGCACTCATTCACCATGATGATCATCAGTCCTACTTTGTGGAGCCCATGAGACAACTTGTAGGTTTCCATTCACACATTCCACCTTTGATTGATGCAGACACTTTGGTTTTGCACACTTGGGAGGAAGCATTGGATGACGATATATTTTCAGATTCTCTTGATGCAATGATGGAGGCTATTGATCGAGGCCACATGAGGGATAGGGGAGAGATTTTTTTCTCCTTATGCATTTTCTTTAGGACAAGAAAATATTTTGGAGGGGAGGACTGTAATGTTCCAAAATTTTAGCCTCCAAGCTAAATGGAACATTAGAGTTAGTGGCAGCTCTAGTCGGTGAATAAATGGGAAGAAAAGCCCATAAGTCTCCTAAGGAGGAATAAAATACTCCGAATGAGAAATGGGACACTCCTTCTAGCTCAATAACACACCTCCATGTGTGAACAGATTTAAATTCAAGCTGCTTTGACTAAGTCAATAGCGCAATTTTAATGGAGGAAGAATCCAAAGATGAATAACGCAATTTTGGAGGGAGATGTATCTTGGGATAGAAGTAACCTAATT
Source organism: Pinus albicaulis (assembly GCA_034641835.2). Taxonomy (NCBI): domain Eukaryota; kingdom Viridiplantae; phylum Streptophyta; class Pinopsida; order Pinales; family Pinaceae; genus Pinus; species Pinus albicaulis. The sequence continues at coordinate 620,764,630 of CM076574.1, read as the reverse complement.
TAGTGGGGCCAAGGGAAAGAAAAATCATTTCCTATGTAAGGAAGAGGATGGCAGCATTATTCATCATGTTCTAGTTTATTATTCTTGTTTTCCAAGACTTTTTGTTGCTTTGCTGCTTAGCAAAGCTACAGTGTTGTTTAGCATTGGGTGTTCCCAAGCGGGAATCCCACCTCTTTCCTTTGAGGAGCCTCATTGGGAGAGTTTTAATTCATCATTCCACATCAGGTTTTCATTCCAAGCTTCAGCCATATTCATCAGCACAAGTTTGCGGAGATTGTGTAGTGTTGTTGGGTGCAGTAGTGGAAGGGATTGGAATCCCGACTTTCGATCTAGTTTCTTATTGGAGGAAGGTTTCCTTCACTTGAGAGATCTTTTTGGAGTGCTCAAGAGCTTATTTCAGATCTGTGGTATCAGACCACACATTTCCCGGACATTCCCAGTGTTTTTTCTTCTAGGGAATGCGTTATTCCGGAGGCAGTGTTCATTGCATGGTTTGGTGGCTCCATTGCTAAGTTTCCTTGTGATTGAGAGGTTCATCCTTTCATGGGAGGAATCCCTTGAGGGATATACAGAATATCAGACATATTTAAGCCTTATACACTCATTTAATTTAGTGTCTCAGTGGTTATTCAGTAAATTACTGAATTTCCAATTTTGTATGCAGACTGTTTGACAAGAAACCCTTGCCGGTTTCTTTTGTATTTTGTATAAGGAGACTAAATCTCTGTTCTTCGGCATTTATAATAAATATATGAGTAGATATAATTGTTTCCTTAATTTCTAAGTGTAAAACCTCTCTTATACTACGCATTCCCTTGAGCAGCAACTTCGGCATTCTGCAGTCTTGGGGTTTTAGCACTTTTTGGTAATCCTAGGTGTGGTAGATCTGTTTAACCCACCTAGTTTGCTTTGTTTCAGCTCTAATATTGGATTGATAATGTATATTGACTTATCTATGGGATCAAAGAGTCCATTTCACTGTTTTATTGAATTTTTTGTTGGAATTTCATTTTTACTGCTTGATTCATGAGCTATTCCTAATTTGGAACATTACATCACATGCCCGTTAAAAGTTTGTTACTTGGCTTGTATTTGTTTTTCCTTAGGCCTTAGTCTTGAAGCTTCTGTTGGCTATCTATTTTTTCTTTGTATGTTTTGGAATACGGTCATAGTGGCGGAACCACCAGTTTCTTCATCTTCCTCACTGCCTCCTAGTGGTAGTTCCTTTCCTAACGTTTTTTACGAAACCCCTCAGTCCACTAGGTCTGCCGAGTTTTCGCAGCCTATTCTCCTGACTATTTTACCTCTTGCTACTCGATCTCCTCCTAAAGAGTCAGTTGAGTACAATTGGCCTCCTCTAGGTGGTTGGTTTGGTTTTGGGGACGAGGAAGAATTCCCTCCTCTTACTTCATGATCACTGTTTGTAGCTGCTGCTATACCTCCTAGTCCTCATCATATTTTTGACGATTTTACGACTTCATCAGATATGGATTCTTCGATTCCTATTGACAGTGAAGGAATTCCTGTTTCTGCAAGAGAATATCAACTTTTCCCTAAAGATCTTATGCACGTTTCTATTTAATATTCTCCTCAATCAGTGTCACTTCCACCCGGTTATCGTAATTTTGGTCAGATTATGTCTAGTGTTGCATCCACAACACAATCTAGTACACCAAATCGCCTTAATAGTTTGGTCCTCCATTCGTTAGGACACTCACCTTCAACACTGGGTTCATCAGTTATTGTTACATATGTCCCGGTCCAACCTACCGTCGGTGTAGCTTCGTCTACACCGGTTGTTACAACAAAATATTCAGAGTCTCTTCACACTCGCAGGTCTATCTTACTTAATCCCACGTGGCCTGTCAATTAGGTTACAAGAAGATCACAAGCTCGTGCTTCGAAGACTGCACCTGCTGGTGTGGCTACGACTATGCCTGTGGTTTCTACCTATAATTTTTATGAGAACATGTTGGACATTCACTAACATTATGCTCCTTCTATAGATGCTCAATCTCCTGCGACCCCGTCTGCTTCTAGTATGACCTAGATTGTCCCTACGATTCCTGGCGGCCTTAATTTTGAAGAGTATTTTTTGGCGGTTCAACAACATAACTCTCAAGGTTTTTGGCCACTCCAAGTGCCTATCAATCCTCCCCATAATTATGATGCTGTCAATAACCCCGTTTATTCGTTTCCTATTGATCCTTATCAGATTGTTACTCATCAAGGACCTTTGCTACAAGGATAACCCTCAAGCTTACAAGGATGAACCTTACAAGGAAAACCTTCAGTTCAGCAGGGACAATCCTTTGGTCCTCAGGGACAACCTTATGGTCTGTAAGGTCAACCTTCAGTCCAACAAGGACAACCCTCTGGTCCTTCAAATCAGCTTCAACCAGGAACGTCGTATGTTTTTGGTGGGGAAATGTACCCCCCACAGGGACAACCAATTGTACAACATCAACAGTCATACATTTAGTATGGAAAAAACTTTGTGCAACAAGGAAAACCCTACGGTCCTACTCCAAGTCAACCTGGTCATTAGGGACAACCTAGTCCATCTCCATCATTAGGCCAACCTCTTCCACAAGGGTAACCTTGTGGCTCTCATTATCCAAGCCAACCTGTTCTGCAGGGGTAGCCTACTCAACCAACTCAACAGCCGGTTCAACCTGTTCAATAGCCAATTCAGTTTGTTCAACAGCCTATTCAACTTGCTCAGCAGTCGATTCAACCTGTTTATCCGACTCAGTAGGGTCTGCCTATTCAGCAGCTGGTATATAGTGCGCCCCAAGGTTTCACTTTTTACCCTCAAAATCCATCTCATTTGGTGTATAATCAACCTCAAGGCCATGCTTACATTCCACAATAGAATCATTACCTTGCTCAGCAAGGACCTCAATGGTATGCTCAGAATGATTATCCTGGTCCTCAACCCCAGTATCAATAGAATTATTAGGCTTATAACCCTTATGGTCAGAATCCTCCAGGACAAAACATATGGGGGCAGAATTTCTCGCAGGCTGGGTGGAATGTTAACATAGGTCCTTATCAAAGACCTCCAATTCCTTTTAATCCTCAATTACCTTCTCTCACTACGTTGGAACCACTTGATGTGTCAAAGTTAATAAACGATCCGATTCTTCACAACCCATATTGGCCTCCAGTTCCGACTAAGATTCTTGGTGATTGTCCTAAATTTGAGGGCAAGTCTGGAGAAGACCCCTAAGTGAATGTTATGACTTACCACTTGTGGTGTTCCTCTAACTCTTGGGTTGATGATTCCATCTGACTCTGTCTTTTCCAATGGACTCTTACAGGTGCCATTGTGAAGTGGTACATTGAGCTATCTTGTGGCATCTTTCAAGACTTCAACTCTCTCACCATGGCATTCCTTACGCATTTTTAGTTGCCGGCTTGTTGTGAAATAGGGAGACACATCCTCACATCCTTGAAACAAAACTGAGCGGCTCATATCTCATATCATATTCATGAATGGAGACGTTGTCATCATTTCATCAATTTTGACATTCCTAATCAAATTCTAACTAATTGGTTCACTACCTCCTTCATCAATCAGATTGCGAAAGACATTTCTATGGGGGCATGTGTAACCGAGGAACAGGCCATTGCTCGTGCCCAATATCTTAATCTAGTGTAATTTCAGTCTAGCACATTGTACGATATCTTGCCTGATGCCTCTCGACTTGGAACTTCTAAAGCACCAGCGACCCTATCCATCAATGGTATTATTGGTTCAGTGTCTCAGACTTCTCAAAATTATTCTCCTTCAAATCTTGGGAAGAAAAAGTCTAATTATTCAAATAATTTTTCTTCTCAGCCCACTCTGAATCCTGGTAAAACCTCGGAAGTCAATGCCATTCAGGCCAATCTAGCGAAAAAAACTTCCAAGGGGAAAAATAAAGGTAAAGGTAATTCCAAAGTTGATACCCCAAAACTAGATTCGTCCAAATCTCGTGCTGATGATGGTTCACAATGAAAGCCAAAGTACCCTTGTTTGATATGTGATGAAGAGCACTACATCAAGGACTATCCTTGATAGGCCAAAGTAAGTAGATTTCTCAAAGGCACTTAGGGAACTACAACTATTCTTAAAGAGCCTTTTCCATCTCAGTAGACCCAGATGTTAGAGAAACCCTAGTCCTCTGCCCCATTTGGCTCTCAGGTGTTCATGATGAATGGTTCTGCGTCCATTTCTATTGCTACTCGATCGAAATATTATACTGAATCGCATCAGGCAATGGGGAAAGAGATTTCTAATGGCCCTCCACCTCTTCCTGCTTCTGTCCCTCTTCAGATTGAAAAGCCCAGTACTGAGCCCGTTGTATGGCCACCTTCCAAAGGTGTACTTTGGAAGTCTTCTTACAATCCAAATTCCTGTGCCACTCAACATTACAGTATTGTTGAGCATTTGGCTTAGGCACCGTCTGTGATGTCTACTTTAGAAGTACTTTATATTTGTCTGTCTCAAAAGAATGATTTGTTATCTACGATTGGCAGGGTTGATCCTGTTGATACAAGCGTTCTCACTTTCGATTTAGAGAATTTCGTTCCATGACTCTCGCACTAGATTGCGCTCATTATACAGGTTGTTATTAATGGTCTCGATATCCATCGAGAAGTTGTGGATGAAGGTGAATCAACGTGCATCATGCCATCTTCTTGCTGGAAAGTCATTGGTTCTCTGGCCTTGAATTCATCACCAAATTCCCTTGAAGCATTTGATGGAAGAGAATCAAAACCTTTAGGTGTTCTTGCTATTTTGTCGATTATCTTGAAAGGGAAGACAGTCAATGTTGAGGTAGAAGTAGTTGACGCCAAGATCAATTACAATTTTCTCCTCGGTTGCAGTTGGACTCACTCTATGATGTGTGTTCCATCCACTCTCTTTCGTGTCCTGAAATTCCTTCACGAAGGAAATATTGTTACTATTGATCAATTTTCATTCTTCACTTCTTCTGAGAACAATGTTCTGTATGTGGATAAGATCCCTATTCCCTACGAGAGAATTGGTTTGGGTATCTTCAAAGATCCTGCCCTCATGGGTATTTTTCCTCTTCCTCCACCTAACACTGTTTAGATCAATATGATCTCTTGGTCTGATGACCCATGGATTATCCCTTCGCTTGAATAGGTTGATTCTTTTGGAGATTCGATGGCTTTAAGTCTGATTGATATTGATTATTGTGAATTTCTTGCGACTTCAAATCCTCCGCTTTCTGATCATGCTCCTTTGAGCATGTATCTTAACGGTTATTCTCAATCCCCTTGGCTCGGTGATTCTAATTCATGTGATCCCTTGCAAGAGGTATTTCCTTCTGATGAAGCCATCATGGAAACTATGCCTCTTGAGGATTTGTCGTTGAATGATGGTCATCATCGTTCCTCATTCATGCCTGGCCTTGAAGCCATGTCTACGTGTCTTGAGAGGTTTGCATCTCAGGTTCCTTCTCCTCCACTTCAAATGCCTATTCTAACACATGAAGTGTTTTCAGAGGGTAAATTGAGTAACATTACGCAAACGATGCCTATTGAATTTTCCATCAAACCGGGAATTGTCGAGAACATCCATCTTGGGGTCACCTATTCTTCAGATGATGTTCAGGTTTATACTAGCATTTTTCGCGAGTTTCTTGACATATTTGCATGGTCCTACAAATAAATTCTTGGCATTGATCCCAGTATCGTGGTGCATGAGATTCCTACCTACCCTAGTTTGAAGCCTGTTCGTCAGCACCTTCATCCTGTGCACCCTCAGAAAGTCGTCGCCATTAAACGTGAAGTTGAAAAAATTATCAATGCTAGTTTCATCTACCCGATTCCCTTGACAGAATGGGTGTCCAAGATTGTCCCTATAGATAAGAAACAGGGAACCATTCAAGTTTGTGTTGATTTTCGTGACATTAATCAGGCCTGTCCCAAGGATAATTATCCTACTCACTTTATTGATCAGATCAATGATGACTGTGCTGGGAGTGAGATATTTTCCCTCATGGACGAATTTTTTGGCTATAACCAGATTAAAATTATCCTGACTGATCAGCATAAGACCACTTTCATTTTTCCTTGGGGTACTTTCGCGTATAAGAAGCTTCCTTTTGTCTTGAAGAATGTTGGGGCCACGTTTCAACAAGCAATGTCATATGCTTTTCATGATATTAAGCACATCGTTAAACCTTATCTGGATGACCTTCCGGCTCATTCAGCTAAGCATAAGGATCATCCTGAACATCTTTGTCAGATCTTTCTTCGTTGTCAACGCTACAATATACGACTCAATCAGTGAAAATGTGTTTTCTATGTTGATTTCGGTAGACTTTTAGGGTTTATCATGTCCTAATACGGGATCCACCTTGATCCAATCAAAGTCGAGGCTATTATTAATATCCCCTCTCCATATCTGTTACATCAGTTGTAGAGTCTGCAGGGGAAGGCTAATGTTTTACACTTTTTTATACCTAACTATGCCGAAGTCGCTAAAGGATTCACATGATTATTAAAGCAGGGTGTCCCTTTCCTTTGGGACGAGGTCGCCCAGAAGTATTTTGACACTTTGAAGACGTTGCTTGTCAACACTCCTCTGTTACATCCTCCAAACTACCATCATGATTTTTCCCTCTAATTAGTTGTCGCTTTCAGCACGATTGCCATGGTTCTGGTTCAATATGATGATAAAGGTGACGAGCATGTTATTTAATATCACTCTCCTAACCTTCTCGATACCGAAATGTGCTATGAACATGTCAATAACTTAGCGTTAGCTACAGTTCAAGTATTTCAATGTTTTCATCATTATATTCTATTGCGTACTGTGACTGTGATTTCAGAACACAGCCCTATGACCTACATATTGTCTTGAAAATTGCTGGGGGAAAATACTCAAAGTGGATTGTTATCCTCCAAGAGTTTGATTTGGTGTTTACTATTTCCAAATCAAAGAAAGCACTTGTATTTGCTAATTTGGTCTACTCCTTTCCCTCTGATTCTGCTCCGTCTGGTTCTGAAGAACACATTCTATATCCTTGGTATGGTGATATCATCATATATATTCAGAATTCTACTTTCAGATCTGAGTTGACGAAGGATGCTTGCCAACGTATCCATCATCATTCGTAACCTTCTCGCATAGTCAGAGATACACTCTACCGTGTCGGAGCCGATTCCATTCTCCGTCGGTGTTTGACCCTCGAGGAGGCTGAGAAAGTTATAAATGATTACCACAGTGGTTCCTATGGTGATCATATGTCTGGTTATGCCACTACACAGAAGATTCTTTGTGCTCGATATTTATGGCCCTCTATCTTCAAGGATGTTGATCAGCGATTGTCATTGATGTCAACCCAAGCAGCACCAGGGGCTTACCAAATATTGAATGGGAAGTTTGACCTACAAAATTAATATTATTTTGGGTCAATAATTCTTTTGATGGTTTCTACTTGTTGAGATGTTTCCGTTGATATATGGCACGCCATGTAATTCTTCACGGTTTGAGAGATATTCATGTTTGAAGTTTGTACCCCAAGTTAATGGGCTAAAACCCCATGGGGTTGGGGCATGGATCATTGAAAATTCATAATTAATATTTTTTAAGCTCCTAATATCCCTCCCACGTTCACTTTTTGAAGCCCCTCTCAACTTAAGCATTCATATATATTGTGATCTTCATTTCCTCCTTAGGTAAGGGATTCGGCCATCTGAAACAGGTCATCGTGGTAGTTTCGCTATAACATTTTTTATACGAAGGCTCGGAAGCTGAAATTTTTATGAGGCAAAGAAGAAATCCTAAGGAAACAGAAGGAAAAATTTTAGATCAATTTGCACAACATTTTTGGAGATATGATCTGTGGAAGTAAGGGTTTTTGCAGGCTCCTGAAATTCATCTCAATGAAGTGACCTTGGTAAATTCGTCATAAATCTCTCTCTGAGTATTGGATTGGAATGCCATCAAAAGTGACAGATAGTGTATAGTCTATACTTTTTTCTCTATCACGTTTAGAACTAAATGAATAAACAGTGACATGTGGCATGTAATACAAGTGCGCTCTGCTGAAACAATCCATAATTAGGGCAGTGTGAGAAATTGGGTATAACTCTCTCTTGAAGAATCCAAATTGGGTCAAACCTGTGGCATTGGAAAGACGACTCAGAGGAATACTACGGGAAAAAAAATCAGATATTGAGGATCTGAAATAATAGAGATACACCAGATTCAATATCGAGCTCCTAGAAGGCAAGAAAAAGCTAGATCATGTGTTGTCAAGGATTGCAACGGACCAAACTTTCTACGGCATAAAAGAAAAACAAGGTGCAGCAAAGGGTAGCATGACAAGAGCAGCAACCAAGGTGCATAATAGAAGTAAGAAGTTCATAATATGAAGTCTTCAAGTGGGCAACACTGCATACAATCATTGTAAAGGTATCATTGTACTTAGTCATTGTAAATACATTATTGTACAAATTGTACTAGTGTCTATCTGCCAAGGGTTGAAGAGGCAGTGTTGGGAGGTCTAGGATCATCATTAGGTGGTTGTGTCAAAGTTGGGGTTATGGTCTAGTATATCTTCTTCTTCTACATAATTCTATATCATTGTAAAGTGGACCATTTTCCCTGGTACGGGAGTCCATTCTTCTTTTATTCTTCTATAGGGTGGTAGGGTGGTGCTAGGGTGAGTTGTAGCTCAACGGGTGTTAGTGAATCTGTTAAGTGACTACTGAAGAATCTCCGGCGTTGGAGCGTCCATCCAATGGGAGCTGGAGAAGAATGCTTTTCTAGATTCTAGGAAGTTGGAGCTTTATTTTCAATTGGAGTTGAAAAGAATTATTAGAAAAGCATTAGGTGGTTTTTGTCCCGGAGTGGGTTTCCACCTTAAAAATTTTGTGCATTTGTGTTCCTCTTGTTTGCTGCTATCATTTACAAACACTGATAATAATTGAAGATTAACTAATGCTCTAATTGAAAGAAATACTGATTCACCCCCCCTCTCAGTATTTCCAACAATTGGTTTCAGAGCTTGGTTCCTTCAATAGCAGTTTAACAGCTGGAAGGAGGTCATGGAGCATACCAAGAATGGTGTACCTTTATTCAATGAAAATAATTATGCACTTTGGAAAGGAAGAATGGAGGTCTATCTCTTAGCGCAAATTTATGAAGTATGGGACATTGTTCAAAATGGATTTACATTAACCACGGATGAACAAGGTAAGAAGAATTTGGTAAATGATGCAAAAGCAAAGAATATTATTATCAATGGACTTATTGAATCTGCTTATCATAAGGTTTTGGGTTGAAAAACTGCCAAAAATGTATGGGACAAGCTTGAGAATATTTATGCAGGTGACTCAAATGTCAAAGAAGCAAAGCTTCAAATCTATAGAGAAAAATTTGAGCAACTCAGAATGAAAGAAGATTACAACATTGCTACATAATTTCAATACGTTGATGAAATAACCAATAATCTGGAAGGATTGGGAGAGCCAGTTGACGAGAAGACTATTATACAGAAGATTCTTAGAACGTTACCAGGGAGATTCAACCCAAAGGTATCGGTCTTAGAATACAGTGCAAATCTGGACAAACTCAACAAAGAGGAATTACATGGATTTCTCATAGCATATGAAATGAGACTTGATGAAGAAGAGGGTACTTCGCATCTAGAAACTGCGTTCGTTGCATCTAAGAAAACCAATAAGGATAAAAAACCTTCAATTGAAAAGACATGCACCTGCAAGTGTGAAGTTCTTTCAGATGAAGAAGGTCTTTCAGATGAAGAATATGCTTACTTCACGAGAAAACTAAAAATTGGTAAGGGACAATTCAAAGGTAAACTTCCATTGATATGTTTCAGCTGTAATGAGGTTGGGCATTTTGCAGCAAAATTTCCAAACAAAAGTAATGGCAACTCAAAAAGAAAGAAAGGCTTTAAGAAATTCAACAAGCAAGGAACCAAAAGGAACTTTCTCTCTAAAGAAGATAGCTCATCATCTGATGAAGATAATGATAGTGAAGAAGAAGCCAATGAGAGAGTATTGTTTATGGCCAAGCACAATAAACCCAAGCACAATAAGCAAGAGGTATCAAACAACGAAGAAGAACGATGGACCATAGACGAATTTTATGAGGAAGTAATCGAGCTTATAAAAGATCTCAAGGTGGATAAGATCCGTTCCAAAACTCTTGAAGAACAAGTTCAAGGTCTCAAAATTGAAGTTGAAGAAAAAAAATGCATTGAAGAGTCACTTCAAAAGAAGTTGGAAGAAAGCAACCAAGAAAGGGAAGAATTAGAAGCCCAGGTAGTCTCGCTGCGTGAGGAAGTGAAGAAAGGAAAAAATATCCAAAAATATGCCAAAAACTCAAGGGCATTGGAAGAACTCATCAACAATCAACGATCTTACAATCACAAAACTGGCATCGGTTACAAAGAAGAAGAAGCAGGAACTTCTACAACAAAATACAATGAACCTATGAGATCTGACATGCATGAAGACTTCATTGGACAATATTCACAAGAACAACCTTGGAAGACAATTCCTCGACGAAAATTTCCATCCAGGTGCCAACATATTTTTTATGGCTACTGTTATTCATGTGGAAAATTTGGTCATAAAGCTGTAGAATGTCGCACGTACCCTAGGAACGAATACAATTCCAGGAGATCTGTCAAATATGAACCTCCCAGGGCTCAACGAAATATAAATAGATTTGAACATTTAAGAAATAATATTGAATGTTACAAATGTCGAAACTTTGGACACATAGCCAAAGACTGCAGACTTGAAAATCCTCCAGAAGAATCTTCGAAGCCACAGAAGGAACGAACATGGAAGAAAAAGAAGAATGATAATTTTTCTCTCGCTCTCAAGGCTCAAAAGAACAAAGATGTGTGGTATGTTGATAGTGGTTTCTCAACGCATATGACTGGAGATAGAAATAAATTTGTATCTCTGAAAGAGAAGAAGGATGGAACCGTGTCCTTTGGAAATGATGGATCTTAAAATGTTATAGGATCAGGTACTATCACTCTCAGAAGAAAATATTCTCTAGCCAATAATGTTCTACTGGTTGAAAACATGAATCACAATCTGCTCAGTGTTGGACAAATGTGTGATCAAGGACACACAATACTATTCAACTCCATGAAATGTGAAATTAGGAAAGGTGTGTATGGTGAAATTGTGGCCATAGAAAGTCGAGCTCCAAATGAAATATATGTTCTGGATGAAGTAACTAAAGCATGTCTAATAGCTAAAGAGGATGATACAATAATTGGTAGCAATGATGATTGACTAAGTAAGAATTTTGCTACAAAGGTTCAAAGTGATTTTGAGATGTCTTTACTTGGTTTCAAATTGAGCATAGACGACTCATCTAAGGATGTTGATCAAAGTTTGTACAGATCTATGATTAGTAGTTTTCTATATGTAACAGCCTCCCGACTAGATGTTATGCAAGCAGTTGGACAAGTAGAAAGATTCCAAGCAGCACCAAAAGAATCACATATTAAATATTCACCAGCATTGGAATATCTTCGCCAGAAGCTTGGGATTGTCCCAAGTTCTCATTAGATTTTCCTTTTTCAGAATATAAAGTGGGAGTGGAAGTGTGTACAGGTCTGCAGGACGGTTGTGTGTCAGCGCGAGTGGAAGTGTGTACAGTTCCGCAGGATGGTTGTGTTTCAGGGGGAGTTACCCTTTTCCATTGATGTCAAAGGGGGAGATAATGTTGTAGGAAGAGGTTTCATGATCACAGTGGGAGTACTTATGTTGCCATCAATGCCAAAGGGGGAGATTGTTGATCAGCAGTTATCATTGATGTCAACCCAAGCAGCACCAGAGTCTTAACCAATATTGAATGGGAATTTTGACCTACCAAATTAATATATTCTGGGTAAATAATGCTTTTCATGGTTTCTAATTGTCGAGATGTTTCCGTTGATATATGGCACGCCATGTAATTCTTCACGGTTTGAGAGATATTCATGTTTGAAGTTTGTACCCCCAGTTAATGGGCTAAAACCCCATGGGGTTCAGGCATGGGTCATTGAAAATTCATAATTAATATTTTTTAAGCTCCTAAGATCCCTCCCACGTTCACTTGTTGAAGCCCATCTCAACTTAAGCATTCATATATATTGTGATCTTCATTTCCTCCTTAGGTAAGGGCTTCGGCCATCTGAAACAGGTCATCGTGGAATTTTTACTATAGATTTTTTTATACGAAGGCTCAAAAGCTGAAATTTTTATGAGGCGAAGCCAAAGTCTTGAGGAAGCTGCAGTAAAAATTTCAAATCAAGTTGCGCAATATTTTTGGAGATATGATCTGTGGAAGTAAGGGTTTTTGCAGGCTCCTGAAATTCATCTCAATGAAGTGACCTTTGTAAATTCATCATAACTCTCTCTCTAAGTATCAGATTGGAATTCCATAAAAATTGACGAATAGTGCACAGTCTTTACTTTTCACTCTATCAATTTTAGAAGCAAATGAATAAACAATGACACATGGCACTCCGTACAAATGCGTTGTGTTTATAATCAGGGCAGTGTGAGAAATTGGGTATAACTCTCTCTTGAAGAATACAAATTGGGTAAGACCAGTGGCATTGGAAATAAGACTCAAAGGAATACTACAAGACAAAAAATTAGATATTTAGGATCTGAAATAACAGAGATACGCCAGATTCAATATCGATCTCCTAGAAGGCAAGAAAAAGCTAGATCATGTGTTGTCAAGGATTGCAAAGGACCAGACTTTCTACGGCATAAAAGCAAAACAAGGTGCAGCAGAGGGTAGCATGACAAGAGCAGCAACAAAGGTGCATAACAGCAGCAAGAAGTTCATCATATGAAGTCTTCAAGTGGGCAGCACTGCATATAATCATTGTAAAGGTATCATTGTACTTAGTCATTGTAAATACATTATTGTACAAATTGTACTAGTGTCTATCTGCCAAGGGTTGAAGAGGCAGTGTTGGGAGGTCTAGGATCATCATTAGGTGGTTGTGTCAAAGTTGGGGTTATGGTATAGTATATCTTCTTCTTCTACATAATTCTATATCATTGTAAAGTGGACCATTTTCCCTGGTACGGGAGTCCATTTTTCTTTTATTCGTCTATAGGGTGGTAGGGTGGTGCTAGGGTGAGTTGTAGCTCATTGGGTGTTGGGGCATCCATTCAGTGACTACTGAAGAATCTCAGGCGTTGGAGCGTCCATCCAGTGGGAGCTGGAGAAGAATGCTTTTCTAGATTCTAGGAATTTGGAGCTTTGTTTTCAATTGGACTTGAAAAGAATTATTAGAAAATCATTAGGTGGTTTTTGTCCCAGAGTGGGTTTCCACCTTAAAAATTGTGTGCATTTGTGTTCCTCTTGTTTGCTGCTATCATTGTACAAAAACTGATAATAATTGAAGATTAACTAATGCTCTAATTGAAAGAAATACTGATTCACCCTCCCTCTCAGTATTTCCAAAAAAGGATTGCATTATTTCTGTCAGTAAATGTCATGATTGTCAGATCTATCTGCGCAAGATGCACGTGCTACCTACACATCTCCACCCTGTCACTATCATTGGTCCCTTTCTGAAATGGGGCATCGATTTTATGACGTGTAACCCTCACTCGGCCAGGGGGCATGCTTATATTATCGTATCCATTGACTACTTCACCAAATGGGCTGAAGCAATGCCCACACTTGCCATCGACGGTAAGACAGCAGCTTAGTTCATATTCAATCACATCATTTCTAGGTTTGGTGTCCCTCAATCGATTGCTACCAATCATGGTTCCGATTTTCGGTATTATATCATGGCAGAGTTGACCTCCAGGTTGGGCTTGCACCACGACAGCTCATTGCCATACTATCCTCAGGCCAATGGCCAGGTCGAAGCTGTGAAAAATGTTTTAGTCACTATGCTTGAACATACGATTGGGATCCACAAATCCAATTGGCATATCATGTTATTTTTGGCTCTTTAGGCATACTGAACCTCAGTTAGTGATGCGACCGGATTCACTCCATTCCAGCTTGTTTGCAGTCTGGAAGCTACCCTTTCAATTGAGTGTGAAATATCTTCACTCAAATTAGATGTTGAATTGCTTCCCAACACTTCGCCTAAAGAAGAGCATCTCCTCTGCTTAGAGAGGCTGGATGAAACTCACCGCTTTGCTGCTTTGGTTATCGAGGCACAGAAGAAGTGGGTCAAAGCCCATTTTGACCAGTCAGTTTCTCCTCGCTCCTTTGTAGAAGGAGACCTCATCCTCCTGTACGATCAAGCTCATGATAAGTTGGGGGCAGGAAAATTTCAACCCATGTGGCATGGGCCTTACATCATTAAACACGTTTTGAAAAACAGGGCCTATGAATCATTGATTATGAAGGTCATCCTTTATATCAGCCCAGAAATGGGTTGTATCTCAAGAAGTATTATGCATGATTCATTCGTGCATGTTTTGCGTACATAAGTGTTTTTTTTTCATTATTGTACATTTTTTGGCTTCAGGTGTTTTGTGAGCATTTTCCTACTTATTGGGTCATTGCTTATTGTGCAGATGTCTATTACCCCTTATGTTGGTTTCGCGGATGGTGCTTCTCGCAGTACCCAGAACTTTTCTTCAGCAGCCTAGGTGATTTATGTTTCTACTGGTGAGTTAATAGACCTGCAAGGTATTTGTCTAGGATGAACTACAAACAATGTCGCTGAATATAGTACTATCATTGAACTGTTAACCAAGGCAATTACCCTCAACATTAGTGCATTGGTTGTAAATCTAGATTCACAACTTGTTGTTCTTCGGCTCAGCGGGCGTTATTCAGTTAGAAACCCACACATTTTAAGATTATATTTACGTGTTCATTTTCTGGAAAGACATTTTGATTATATCACATATCAACATATTCGTAGACAAATGAATGCATTAATTGATACAGTGGCTAACATTGTATTAGATATACATTTGCATAATCTGTAAAATCATCATCACATGAGAAAATCATATCAAATAGAAAAATAGATGTATATATATATATATATATAGATCGAAGTTTTGCATCAGTGTGCGCCGTTAATTTAAAAAATATGTGTGTTTTTGTTACATCTTAAGACACCATGTCTCACAACAAAATGAAAAAATAAAAGCCTAGGTGTCTAGTTGACATGATGATCATGATAGCATGTGATTTCCCGAATAAGCCGCCTCAGCAAGTAGTGAACTCAGTTTTACACTCCTACAGTATGTCTTTGGTATGCACGAGGAACATCTTCAAAACACGCATAGTCTGGGACCCTGCGGGAAATTCCCTCCAAGTTGTGCATGATTTCCTCCTCCTCACCTTGAGGGGCAGCATCAAAATCACGAGGTATTCGCATCTCTATTAGAGAAATCCCTGCGGGTCTCTCTGGGCCTACATCTGCAAATGCATGGATTAATTGTCAGAACATACATACCAAAAAAAATCATAATACTCATAAAAAATAAAAAATGAGTCTTACCAAGTGCTTCATCCCAATCCTCTCCTTCCGGGATTGAGAGGTCCGGATCACCAGTGAAATCTGAGCCAGAGTAGGGCCAGTCCTCCACGAAAATCAACTATCAGCGGAGCCAATCAAAGAACTCCGATCTCTAAGACATCTGTTGACTGCCCCCTGACATTAGCATCAGAGCTGCCCATTGGGCCATATGTGGTTCCAGTGTTGGTGGTGATGGGACTATCACCTCCTGGAGATGAAATATTGGTAGCCATTCCAGAATTAATGATACTAGGATAGACCCATAACCAAACTGTTTCAATTTGGTATTCTTGCACTTTGTTGGCGGACATTTTATATTGATTTTTACTGCCTCTACCTAGTTGTAGATGGTCGGTGTCAAGTAGTCTACAACAAGAAGTAGTTGTGTTTTTGTTGATTGGTGCAGTGCTTGTGTTCCTGCAACTCGTGTGATCGTGTGTAGCACTACCCTTAGTGTTAAATCCGGGATAGTATGGATGTCCACTTTCCCACTTTTTGATCCTTTTCGGGCTCCCGAGCATACCCTCTCAATAACCATGCCCATACTCTCCATGGTGGGCCAGGTGCTGGTCAATATTGGTGCTACCCCCCTCCGCAACAATCTTGTTATGAAATAAATATCAGAAACATCAATCTCAAGTTCTTGATCTCAAAGAATAAATTTTTCCTAATCCTCATCCCAGATACTGATCAAGTATTGTAGCAGCTTCGGTTGAGCTCTGAGACACGGTGTCATGAAGAAATTTTTCAGTCCACAGTCTCTGAGAGCTTCCATGCATCTTGAATTTCCCATGGCAAGCTCATCCTCTTCACTGTGTTCTCGTTCCATCCACTCTATTACCATTTTGTCACTCTTTCACCTGCAAACATGTTCACATGGACATTATTAGCCAAATCCAACGCTGAAATTTGTGAATTTTAGGTTTTCTTTCTTGCATTAAGATTTTTTTCAGAGGTCTGCGTGGTTGGCACAATTATTTTGGAAATAGCCGCACCAATGGGTGCACCCCATTTTAGAAAATTGGGCGGTTGATGCGAGTCCATGCCCGAAACCCGCACCGATTGTCATGCCCTAGTTTTCAAAATTTCCCCTTCAGAAATAAAAACTGAAGATTACAGGTAAATAAAGAATGCTTAAAATGTGGGGAAGGAATTCAGCTCTTACCTAGAACTGACGGATTTGAAATTGGTCTGCTGGATTGCTTGTTATTGTCACCGCAAAATAAAAAGGTAAAATGGGGTCAGTATCACTCCACAAGAGGTAAAAGTGAAAAGTAATTATTTTTTACCATTTTTTGGCATTTATAACTTTTCAGAACCCTAATTAGACTTTAATACATATTTTTCGATTATTACATTATCTTATTTCAAGAAATGGGTTTTACGTTTGTTTATTGTGCATCAACAGGTCTTTAATGCGATAGTGATGAAGTCACGAGTTATATTTTATACTTCTTCGGACTCTGTAAAAACACGAAAAATTCACCATTGCAGTCATCTTTCAGCTCTTTTCTAACTCTCTAAAATTGAAAATATTGCCGAGACTCTTGTCGTTTTGAAGTCATTAAACGGCTGTAAAATGATAACTACACATTATACGTTTACCCCTTTTTCAGGCTGGGATAGATTATTTATGAAAAAGGAATACCTTAGCCTATCGCGACTAAGAGGTTCTTTTAGATATTGTTTTCTACCTTTTCAGATCTGAGAGACTACTTACGAAAAGGGACTTGCTGGAGTTTTATTTTCTGTTTCTTTTCAAACTCTCTAAATATGAAAAGATGTCGAGTTCTTCCTTTGTCAGACTCGTTAAACCTTGATGACATCGGACATCGCCACCATGACGTTCATCGAGTTCCTCCTTCCTAGGGCTCGTAAAATGTACTAGGATGGATTTTTTTGAAGGACACACTTATAGCACAAGCATATGCTATCCCCTTCAAGCTTGTTTTAAAAAATAATTGGGGTACTCGCCAGAAATGGCGGGGGAAAATTGAACCAAATTTTATTTTTGTCGGCAGTATGTTGCTCTTGAACATGTAATATCCCAAAATGGGAAGAACAACAATATTCAACAATACTACTTTAGAAATAACGTAGTTCAGCAAAGTAAGAGCACGAGGCCAATATGGAGGCTCAGAAAGTACATTTATATCAAGCAAATCAAATTTAAAATGAGGCCCATATAATTTATAACATGAAATAGAATACTGAATAGAATAAATCCCTCAAAAATAAGTGTTGCAATCATATATATTCATTGCAAAGGCTTGACAACGTTATTTTATAGACCATACAGTAGCTGAAGATTAAAATTAGATTTAGAGCATAGAAGTGCATAAAACATCAGATATATTATAGATCCATACACTATAGAGGCTCCTCTTTCAATCCCCCTAGGAGTTTTGAGCAAAACACCATGTACATGAAGTAGATCTAAGATCTAAGTTATAGATCTGCAGAAATATGTAGTGATTCAAAAACGTACAACAATATGCAAATCAGATCTGATATGAACATGTATTAGATCTTCTCCAATAGATCTCAAAATATGATGGGAAAATCTCCAACACATGAAGCCCAGCTCTCCAAATGATGTGCTCAAACAACCTGCAACATTACCTACAAGAAAAATGTAGATCTGGAAGGGAAAATGTGTTGTAGGCTTCAGTACACGATTGGCCTGATGCCAAGATCTAAAAATGTAGCTCTAAAGTTCCAATACACTCTTTCCAATGGGATAGAAGACTCTCCCACTAAAAATAGGCACTAGAATGGCCTAGATCTGAGTAAATCTAGCCTTCACTTGCTGCAGCTTTCAAAATCAACCAAACCCTCAACAGGATCTGCGTTGTAGTTGGAAGATGAAGCTTGGAAAAATGCTTGATAGTGGACAAGATCAGCAAGACTCTTCCAAGAGGCTTCTCAAGGAAAGAGGTGGGATTCCCTATCAAGAACACCTAGTGCTAAACAACACTATTCTCAACTAAACAGCAAGAGAATGATATATGTATAAATAGACAATATATTCAAAAAATGTAATCACATCAACAACCTTCTCATGCTATCCTCCTCTTCCTTTTATAATTTTGAGAGCTTGAAAAACCCTAAAGCATCTCAATGAAACAACTCTTTTCACATGAGCCACCTCCAACTAAAATTGCGATGTGCCTTAATGAGGATCACTCCTTCTAGATAGCGTTGTTGATTTGGTCATGGTTGACCCAATCAAAAAATTCATCCCCTTTCACACCTAAGGGTGTTCATTTAGTTAGCCAAGATTTAGCCTTGTTCACATGTGGCATTGATTTATTTGTTGTTTTAGGATTTTTCATTGTCCTCCTTTACACATTTATTCAAGCAACAGAAAAGTGAAGAAAAATTGAATATTCCCATTAGATTGGGCTAATTGGGAATATTACAGTCCTCCCCTCCAAAATGTTGCTTATCCTCAAGCAACTGATAAGGTGAGTGCTACAACACTTCTCCTCCTCCATTGGTGACACCATCATGAATTAAGCTTCCTCCCTAAGCTAAGTGTTCACCAATCCAGCCCTCCATGAATTGTTCCTCCAAAGTCATCATGAGATGTACATAGTCCATCTCACAAGGAGTCAAGAGCTCAAATGAAACAAACATGGCCAAACCAATACTCTCCCTGAAACATGTAGCATATGATACATAGAGAGTCTCCATCGCATGTAGTACATACATGCCTCCCATCCTCCCTCCATACGCTCCCATAAAAAGTACAAGTATATCATCAAGGTATGGAATCAAAACTACATATACGCAAACATAAATTTGAGCATGTGGAGGTGGGTCATAGTCCCACATATGATACCAGTGCAGTGCATCTCCTACCTACATCAGATCAAGGTATGGTAAGTGGTTTCCCCACCACTTGCTGCACATGTTATCTTACCATGGCTGAAAGTGTGAGATATGTTTGGTGCCTTTGGGAAGCACCCATCATGAAATAAAATATCCCTTTACACATCAAGGGAGTGGCCAACTTCAGAAATTTTAGTGGCCTAATGTTTTCCATGAGATTTACATGATACATTACTCCTCCTTAGAGACATGTCCTGCATAAACATGGTGAAATAATATGTAAAATTAAAGAATGAAACTTGCTTTACATGATCAGATTCTTCACCAACAATGTCTCTCACACACATGGAGTTGTGCATGGATATTTCTCCTCTTTCAAAAGAAGGAAGAGATGGATGAAATAACTCTTGCATAGAGTCACATGGCTGTAGTTCATGAATTCTTGAAAATTCTGATGTAGCTCTCCTCGAAAGCCTTCCCATTCAAAGCATCCCATGAGAGTGTTGTAGATATTCATAGAATAGGTAGGGCTGAAACAAAACCCTTTGTAGGCCCTTTGTAGCATCCTCTCCTTGAGCTTGGAGGTTCTAGGTAAGAAGAGCTTATCATGATGATATATGAATCCATCATGGAATAGATAGCCCTCTCCATGCAACTAGTCATCAAGTATCATACAAGTGTGAAGATATTTGGAATAAACCACTAGCAGTTGGGATTTCCAATACATATCTACACTGCTCAAAAATGACAGCACTGATGATGCATCAACAGAAATGTATGTCATGTTGCTGATCTTATCCTTGACACCTCCTATGCAAAAGGTGTGCGTTGGAAGGTTGTTCCTTCCCTTCTTCTCCTCCCACAACGCAGATCCAGAAATGAGAGGGGATGATGATGATAAGGGAAGAAAATCTCCCTCCTCCTTGAGCTTACCCAAGCCTCCCAAAATTGTAGCTTTGTCTTCAAGTGCTCCAATCCCCCCTGGATCTAAGTTTGGGGCAGCAAGTTGTGAGGTCTTCCCCACAAAATCTGAATCAGGTGGCCTCCTAGGTGGTTTGCCACTAGATAAGAGTGTCCCATGCAGAAATATCATGAACATAATAGATGGGACAGTGAGGTCCTTTCTTCCACTGTGCAAATCCATCTCTGTTTTCTATGTGGAAGTGTTATGTGAGGGGTAAGTATGCATGCCTTTGATAATTAGAGGTTCACCACTCTTCTTGTCCACCCATTCCATTTGCAAAGCCTCCCAATCAGTGGTGACTTTCCCCAATGTAATCAACCATTGGACACCCAAAATAACATTGGTGTCTAGTATGTCAACCACAAAGAAGTGATCCACCAAAGTGTAGGATCCCATGGTGACTGAAAGTTATGAGACATAATGCATGCATTGCATTGCTCTCTCTCCTGGGACCAAAACAGAGAATCCCACAAAAGTATCAGTGGGTATTGTCTTCCTTTGCACAAGATGCACATCAATGAAGTTGTGGGTAGCCCCACTGTCAATCAATACAAAAACCCTCTGATTCATGATTGAACCTTGAACTCTTAAGGTCAAGTACTTAGGTACTCCTCTCAAAGATGCAAGAGTTCCTCCAATAGGAGAAAAGGCTCCATTTCCATCTCCTGATGGTGTCAGATCCCCTTCAACATTTTCAGCACTGTGACCTCTTCTTGGTTCATCATCTTCATATTCTTCAAGATCTGAGAAGACCTCTATGTAATGTGATTTACCAGTAGCACATCTATGTCCAGGTACCCATGGTTCTTGGAAAGTGAAGCACAGTTTCTTTCTCTTTAGATCTCTCCAGAGTTCATCATCAAGAGGATTCTTGTATGAGCTTTCCTTTGAAGGAGCAACTTTCTCTTCCTTTCCTTTAGAAGGAAAAGAGGGCTTGTCCTGAAAGTTTTCCTTTGATTTTGGCAAGGCATATTGAAGGTCTATAGTCCTCTCAATGGAATCATGTAAGGTAGTGGGATTGGTAGAATTTACCAACCCATGAAGAGGTTCATCTAACCCATCGATGAACATGTAGACCCTTCTTGCTGTAGACAAGTCAGGAACCATAACAGATAATCTCAAAAATTAAAAAAATGTAAGACTCTGTATTACCTGATTGTTTCAACTTTTCAAGGCTCATGAAAGGTGCCTCGAGATATTTTCTATCAAAACTTTCCACCAACCTTCTAGTGAACTCAGAATAAGCAGTCACATTGGCATGACCCATAAAAATTACAAGTATATCATCAAGGTATGGAAGCAAAACTACATATACGCAAACAGAAATTTGAGCATGTGGAGGTGGGTCATAGTCCCACATATGATACCAGCGCAATGCATCTCCTGCCTGCATCATATCAAGGTATGGTAAGTGGTTTCCCCACCACTTACTTGCTGCACATGTTATCTCACCATGGCTAAAAGTGTGAGATATGTTTGGTGCCTTTGGGAAGCACCCATCATGAAAGAAAATCTCCCTTTGCACATCAAGGGAGTGGCCAACTTCAGAAATTTTAGTGGCCCAATGTTTTCCATGAGATTTACATGATACATTACTCCTCCTTGGAGTAATGTCCTGCATAAACATGGTGAAATAATATGTAAAATTAGAGAATGAAACTTGCTTTACATGATTAGATTCTTCGCCAACAATGTCTCTCACACACATGGAGTTGTGCATGGATCTTTCTCCTCTTTCTAAAGAAGGAAGAGATGGGTGAAATAACTCTTGCATAGAGTCACATGGCTGCCCCAACTCCACATAGTTCATGAATTATTGAAAATTCTGATGTAGCTCTCCTCCAAAGCCTTCCCATTCAAAGCATCCCATGATAGTGTTGTAGATATTCATAGAATATGTAGGGTTGAAACAAAACTCTTTGTAGGCCCTTTGTAGCATCCTCTCCTTGAGCTTGGAGGCTCTAGGTAAGAAGACCTTATCATGATGATATATGACTCCATCATGGAATAGATAGCCCTCTCCATGCAGCTGGTCATCAAGTATCATACAAGTGTGAAGATCTTCCACTAGCAGTTTGGATTTCCAATACAGATCTACACTTCTCAACAATGACAATGTTGATGATGTACAACATAAATGTCTGTCATGTTTTTGCTCTTCTCCTTGACACCTCCTATGAAAAAGGTGTGCGTTGGAAGGCTTTTCCTTCCCTTCTTCTCCTCCCACAACACAGTTCCAAAAATGAGAGGGGGTGATGATGATGAGGGAATAAAATCTCCCTCCTCCTTGAGCTTACTAAGCCCCCCAACATTGTAGCTTTGTCTTCAAGTGCTCCAATCCCTCCTGGATCTAAGTTTGGAGCAACAAGATGTGATTTCTTCCCCACAAAATCTGAATGAGGTGGCCTCCTAGGTGGTTTGCCACTAGATAAGAGTGTCCCATGTAGAAATCTCATGAACATAATAGATGGGACAGTGATGTCCTTGCTTCCACTGCGCAAATCCATCTCTGTTTTCTGTGTGGAAGCGTTATGTGAGGGGTAAGTATGCATGCCTTTGATCATTTGAGGTTCACCACTCTTCTTTTCCACCCATTCCATTTGCAAAGCCTCCCAATCAGTGGTGAATTTCCCCAATGTAATCAACCATTGGACACCCAAAATAACATTGGTGTCTAGTATGTCAACCACAAATAAGTGATCCACCAAAGTGTAGGATCCCATGGTGACTGAAAGTGATGGGACATAATGCATGCATTGCATTGTTCTATCTCTTTGGACCAAAATAGAGAATCCCTCAAAAGTATCAGTGGGTATTCTCCTCCTTTGCACAAGATGGGCATCAATGAAGTTTTGGGTAGCCCCACTGTCAATCAATACAAAAACCCTCTGATTCATGATTGAACCTTGAACTCTTAAGGTCAAGTACTTAGGTACTCCTCTCAAAGATGCAAGAGTTCCTCCAATAGGAGAAAAGGCTCCATTTCCATCTCCTGATGGTGTTGGATTCCCTTCAACATTGTCAGCACTGTGACCTCTTCTTGGTTCATCATCGTCATATTCTTCAATATCTAAGAAGACCTCTCTGTAATGTGCTTTACCGACAGCACATCTATGTCTAGGTACCCATGGTTCTTTTCAAGTGAAGCATAGTTTCTTTCTCCTTAGATCTCTCCGGACTTCATCATCAAGAGGCTTCTTATATGAGCTCTCATTTGAAGGAGCAACTTTCTCTTCCTTTCCTTTAGAAGGAAAGAGGACTTGTGCTGAAAGTTCGCCTTTACTTTTGGCAAGGAATATTGAAGGTCTCTATCCCTCTCAATGGCATCATGCAAGGTAGTGGGATTGGCAGACTCTACCAACCCCTGAAGAGGTTCATCTAAGCCATCGATGAACATGTACACCCTTCTTGTTGCAGACAAGTCAGGAACCATAACAAATAATCTCAAAAATTAAAAAATGTAAGACTCTGTATTACCTGATTGTTTCAACTTTGCAAGGCTCATGAAAGTTGCCTCTGGGTATTTTCTGTCAAACCTTTCCACCAACCTTCTAGTGAATTCAGAATAAGTAGTCACATTGGCATGAC
Organism: Pinus albicaulis; assembly: GCA_034641835.2. Classification (NCBI taxonomy): domain Eukaryota; kingdom Viridiplantae; phylum Streptophyta; class Pinopsida; order Pinales; family Pinaceae; genus Pinus; species Pinus albicaulis. The sequence goes on along the minus strand of CM076574.1, from coordinate 620,740,720 downwards.
CCAATGTAGACAAGCCATGGAACCACCAGTTGTGTGCTTCACCTTCAAAGTTCAGCACTGCAATATTGATAGCCTCCATATCTAGGACCTTTTTCAACTAAAAGTAGATGTCCAATTTTTCTACCCATGCTTTGGCAGAACAAGAGGATGACCCATCAAACTTGGGTAAAAATAATCTGCCCATAGAGTGATGTCAATCATGATTCTAAGTGAATCCACCATCTCTATGCTGATGCCTTGGTCTTATTTTGTCCTTGAGGTGAAAAAACTCTTTAAAAATCAAGTGATCCTTGAATCTCTTATTCTGAGACTCATATTCTTCAAAATAGTCTTGAAGGGATGCTTGCTCTTGAGGCCCTTCATTTTCCATAGCCAAAAAAGTGGGCAAGGTAGAACGTTGTGGAACTTGTGGCTAGTTCACTGGTTGATCATTCCAGTGATGAGACATGCCGGAGCTTTATCCAAGATGAATTATCTTAGGAGACTCCTTGATTCTATCCAATCTCATCTCTTTGATCTCTCTAGAAAGATATTGCATCACTTTCAGAAGGGTTTTTGCAAACTCCTTCCCATCTTCATCACTTCTAGATGCAGGGGCTTTACCCTTGTCTTTATCATCATTTGTGTAATCCAATTTCTTCTGTCTTCTTTTTAGATACCTCTTCTCTCTGTTAGTAAGAGGCTCATATTATTATAAATACATATTGGCTTCTTAAGAGATCAAGCACCGGTTGTGCCAAGATGATTGATCTGATACCACTGTAATATCCCAAAATGGGAACAACAACAATATTCAATAATATAGCTTCAGAAATAACACATTTCAGCAAAGTAAGAATAGGAGGCCAATATGGAGGCTCAAAAAGTACATTTATATCAGAAAATAATATTTACAATGATTTCCATACAATTTATAATAGGAAATAGAAGACTGAATAGAATAAATCCCTCAAAAAGAGGTATTGCAATCATATATATTCACTACAAAGGCTTGACAACGTTATTTTATATAGCGTACAACAGTTGAAAATTGAAAATTAGATCTAGAGCATATAAGTGCATAAAACATCAGATCTATTACAGATCCATACACTATAGAGGCTCCTCTTTCAATCCCCCTAGGAGTTTTGAGCAAAACAACATGTACATGAAGTAGATCTAAGATCTAAGTTAAAAGTATGCAAAAATATGCAGTGATTCAGAAATGTACAGTAGAATGCAGATCAGATATGATATGAACATGTATTAGATCTTCTCCAATAGATCTCAAAATATGATGGGAAAATCCCCAACACATGAAGCCCAGCTCTCCAAATGATGTGCTCAAACACCCTGCAACATTACCTATAGGAAAAATGCAGATCTGGAAGGGAAACTACATTGTAGGCCTCAACACATGATTGGCCTAATTCCAAGATCTAAAAATGCAGCTCCAAAGGTCCAATACACTCTTGCCAATGGGATAGAAGACTCTCCCACTAAAAATAGGCACTAGAATGGCCTAGATCTGAGTAGATCTAGCCTCCACTTGCTGCAGCTTTCAAAGACAACCAAACCCTCAACATGATCTGCCTTATAGTCGAAATATGAAGCTTGGAAAAATGCCTGATAGTGGACAAGATCAACAAGACTCTTCCAAGATGCCTCTCAAGGAAAAAGGTGGGATTCCCGATCAAGAACACCTAGTGCTAAACAACACTATTCTCAGCTAAACATCAAGAGAATGATATATGTCTAAATATACAATATATTTAGAAAGTGTAATCACATCAACAACCTTCTCATGCTGTCATCCTCTTCCTTTTATAAGTTTGAGAGCTTGCAAAACCCTAAACCATCTCAATGAAATAAATCTTTTCACATGAGCCACCTCCAAGTAAAATGGCACTATGCCTTAATGAGGATCACTCCTTCTAGACAACGTTGTTGATTTGGTCATGGTTGACCCAGTCAAAACATTCAACCCCTTTCACACCTAAGGGTTCTCATTTAGTTAGCCCAGATTTAGCCTTGTTCACATGTGGCATTGATTTATTTGTTGTTTAGGAGTTTTCATTGTTCTCCTTTACACATTTATTCAAGCAACATAAAAATGAAACAAAATTGAATATTCCCATTAGCTTGGGTTAATTTGGAATATTACAGAACATGACACTCGTCTGCATTCGTGTCAGGTTGGGGACATCTCATTTCGTCATTCTTGCCTTCGTGGGTTTGGGTAATCTGTTATGACCTCTCATTTTCTCTTTGCCACGTCATCATGACCTCAGATCCCTTGATGTCAAATACTACCAAATCCATAGTTGTGTCGCTAATATGCTCAAGATAATTTTTCTTCTACAGTTTTCAACTTCCCTCTGATTCTCTGTTGGTCCTAATTCACTATCATTATGTTCCTCTATCTCATGTCGATGATGTGGGATTCATTATGACCCTCCTTCGACTAGATCACTTCCCGTCAACCTCAGCTCATTATCCAGGAAGTTGTTCTACGGACTCCCTATTGGTACCTTGGAGCTTGCATGCCTCAATGGCAGGTTCTTCGCATTTGACGACAGGTCCACATCATTGGCCTTCGATCAGGTAATTCTGTGGGTGTTCGACACCATATCACTGTTCACATTCTATGGATTGTACCTATTTTCCCTTGAGAGCCATCGTCATTATTGGTGGTTTCTCTCGTGCCTATTAACAACTTTCATCATTGGCTCGTAAGCAGGTGATTTTCTTGCATGTTCGACTGCAACTCACTTATTCACATGCTTAAATATATACTTGTTCGGATCGAGATGGAGTGCAAGACCCTGGGTTTTGTCTGATAAGATCCAAGATGTGGGATATTATGATGTATCATGATTTTTTGCATGAATCTTTTGATTGGATGGTTGCAACCATACCTAAGTCTATTTTTTGATCCTTACTGCTGGATGGCTGCGTCCATACCTCAGATCTCAGTTCATATATATACTCTATTATAGATGGTCGCACCCATGCCACATGTTCATGTCTCATAGATATCTATTATACTTGTAACTGCAGGTCTTTTGACAACGGTGTTTGGTTCAAACGTATTCTCGTAAAGCATTTCACCCCTTCCTCTCTCTCAGACCTCATGCTTTAGGGGGCATTTGTTACACAACACTTTGTCACTGTCCTTGCAATCCCCATCCCGCACATTGGAGGCTCATTTCTGTGATCAAAATAAGGTGTCATGCTTTGCAAATATAATCATTGCATCCCTTACCATGAGTCTAAAATTCCCTCTGTTGCCCATTTCCTAAACATACCACTAAAATCACCTATTTTTTCCTTGGTGCTGGTAGCCCGTTATGCCCTCGCACCGATGAGGTAGATTAACACTGACCCCCACACCAGCTGGCACTCTGTCTCAGTTAGCTACCCATGCCAATCTGTTTATGGAATTTCTTTTTTAAATAGAGGCAAATTTTCGACCATAACAACTTCGTGGATGAGTCATGGGGAATGGTTCGATTGAATAACCACGACCTTCCTCTGGCCTCTTGTTACCACCTTTTGGGGAAACCTCCCATGAGATAAGGCCTCCCTTCCACTATAGTAGGCATCACAACCTCCTCCTCTCCCTCTATAAATATAGCTCATCCTCCATTGATGAAGCTAGCTGAGTTGAAATGAAGAAGTAGAAACGTTGGAGAGATTTCTATTCAAGATAGAACAGAAGAGTCCCTTATTGAGAGAGCTTAGGTTTGTGACTTCATCCCGTCCGAATTCCCTAACATTCGTCGAGATGTGCTTCAATTGAACCCTCCCTGAAGGAGGCTGCGATGTCAAGGCTTGGTTGTAACTCTTTCTTCTATTAATACATATGTATAACTGTTTTCTGGTTCCCATATCGCGTTGATGTGTTTTATTAATCCTATATGCTTAACCCTCCTTGACTGGTTAGTAATTATGAATGAGATTGTTGTTTTGTATGATGCTTTTGTTTGTTGATTTTGTGCATGTATCCAAGCATCGATGTGAAAGGATTGTGACTTGTCAAGACAAGAATCGAGAGGCCGCCACTACAACAGCTACGACGACAGTGTTGGACTCCAGGTAGGTTGATCTACTGTGTCTATTTCATTCAGTAATTAGGAGCCTACATTCTAGTTTGTCCTTTTGTTACTAGACCCACTCTAGGGCTAGAGGGATTGTCTCTGTCCGCAAAGAGGATTTACCTGTGTAACAATGGGCTTTTATAGGCTTATGGAATATTGATTTAATCTTTAAAACCCACTTTCTAAAGTTTAAGAGTCCTTATATTTTCTTACTAACACCCTTTTGACACTTTTTCTTTGTAGATTTGCCTAAGTCATAAAGTTGAATTTTCTTGTCTTATTGATGTCCTTCAACACATTTACTTTGTAGGTGAATGAAAACACTGAAGTTGAATTTCCCCTTTGCTCCTTGAGGCATGACAAATTGATTTCGAAAACTTTAGGATTTGGTCATATAGTAGCATCTCCAAAAACCTGTTTTGTTCCCACCTTGGAGCTCAACTCATCTTTTTCTCATTTAGACATGGAAAGCTCATTTTTTACAAGTTTTGGATCTGATCACACAGTGACATCTTCAAAATCCTTTTGTTTCCACCATGGAGTTTAACTTATCTTTCACCTTCTCTGGCCACTTTCCCAAAACCCTAGGTGTCTGTAGCTCTTTTGTAGCAAACATCAGTGTTGTCTTCTAAGTTCTCTATAGCCCTTTTAAGTTCATTCATTTCTATATAGTTGAGCTCACCTTTTCCATTTTTCTTCAATCTATTATGATAGACTTTCTTCATGTTTGGCTTGTTTTGCCTCCTCTGTCTCATTTCTGCAAGTGGTCTTTGTTTTGGAACTCAACTAGACCATCAAGTGTATAAACCCAAATTCTTTACATGACCAAGTTGTTTCTCCTTCCTTGGTTGTAAGTGGTCTTAATTCAGGAGTAGACAATCTACCTTAGCAGTACCTTCTGCTGACACAACTTTCAACACTCCTACAGAAGTGCCAAACTTTGTTCACTTTTCTCATTTGCAGACTTTGAACTGATGAGGTAATCTTCTTTGGAAATATTTTAGGTCCTTCTTGAATAACCATGTCTTGACATTCTATTACATCTGAGCTAGATTCTAGCAAAGGAAAAGCAGTGCATGAAACATCCAATGATGACCTAAAAACATGTAAAAACCCTAATGACCTAATGGGAGGGTCCTTTTACCTGATCTTGATTGAAATTTTACTTGGATATCTTCAGGTGAAAACAGAGTATTGTTACAGCTTATTGTGCCCAAAGGGACATTGAAATGAGTCATCACTAGGAAACCCTACATGGAGGATGGAGTTTATTGATAGGAGGGAAATGAGGTAATGAGGTTATAGGCAAGGAAGGAGGCTGAAAATGATAGGTATAAGCTTATGAGGAGTTTGTTAGAGAAATAGGGTGACCATGAAATGGGAAACTGATAGAATAGTGAAAAAATTATATAAGGATAATCAAGGTAGTGATATTTCTGAAACTCACAATATTCAAGGAATGTTGTTTTCATAAATCTAGAACCAATCTATAGTCATCTAAAGATAGTGGAAAATAGTGATCTCTAACACAACTAACTGGTTTTCCACTTCATTTAATTGAAATCAAGTGCTTCAAGATAATAGATTAATATTTATTGTCCAATTATTATTAAGAGATAATAATAATCACCATGCATTCTATATTTAGACATGAGATCTGTAAATAGACTTCACACATGCATCTAAAAATAGAACCTCATCTATAAATAGAATTTTCTCACCATTCTAAAAATAAACTCCCGTTATAAATAGAATTTTCCCACAATTATAAAAATAGACATACACCTAAAAATATCATGTGGGCCCCACATATTGTAGGTGCTTAATTTTCAATAGGATCATCATCTTGTTGAATCTCAACACTCTCTCTCAACAAGAAAGGGATTATCCTTCACCCTAATCCTGTCTCTATGGTATTCAAATTTTCTCCTGGTGAGAAACTTCGTTAGAATATCTGCAACTTGATCTTCCGTAGGAATGTACTGAAGCAACATGATCTTCCGCTGCACACAATCTCTGATATGGTGATACCAGATATCTATATTCTTAGATCTATCATGACACAGAGGATTAATTGAGATTTTAATGCAACTTTGATTATCACAATGAATCACTGTAGGATCTAAATGAGAACCAAACAAACCAACCAGGATCTTTCTCATCCAGATAGCTTCACATACATCTTGAATTGTTGCCATGTATTCCGCTTCTACGGAATAGAGTGCCACGGATCTTTGTTTCTTGTTGTACCAAGAAACAGATGTAGATATGATACTGAAGACCCTTCCTAATGTGCTCTTTTGGTCCGTTGGGCTGCCCACCCAATATGCATCCGTGAAGCCATGCAACTTCACCTCATCCATTTGTTTGTACCATAATCCATACTCAGATGTGCCCCTGAGATATCTCAGGAAATGCTTGCCCGCCTTCCAAAAGAGGTTGGTAGGCTTAACCATCTCTTGACTAAGCTGGTTCACCACATAGCATATGTACGGTCTAGTATTTACTAAATACATTAGCGAACCCACTAACTGTCGATAAACAGTAGCATCCACTACCACTCCAGATGTAGCATCCTCTTTCCTCCAGTTTCCTAGAAGAGGAATATCCATGGGTTTGCAGCCCTCCATGTGAAACTTACCCAGTATCTCCCTTGCATACTTTCCTTGAGACACAAAAATTTCACCTTCTTGCTGCCATATTTCCAATCCAAGGAAATAATGAGGGAGGCCCATATCCTTCATATCGAACTTCTTTGCAACGTCCTCCTTGTATGAGTTTATTAGATGCTCATCATCAATCAGTATTAAATCATCAACATAAATAAAAATGATTAAAATATTACCCTCCAACACAATTTGGTATACGTTTGCATCCGCCTCACTCTTGGTGAAGCCATGTCCGGTGAAATATCTGTTGGTCTGAGTGTACCAAGCACAGGGTGCTTGCTTCAGCCCATACAATTATCTTTTCAGTATGCACACATGCGACTTGATACTAAAGATCTCAAATCCTTTAGGTTTCTCAATGTACACTTCTTCCTCAATGATCCCATTAAGGAATGCATTCTTCACATCCATCTGATGAATGTGCCAACCCATCTGCACTGAGAGAGCAAGGATGGTCCTTATGGAAGAATACCATGCGATAGGTGCAAATGATTCTTCATAATAAATCCCCTCGATCTGCGAGAAGACCTAGGCCACAATAATGGCCTTGTATTTCTCAACACTCCCATCAGAAGCTTTCTTTACCTTGTAGATCCATCATGAACCTACCACTGATTTATCATTCGGAATTGGAACAATTTTCCAAGCATTGTTTCTGGCAATGGAGTCATACTACTCCACCATTGCATCTACCCATGTGAACTCCTGCATTGATTCCTGAAAGGAAGATGGCTTAGTCACAATACATTTGCTCATGAGAGCCATGTACCTAGTGAATCGGTTAGGAGACTATCTATGTCTACGTTGTGAAGTAGGTACTCCTACATTCCGTGTCGTATCAAGATTCAACCTCTCAGCTTCTATGGTATGCCTTTTGCTAGTTCTAATGTTTGGCTCTACATGAGTGGAATCTTCCACTCCATGAACCTCCTCCTATGGTTAATTGACATCTAGAGACTCATCTTTCAGAACCAAAAGTTCCTCCTCTGCATGTAAGTATAGCTCCCTCTCAAGTGACAACTTCATGGCTTTCTCCTCATTGAATTTTATATCCCGTCCCACCACAGTCATTGGACTATTTGGAAAATACACATGATAATTATGGGGTGTTTCTGTGTACCCCACAAATATCCCAGCTTCAACAGTCAGCTCTAGCTTCTTCTTCATGTTCTTGGTCACATGCACATAAACAGATGAGCCAAAAATCTTACAGTGAGAAACATTCGGTTTCTTACCAGTAAAAGCTTCTTCAGGTGTACTCATGCCAAGTACTCTATGAGGACAATGGTTTTTCGTATAAACCACAGAGTTGCATGCTTCCACCCACAAATGCAATGGTAACCCTTGATCATGCAGCATCGCTTGTGCAGCACCCATGATTGTTTTGTTCTTCCTCTCTAGGACCCCATTTTGTTGTGGGTTATAAGGTGCTATGAGTTTTCTTCAAATTCCTTCTTTGCTACAGAAGTCTTTGAATTCATTTGAGATGTATTCTCCACCATTATCGCTCCGCAAAGCCTTCACTTGCTTCCCCAACTCTTTCTCAACCAATGCTTTAAAATCATAGAACTTGGAGAATGTTTAACAAGATAATTCATCAACAAAAATAACATAATACCTAAGTTTTGTTGTTGAAGCAACCGAAAATAGTCCACACACATCTGTGTGAACTCTCTCCAGGATCATCGAAGCATGGTTCTCCTTTTCATGAAAGGTGGACTTTACATACTTCCCCATGGTGCAACCCTTGCATTGATCTAACTGAGCAAGTATTCCCATTTTAAGTCCAGTAGATGTTTTTTTGCATGAATTTCAAGGCTCCATGATGAAGATGGCCCAATCGCCTGTGCCATAATTCGCCCTCATCCTAGCTCACCACTTTTTCTACATTTCCCATCATTGCAGCACAACCTTCTACCTCCATCTTGTAGAGATTCTTAACTCAAAACCCTATCCTCTTGGCTTGACCCATTGTTTTATGTCACAAGAAATCTTTTCCATCGCTAAAAACAACGTCATAGCCTTTTTCCTCCAACATCGCGACTGAGACCAAGTTTTTCTTCAGACCTGGAATATGCATAATGTCTTTCAATTGAAATGGTTTACCTAACTCCCTCTTAAAGGTAATGGTACCAATTCCAGTCACAGTGTATCATCCATTGTCACCCATCTCTATATGCATCTGGAGATCTTTCTCCTCCAAGTCACTGAAAAGCTCCTTATCTCCCTTCATGTGGAAGGAAGAACCACTATCAAGATACCACATCATTCCCATTGTGCTTGAAACCAAGAATGTGATCAAGGAGAAATCAAGTTCAAATTACAAGGCAAGGGCCTCACCAGCTGTAGCTCTAGCAACCTTCTTGTTTGTTATTTTTCTATGGGTAGTTAGTGGCGAGATGCCCATGTTCATGATATTGAAAACACTTCACTTTGGAAAAATCTAGTTTATTTCCTTTAGACTAAGATTTTGAATGGAATTTCTTCCCCTTCCCTTTCCTTGCCTTGGTAGCCAAAGCGCAATCCTCTTCATCATAATACTTTGATGAAGATCCATATTTGGTTTTCTACCTGAACTCCTCCTGCACTAGATCTGACCATAGTCATTCCCAATTCAACAGTTTTTCTCCTCCGTTGACAGATTCTTGGTAACTGTGCCAAATCTTAGGAAGTCCCAAGAGAGCCAAGCTCACCAAGACATCATCAGCAACTGTGATTCCCACACTCCCCAAATCATCCCGACATTGGACAAACTTTGTGAGATACTTATGAATATTTTTGCCCTTATCCATCTTGATCTTTCTGAGTTTATCCTTCAGTGCCAATTTCCTATGGCCCTTGCTACTTTGGAAAAGATCTGTCAAAGCCTTCCACATAGAAAATGGAGTGGCTTTCCCATGTGTTAGCCCCCTATAAATTTTTTGACAAGCAAAGTAAGGGGCTAAATTGTTTTTGAGCCTTCAAGGAATGCATCTCCCCTGAAGACACATCATCCTTGAAGCCTCCTATGCCTTTGCCTTGGATAAACCCCCACTGTTGTCCCTAGTTTAAAGGGCCTCACTGATTGCAAAAAAATGTGCTTCAGAAAAGGCCTACTTTTCCCCTTGTATCCCTACAGAGTGCCCCATTTTAACCTTTGTTTTCCCCTTGTCAAATCCCCCTCTAATCCCCTTTACATCCTGAACATACCCCTGGTTTGTTTTATTTCCCCCTCTTTTCCCTACCATTACCCTTCCCGGGCCTTTAATTTCACTAAAATGGGCCAAAGACCATGTTTTACATATAGATGGGCTTAGCACCTTTCGGCACTAGCCCCCTTATCTTTTCCACCATGTGACCTCGACACTAGAACCAGGCGCCAGGGTGGACAACGCTTACCGCAGTTGTATATCGCGAGCTGTTTAAACCGTCGATCTATATAGATCGAATGGTCATCGTAGGCTCCTCAGCGCCCGTGGCCCAACCCCTTCACCCCCCGATCGAATATTAGCCATCCGTTTAGTCGTTGATCCGACGCCCCAAAATGCATCAGCCCCGGTGGTCCTCGCCCATGCACTATTCAGAAACCACTAGTTTCCATCGCACCGCGTTTGGAGGTTGAGCGATTTTCTCCATTTCAGAGTGATTCCACTCACCGATGGACGCGTGTCATAGGCACTGTTTGAAAACCACCATCTCATCACATGTTATTGTTCGACCGTAGACATGGAGCAATATGCATATCAGCCGTCCGATCTGCGATCGCCCATCCAACGGTCATCGCGTTGCGAAGGTGCGCGAAAGTTAATCAGAGGCATCTGTACCCCTGGCCCACTGTCCATCACCCTCTAACGTTTTTTCCACCATCGATATCCGCCCGAGATCGGACGATCCATATTCGACTGCACGCCCACCGTTGACCCCATACCACCACGTGTTTCCATCGTATATTCGCCCGTCCCTTCATATATATTCCATTCCAAGGTCGATATTTAAGGTTTTTCAATGGATTTTCCATGCATGCCACCTTCCAATTGTATTTCCCACTGTTTCCACCACATTGCAAGTCCTCCACAACATTTTTCGCCATCTCACCAGTCTGCATGGCCAGTCTCGTCATCCCCGTTGCATCCACCACCTCCATACGTATTTTTCTTAACAGCTTTTCGTGTTTTGTAGGGTTATCAGAGGGTGAAAGCCGCCAAGATTTAACAGTCTGTATTACAGCGGAAAAAATGCAAAAAGGACCATTTTCAGAGGCTGAAATCACGAATAAACCCTGGGAAGGAACCATGACAGGACCTGCATTAAAAGCGCAAAGTTCACCGATAGAGACAAAAATGGAGAAGAAGAGAGTTTAAGGCACGAAAATGAAGATCTTGGAGCCTTAACTCAGTGGTTTAGAGGCAAAGTACCAGATTGAAGACCCCGTTGATCGCTCAGAAGGTCCAGTGCGTAGAAATTTATGTATATCAGGGTTTGCACATCAACAGGATGTTTTTCCCATAAAGGACAGAATGCCCATGTAGCTTTTATTCTATACCGTGTTCCTAGAGATTTCCCCACCCTGACAACAGTCCTACGCTATCAGAAGCATTAGTTACACAGCATGGTAGAATTGAGTCATTGATTCACTTTTTTTTATTCACCAGAATTACTACAGAGATCTGCAGCAAGGTACATCAGAGACGTGCCCGGAGTAAATGGAAGTCTACAGAAGACCACTCTTTCACCCAAAGAGTGCCATGGGTAAATGCATAGAATTTAAATAGAATGGGCCTCGGCCCTCTTCCTTTCCGGATCTTTAATGACTGCATTTAGTTTTCACCTACTTTCTCTGCTCCACTTGAGCTATAAATTCGTGAAGGAACTTATTATAAAGGTGGTTGATCAGTTATCAGAAAATTGCAAGTAGTTTCTTTTGAGACATAGTCTCTGTGTAAAGTTGTAAGATAGGCTGAGGAATATGATTTCAGAATGAGTATCCAGCTATTGGCAATGTTTTACTTGACTGGTATTGCTTTTTAATATGACAATCACATTTCTTTGGATCCTGATCTAAAGCAGCAGTGATGTTTTCCCATCTCTGTGTTTTAATTCATTTCATTTCATTTCTACTGGCTTGCATCAGAATATTGGCATATGATTTACCCTTGTTAGGTACCCTATGTTTCTACTCTCCTTGCCTTTGATGTTTTCTACTAAATGTGTTATCTAAGAATTTATTTCAGTTAATTTAACCAGTGTAGTGGATGGTATTGCCTGCTCTCTGATGTATGAATTAAATGGATCTGTTCTTATATGTTCTTATTAGGATTTAGCTAGAATATTTGGGAACATTGGGGATTAGAGTTAGCCCTATCCACTAGGATCCTTGTACCACCAGCTGACCTTTCTAAGATCCCTCAAGCTGGAGGCCGAAGCATTGAGAATTCAAAGTCTCTCTCTGATCTCAGGTTTTAAACTTTGTGTTCCAAACTTTTATTGTTCCTCCTTCCCTACCATTCCATACCATACTATCATCTTTAAGATCCAATGTTTTAGATGACTAACCCAATTTAAAGCCTGCATATTGATTAGCAAGAAAATCCTTTCCCGACTCCATTGCCCAATGGTCTTGAATGCTCCCTCGAATACTTCACCTCTGCCTAAACCCTCTTTGCTCATTCTTGTCTTACATTGAGCCCTTCTTTCCTGATAACCAGCAACCAAAAAAACAATCAAACAAACAAATTCCAAGCCTTATAACTAGCCTAATATCTTAAACCTTTGACCTTCAAAGACATTACCTTTAGCAATCATAGAGAGATCCCTCTCTAGACTCAGGAGGGCTAGATCCTGAGGTCTGAAAGTGGTTTGATGTTGTATCATCTTTTGGTCTTGCCAATCTGGCCAAAACATGGGAACCCCAACATAATGGCGACTCCACTGGGGAATTCTAAGTAATTTCACCTTACTACATTTTAAGAAATTCAGAAACCTAGAAACTCTGGTTAGGTTGGCAGTTAAACACTCCTATTCACACATAAAGCTCTATACCATTTGTTGTGTTTTCTCCCACACTCTTAGATAGAGTCTGGAAAGGGCCAGGTAGCCTCCAGATCTCACACTCTTTCAGAGGTGACATATCTGGTAAAAGCCCTCCCAGTCAATCTCTGGTTAGATTTTGTTGTGTTGTGAAGATATCCTTGAAAAGGGACATCTCATAAGCACTGTGGTGGACAGTGTACCCTCCAGAAACATCCTAAACCTTACACCTGGCGACTCCATAATTCCTAAACAATTTAAAGACTCCACTGGTGATCAGTAGGCATGCTAATTATCTTGGTTCACATTAGACTCCATTGGGAGACCAAAGCCATTACAACATCAGCCACAATAGAAGTAACAAGTAGGGTTAAGCTGCTTGGTCAGAAAACAACATTCTGGCGTTCAGAACCATTCACACAAGAGCTTACCCTAACCCAAAACCCCCTGAAATAGTTGATAACCCTGAGAGCATCTTCAAGAGGTCTCCTGCACCTAAAAGACCAACTATTTCCAGTCACATCCATAGAGCTAACTCTACACCAGAAGACTTTACAGCTCTATCAGACCCATGTTTTTACCTAGGCACTCAAAACAGTTTACCAAGAACTAGGTCATTTAGTGTCCTAGACCAGCCAGGTCTTGAGTTCCCTGGTTCACCACCCCAAAGTGGTAAACACCCTGGGGATAGACAGATCCCTCCATCTACACGTCCTGATATTCACTTCATTCAAAACTTGGGGCTCTGCCACCCTAAATCTGCCCAACAAGCTTTTGCTAGTCCTAATATCCCTGTCATCCATATACCAGCTACTCAAGCGAACCCTTTACCTCATCAAAATACCATCATGGCAGCCTAGTATGCACCTCTGGTTTTACCTCAACCTCTAGTACCCTTACCCAATGATTATCAATCAAAGGTCCCACACTTCACTACAAAAGAGTCTACCACAGCCCAACACCATGTAGATAGGATGGAAGATTCTTTTGACTACATGGAGATAGATGATGATACAGTCAAAATGAGAATCTTTTCCCAGAGCTTAGGAGGTGATGTGAAGAAATGGTTCAAAGGCCTACCTCCTAATAGTATCCAATACCTCCAAACCTTATATTAGACCTTCATAAACAAATGGGAAGTTAAGGAAAATCCTCTCCAAATCCTAGCAGAATACAAGAACCTGAAAAGAAATGTAGGAGAGAGTGTCCAGGACTACTCTACAAGGTTTAACAGTGTTTATAATGCTCTTCCACCACACATGAAACCTCCCCTAGGTATGGTCCTAGTGAAATATCCTGAAGGCCTGGATGCTGACATGGCCTACCAGCTTAGGGAGAGGGATTACAACACATTGGAAGACATGCAAAAGGGAGCAGTGAGTGTAGAGGAAAATCTGATTGAGAAAAAAACAATATTGAGAGCTGAAAAAAGGGTAACATATAGAGATGACAATGTAGCTTCCACATCTGATCCAAATTATGACCGTTTATCTAAAAATGTGGAAAATTTACAACAAATGATGGAAAAAATGGTTGTCACAGTTAGTAACCAAAACAGAAATCAAAATCAGAACGAGAACTTTAGAAGAAACAACACCACTCCCAACAGACAAAGAGAATCAGATCAGCAAGTTATTCCCCCATTCCAATAGAAATTTTTAGATGAAGATGAGGGAATCATAGAAGAGTCTGAGGGGAACAAAATAAACATGTTTGAAACAGAAAATTCAATCCACAACTGTTACACAGAAGAAGATCAACCCTCACCCTCATATTGGGATGAGGAATGGTTAGAATCTGAGGATTACAGGTTAGGATTTGAAAATTCCATGATGTAGGTCAGAGAAAAATATGAACTTAGAAGAAAAAAGAGCTTAGATACTGCCAAACCAAAAGCTTCTGAGGTTACCATCAAGAAAATACCTCAGATATCTTCTGAATCAACTGCTGAAAGTAACAAATCAGCGGCTGAGAGTTCTGGAAAGAACAAAGAAAAGGACAACCAAAACACTGATAAACAAGGTAAACCAACAAGCAGTACTAACACTACAGTTAGTACTCCTGATAAAACAGTTTCTAACACTGTACATAGTGAGAATTAGCACACTGATTCAGCCACCAAGGTGGTGACTAACAAAACAGAGTTGAAAATTCCAAAGAGTCAATCCACTTTCAATTTGGAGAGTGAGATTGCTAAAATTAAAATCTCTGTCCCACTCTCTGAGCTGACCACTCAGGATGTATATAAAGGCCAAATTTTGAAAGAATTAAATTTAGGAGAGAACAGTGACACTGTAAATCTGAGTGATGATCAACCTGCCCTTCTGTATGGTCCAAAGATAGAAGGAAAGTTTCAGGAAGGGGTAGTGCGCCCTTTTTATATCAGTCTTAATATCCATGATAAGATTCTACACAATGTAATGCATGATTCTGGGGCATCACACAACCTGATGCCTAAAGTAGTGATGGAAATATTAGGCCTAGAGATAACCCGTCGCTATAAAGATCTATATTCATTTGACTCTAGCAGAGTAAAGTGCCTTGGCCTGATCAAAGATTTATGTGTGAGCCTTGCCCAGATTCCAGAAAAATTTATGGTCATGGATGTTGTTGTGGCAGATGTGCCACCAGAGTATGGCATGTTATTATCAAGATCATGGGGAGCCAAGCTGCAAGGAACAATGCAGATGGATGGGGCTTATGCCACAATCCCAATCTTTGGCCAACTTAGAAGACTGTACAGAGAGGCACAAATGAAATTCCTGGTTAGTAGCCCCGAAAAGCCTGAAAATTCACCTTTATACTCTGTACATATAGACCTTGACTCCTTCATCCTCTGTAATGACGAATCCTCAGAAGGGTCAGAGTCAAAAAATAGAGATACACACAAGGAAATAGAGCCCATGGACTTTAACATAATAGCTACTCTAGACTCAGAGGAAAATGATGTAGAAAACTCAGAACAGTGCACTGAAATAAAAAATCAAAGTAAACCAGAAACAAAATGCAATCAGCCAACTAGTCACCTCCCTGATCTCCACACCCATGATGAAAAACAAAACAACCTGCAACCTAGTGCCTCTCCTATAATGCAACATAATGACAAACCCAGCTGTAGGGAAGGAAGTGATGATAAAACGAATAATGAACCCTTGTGGGAGATGAATTTCGATGGGTCATGCACCAAGAGAACTGCTGGAGTAGGAGTGTGGATACATAACCCAGAGAGCAATTATGCAGAGAGCCATGCTTACAACCTGCACTTCAAATGTACAAACAATATTGCAGAATATGAGGCTCTTATCCTAGGTTTAAATTTGTTGAAAAAAATAGGAGCCCATAGGATAACTGTGCGTGGGGACTCTGAGCCGATTATCAAACAGGTGAATGGTGAATACACAGCGAAACATCCTAGACTGAGAGCCTACAGGAATGACACTATGGATTTATTGAAAACATTTGTTGAATACGAATTAGTGTTTTTTCCTAGGAGTCAAAATTTCATTGCAAACGGATTAGCTTGCTTAGCTAGTTCATACCCTAGGACTCCAAGCGACCAACAGATCATCATTCAGACTAAATTTAGACCTGCAGTGCCGGACAATGAAAAATATTGGTAGGTTTTTGAAGGTGATAAACAGATCAAAGATTTCCTGGTAGGTAGAAACGAGTTTGAATTTTCTAACTCAGACTCTAAATCTGACAGTAGCTGCCTACGTGAAGAGTCCTCAGATGATGAAGAACCACCCTGTAACAAAGAAATAAACACTTTAAACGAACAGACTGGAAATCCAAACGAAAAATGTGAAAACGCAGATAGTGAAGAAGTAGAGGTGCTGCAGACCAAAGATAAGAACATACCTCGAGGTCTGGCCCCTTTAGAAGACCTTTTTTACTTTGATGATGTAGCAAAAAATCCCACAATTGAACATGCAGACTCTGATGTCGAGGAATGCAACATAGGCACTGAAGATAAGCCCAAAATGATCAAATTGGCTAAGTCCCTGCCTGCAAACATGAAAAGGAAATACATTGACCTATTCAAGGAATTCATTTCTGTGTTTGCTTGGAGTTATGAGGACTTGAGGGCCTATGACACAAACATCATACAGCATAAAATACCCTTGAAAGAAAATTAGAAGCCCTTCAGATAAAAGCTTCGCAGAATAAACCCAAAACAATTGCCTGCAGTGGAAAAAGAGATTAAGAAGATGTATGAGGCAAGTATAATTGTGCCTATGAGGTTCTATGATTGGGTATCAAACCTAGTGGCTGTGAGAAAAAAAACAGGGGAGATCAGATTGTGCATAGATTTCAGGAATCTTAATAGAGCCTCACTCAAAGATAATTACCCTTTACCTAAAATGGAACATATTCTTCAGAAGGTAGTAGGCTCTAAAAGGATCTCCCTGCTATATTGTTTTTCAGGTTACAACCAAGTCTTAGTAATCCCAGAAGACCAACTCAAAATAGCCTTTACCACTCCATGGGGCACTTTCATGTATGTAAAAATGCCTTTTGGATTGATGAACGCTGGCGTAACCTTCAAAGAGCAATGGACATAGATTTTTCAAATGAAATAGGACACTTCATTGTCATCTATCTGGATGACATAACAGTCTATTCCAATACTGAGGAAGAACACCTAGAACACCTGAGAAGAGTCTTTTAAAAATGTAGAAGGTTTGGTCTGTCATTAAATCCCAAAAAGACTGTATTTGGGCTGCAAGAAGGAAAAATTCTTGGCCATATCATATCTAAGAAGGGGATTAGGATAGACCCACAAAGAGTTGAGGGAATACTACAAATCACACACCCGAGGAAAATCAAGGAGTTACAGTCCTTCATTTGGAAAATCAACTTCCTCAGGAGGTTTATTCCCAACCTAGCTGAACACCTTAGGAATATGACTAACATGTTGAAGAAAGGTGTAGGAGTTAAGTGGAATGTTGAAGCTAAGAAATATTTTGAATCAGTTAAACTTGCACTCACCCGGGCTCCTGTCCTAATCAGCCCAGATTTCTCAAAATATTTCCTGATTTTTTCATTTGCCTCCAAGCATACGATAGCTGCAGTTCTACTGCAGAAAAATTCAGAAGGAATGGAACAACCCATTTATTTCTTCAACAAAGCACTCAGAGATGCACCCTTGAAATACAACATAATGGAAAAACAGGCCTATGCCCTGATTAAGGCCTTGAAAGACTTTAGGGTGTACATACTGCATTCCCACACCATAGCCTATGTGCCAAATATAGTGGTTAAAGACATCTTGTCCCAAGACCCAGATGGGAAGAGGGGGAAATGGATTGTTGTGGTTTTAGAATATGACCTTGAGATTAAACCCACCAAACTGATCAAAGGTCAGGGCCTAGCTCATTTAATGGCTGAATCAAATCTACAAGCCCTGGACATAAACATGATGGATGTCTTGGATGAGCAACAGGGATTTCCTGATCCCACTGTTGAGGAGAAGTTTCAGAGCTCTCCTTGGTATTCTGACATTCTGTATGTACTTACACACCTCAATGACCCTCCTGAACTATCAAATACCAAGGCCAGATTCTTAAAGCTAAAATCCAAGAGCTATTTCATAATGAATGAAGGATTATACTGGAAAAATCCAAATGGCCTATTGCTTAAATGTTTGCCTGAATCTGAAGAAGAAAAGATTAAACAAGAATTCCATGCAGGAGAGTGTGGATGCCACCTGAACTGGAAAGCCACTGCAAACAAAATACTCAGAGCTGGCTACTATTGGCCTACACTCTTCAATGGTATTCATAAGACGGTAATTTCCTGCCATAAATGCCAGATTTTTGAAGGCAAAAGAAAGCTCCTCCCCTTACCTCTACAACCCATCACTGTTGAAGGTCCCTTTATGCAATGGGGCCTAGATTTCATAGGATAAATTCATCTTGCCTCCTCTGCACAACAAAAATGGATCTTAACAGCCACAGACTACTTCACTAAGTGGATAGAGGCCATACCTACTAGGAATGCCACAGATTCAGTCATCATTAGGTTCCTAGAAGGTCATATCCTCTCTCGGTTTGGCTTCCCAAGGAAAATAATCACTGATAATGCTGCTGCCTTCGGATCCAAGAAAATGGTTGATTTTTGTCACAGGTATCAAATAGCACTCGGTCATTCAACTGCCTACTACCCTCAAGGTAATGGATTGGCTGAATCATCTAACAAGAGCCTGGTGACCATCATCAAAAAGCTGCTAGAAGAGAACAAAAATTCATGGCATAACAAGTTAGTGCATTCTTTGTGGGCTGATAGGCTTACAAAAAAGAAATCCATTGGCATGTCACCATACCAGCTTGTCTATGGAACAAAAGCAATGTTTCCTACCAGCCTTGGGATACCAGTGATCAAACTTGTTCAAGAAATACAAACAGAAGAAGATAGCATGGTGAGGAGAATAAACCAGAAAATTCATCTCCAACAAACAAGGGAAGAGGTCTATAACAGAGCTATCAAGGTTCAGGAGAACATAAAGAATCTGTTTGACAAAATAACTAAGGCTTCTGATTTCAAATTTGGAGATAAAGTTCTGAAGTGGGACTCAAGGAGAGAGGACAAAGGAAAGCACGGCAAGTTTGATAGTTTATGGCAAGGTCCCTACATCATCCAGGCCACTGCAGGTCCAAGTGCCTTTTTTCTACAGGAATTAGATGGCACAGAGCTGTTTGGGGGTCCTATCAATGGCTGGATGCTCAAACACTACTTCTGTTGATTTCCAATTTCCAGTTTCCATTTCCATTGTATATACCATTGCAGTGTTTGTTTTCAAGAAAAGAGAGAATGTTCTGGAAAAAAAAAAAATAGAAAGAAAGGAGAGGTTCAGACATGCTCAAAACATGAACCTCTATAGTGCAAATATTGGCTCTACCATGATCAAAACCTGAGCCAAAGAAAATGAAGATAGCTGGTTCAAACATGCCCAAAACTTGAACCAGCAAAGAAGGAAAAGAGTCAGCTCTAACATGCCCAAAACCAGAGCTGAAATAAAAAAGGAGAAAGTGACTCTAACAAGCTCAAAACTTGAGTCACAAAGGAAATAAGGATGCTTCAAACTTCAGATTTCAAGCCCTCAAGTTTTGTTTTCAGTTTTTTGCAAGTTTCTTTCCGTGTTCAACTGTCTTTTTGCCTTGGATCCACAGCAAACTAGACTGTCTAATCCTAGTTTGGTTGTTTTTAAATTTCTGTTGTAGAATATACAGAAGAAATCTGTTGGACAGTTTAATCCCAATAGATATTAGATTAGGTAGAGAAATGTATGGGACCAACAGTTTAATCTGGTCTCATGGAGCAATAAGGGTAGAAATATAATAGGTTTATCTTCTTGTTTGTAAAAAATAAAAATGATGTAAAGGGTCTGCTAGCTCAAATGCACCCTGAAAGAGAAAATGATACGATTGTAGGATGGGTAGGTAGATTGATTGGGAAATTTTTTTCTGCTAAAATTGATGACTTCACAATTGTGGTAGCTGAAAGTCAAAGAAGAAAGGTGGCTCAAGTAGCAGGCATCTGGCCTACTCCAAAGATATATTCTCTGAATTATTGACTCCTTCAAGAAGAAGCCATCCCCATGTGGAGCCACTGTTAGCCCCCTATAAATTTTTTGACAAGCAAATTAAAGGGCTAAATTGTTTTTGAGGCTTCAAGGAATGCATCTACCCTGAAGACACATCATCCTTGAAGCCTCCTGTGCCTTTTCCTTGGATAAACCTCCACTGCTGTCCCTAGTTTAAAGGGCCTCACTGATTGCAAAAAACTGTGCTTCAGAAAAGGCCTACTTTTCCCCTTGTATCCCTGCAGAGTGCCCCATTTTAACCTTTGTTTTCCCCTTATCAAATCCCCCTCTAATCCCCTTTACATCCTACACATACCCCTGGTTTGTTTTATTTCCCCCTCTTTTCCCTACCGTTACCCTTCCCGGGCCTTGAATTTCACTAAAATGGGCCAAAGACCATGTTTTACATATAGATGGGCTTAGCACCTTTTGACACTAGCCCCCTTATCTTTTCCACCACGTGACCCCGGCGCTAGAACCAGGCGCTAGGGCGGACAACACTTACCGCAGTTGTATATCGCAAGCTGTTTAAACCGTCGATCTATACAGATCAGACAGTCATTGCAGGCTCCTCAGCGCCCGTGGCCCAACCTGTTCACCGCCCGATCGAATATCAGCCGTCCGTTTAGCCGTTGATCTGACAGCCCAAAATGCATCTTCCCTGGTGGTCCCCGCCCGCGCACTATTTAGAAACCGCCGGTTTCCATCGCACCGCATTTGGAGGTCAAGAAATTTTCTCCATTTCAAAGCGATTCCAATCACCGATGGATGTGTGTCACAGGCACTATTTGAAAACCATCGTCTCATCGCACATTATTGTTCGATTGCAGACACGGAGCGATATGCATATCATCCGTCCAATCTGCGATCGCCCATCTAACAGTCATTGCGCTGCGAAGGTGCACAGAAGTTAATCAGAGGCATCCGTACCCCTGGCCCACTGTCCATCGCCCTCTGACGTGTTTTCCACCGTCGATCTCCATCTGAGATCAGACGGTCCAGATTCGACCGCACACCCGCCGTTGACCCCGTACCGCCATGTCGTCCTTCCACGTGTTTCCATCGTATATTCACCAGTCCCTTCATATATATTCCATTCCAAGGTCGATATTTAAGGTTTTTCAATGGATTTTCCATCCGCACCACCTTCCAACTATATTTCCCACTGTTTCCACCACACTGCAAGTCCTCCACAGCATTTTTCGCCATCTCACCAGTCTGCATGGCCAGTCTTGTCATCCCCGTCGCATCCACCACCTCCATAAGTGTTTTTCTTAATAGGTTTTCGTGTTTTGCAAGGTTATTAGAGGGTGAAAGATGCCATGATTTCACAGTCTATATTAAAGCGGAAAAAACGCAGAAAGGACCATTTTTAGAGGCCGAAATCACGAAGAAACCCTGGGAAGGAACCATGACATGACCTGCATTAAAAGCACAGAGTTCACTGACAGAGATAGAAATGGAGCAGCAAAGAGTTTAAGGCATGAAAATGAAGATCTTGGAGCCTTAAATCAGTGGTTTAGAGGCAAATTACCAGATTGAAGACCCCGTGGATCACTCAGAAGGTCCAGTGCGTAGAAATTTATGTATATCAAGTTTTGCACATCAGCAGGCTTTTTTTCCCATAAAGGACAGAATGCCCATGCAGATTTTATTCTATACCGTGTTCCTAGAGATTTCCCCACCCTGACAACAGTCCTACGCTATCAGAAGCATTAGTTACACAGCATGGCAGACTTGAGTCATTGATTCACTTTTGTTTGTTCACCAGAAGTACTACAGAGATCTGCAGCAGAGTACATCAGATACGTGCTCGGAGTAAATGGAAGTATGGAGAAGACCACTCTTTCACCCAAAGAGTGCCATGGGTAATTGCACAGAATTTAAATAGAACGGGCATCGTCCCTCTTCCTTTCCATATCTTTAATGATTGCATTTAGTTTTCACCTACTTTCTCTACTCCACTTGATCTATAAATTTGTGAAGGAACTTATTGTAAAGGTGGTTGATCAGTTATCAGAGAATTGCAAGTGGTTTCTTTTGAGACATAGTCTCTGTGTAAAGTTGTAATATAGGCTGAGGAATATGATTTCAGACTGAGTATCCAGCTATTGGCAATGTTGTACTTGATTGGCATTGCTTTTTAATATGACAAGCACATTTATTTGGATCCTGATCTAAAGCAGCGGTGATGTTTTCCTATCTCTGTGTTTTAATTCATTTCATTTCGTTTCTACTGGCTTGCATCAGAATATTGGCATAAGATTTACCCTTGTTTGGTACCCTATGTTTCTACTCTCCTTGCCTTTGATTTTTTCTACTAAATGTGTTATCTAAGAATTTATTTCAGTTAATTTAACCAGTGTAGTGGATATTATTGCCTACTCTCTGATGTATGAATTAAATGGATCTATTCTTAGATGTTCTTATTAGGATTTAGATGGAAGATTTTGGAACACTGGGGATTAGAGTTAGCCCTGTCCACTAGGATCCTTGTACCACCAGCTGACCTTTTTAAGATCTCTCAAGCTGGAGGCCAAAGCATTGAGAGTTCAAAGTCTCTCTCTGATCTCATGTTTTCAACTTTGTGTTCCAAACTTTTATTGTTCCTCCTTCCCTACCATTCCATACCATACTATCATCTTTAAGATCCAATGTTTTAGATGACTAGCCCAATTTAAAGCCTGCATACTCATTAGCAAGAAAATACTTTCCTAACTCCATTGCCCAATGGTCTTGAATGCTCCCTGGAATACTTCACCTCTGCCTAAACCCTCTTTTCTCATCCTTGTCTTACATTGAGCCCTCCTTTCCTGATAACCAGCAACCAAACAAACAATGAAACAAACAAACTCCAAGCCTTATAACTAGCCTAATATCTTAAACCTTTGACCTTCAAAGACATTACCTTTAGAAATCATAGAGAGATCCCTCTCTGGACTCAGGAGGGCTAGATCTTGAGGTCTACAAGTGGTTTGATGTTGTCTCATCTTTTGGTCTTGCCAATCTGGCCAAAACATGGGAACCCCAACACCATGAAGGCTTGAGACAATATGGTCTCGTACACCTTCCAACAGAATCATTCTCGTCTTCGCTACTTTATTTTTCCATGCGTAAAGTAACACAACATCTGTCGAAGTGGGCTTAGGAACATCACTATCGATGAATTCCTTCAAGACATTATCTTCAAGAACTGCCTCCATCCTGTCCTTCCAGGAAATGTAGTTTGAGCTTCCCTCGAGTGCATACTCTAGTTGAAATCCATTGAAATCCATTTCGATGTTTACTCAACTGTTGCACCAAGATATTCTTGCAGAAAATTCAAATTGTTTCCACCAACAAACTCAACTACTGCTTCAAAATTTCAATCTTCTTCGCTCTGATACCATGTTAAAATTTTAATACAATTATTTATTTCCTAGATTCTCTTGATATAAAAATTATATGCCACTGTTAAATACATAATTTCTTCTATGAAAATATTTGCGAAAATTTAAAACATGATTGCCAATTGCAAACACATGAAGAAAGATCAATCTCACATAACATAGATGTTTTAATTAGGAAAGAAGAAAGCTAAAAACCCCACTATCATATATTATGTATAAATCATGGATCATGAAACAATATCATACAAAAATCTAATCCAAGAGCTCTCAGTACAATATACAATCATCTCACATTGTCATACAAAAATTGGCAAATACATGCACCAATTTATTACCTCCTGACAACCTGCCTCCACTGCACAGTCCCTGCTGATACAACCCCTGAATGAATGAGATCCTGCCTTGCCTCGACTGTGTAATCCTCATTGGCATATCTAATGTGTGTGTGGTTTCATGAATGCACCCATTAATGTCACAACTGATAGTCAAACTGTCCCTTTCACCTATCTATCAACTGGGTCTCCACTTGATTGGACATGCACGTAGTTAATAGTAGGAAACCTTCAGTTGTAGGAAAGACCACTGCTTGTGAATTAATTAAATAATTAATTCACTGATATTTCACTAGTGTATGTTTAGTTACAACTAGCACAACTGATTTTAACTCACTTAATTGAGTTAAACTACTTTACCACCCACATATATACACATACAACTCTGTTACAACGTCGAATCAATCAATTACAACTAAGTCCACTTACATGTCCCACCAACCAAAATTAGAACTCAAAATTCCTTCAGCTAACTGGCTTGCCACTTTAGTTAACTGAAATCAAGTGCTTCAAGAGAGTATATTAATATTTATTGTCCAGTTATTATTAAGATACAATAATAATCGACATGCATTCTATATTTAGACATGCGATCTATAAATGGACTTCGTACATGCATCTAAAAATAGAACCTCATCTATAAATATAATTTTCTCACCATTCTAAAAATAGACTCCCACTATAAATAGAATTTTACCACCATTCTAAAAATAAACATACACCAAAAAATAGCCTATGGGCCCCACCTAGTGTAGGTGCTTAATTTTCACTAGGATCATCATCTCGTTGAATCTCAACAACCATTCCATCACATTAAACTTTGCGCACCTTATCTACCATTTGCCTTACCCCGCTGCCATCTGATGATCGACACAACGTTTCTGCCGCCTTTGGGTTTTAACCATGGGGGGGACGGGGGGGGGGGGGGTGGGGTCCGAAATGGGCGGTATCCCATACCTCTGTCCCGGCTACGTGGTAACACCAGGGTGCTTTGCACCAACCCCCCCCGGTTGAAACCTCCTACCACTCCACCACCCCCCTAAAAGTCATTTTCCCACCGCAGTAAAACCATTCCCGCCACCACTTCTCCATGCCCACCTGCCAACTCCCGCCACCACTGATCCATGTTGAAAAACCGTCCACTACTCTGCGTCAACCCACATCCATCCACCAATCCCCTGCTACCCCAACTCCTGCTAGTGCAATTTCTCCACGTAGCATCATCTCCATCCAAAGGTTATTGAAGCATTTTTGTGTGTTCCAAAGGGATAGTGGGTTTCATAATATGGTATAAGTTACCATTTATTAATGGAAGGTTAGTTTTATATTTTAAACTCCACTACAACAGTAACCGACACAGTAAAGGTAGAGGCAGTTTAACAAAAAGTGGCCATCATTATAGCTAGCACAGAACACCAGCTCACTCTTCTGAGCAACCATTTTTTCACCAAAGGAGAGCTAAATGTCAGTGTTGTTTTATCACTACCTCTTCGACATCACAATATCTAGGTTTTGATTACTCTGCAATCAATAATAGGCTGCTCAAGTAAATAATGCCACCATTTTTTCAAATTTATCTTATCACCGCTTGCATGATTCTACTTGTCTAAATTTAGCTTCAATGTAATAGAGTAACTGACTTAAAGTTTTATTTAAATAATGCATCCATGGTTGCAGTAGATCGAAAGCCCGGAAGAGGAAAAACCATTGCAATAAGCTCATCTGGTTCTAAACACTCTTTTTTGGATGACTAAAAGGATATTTTTGTTTCCATATTCTTGTGTTATGATATCTGGTGAAGTGCTTCTTTTCCTGTAATTTTTCATTCTCTAGTTTCACATATTGTTTTCTCTCTTTACTGTGGATAAGAATGCTTTGTGTAGGATTTTCCATCGGGCACATTGCTCAGCCTTGAAACAGTAATTTACATTTTCCTCTGAGATTTGAATGCAGAATTCTGAGAAGGTCTACTCCCCATCCACATTGAACCTTAATCTCTTCTCCTTTTCCTTTTCACAAGTTCTAGAGATCGATTGGAATGACTAGCTTGCCTGGTTACATATGATTTTAGTTATTCATCCATTTAAATATGTTTACACATGTTTGACTCCATAGACCAATGGCCCTCTTCTAATGTCTTAGCCACAAATTTTCAAACAAAACCCTATGCACTAATAGCTAGCCTAAAATTCCCAATCAAATAAGATATATCTAACAGATAGATCCCTCTCTGGGTCAAGGAGGGCTAGATCCTAGTCCCGAAGAGGTTTTGATGTTGGACCTCCAAGATTCTGTCTTCATCCTTCAGAATTATGGGGTGCTAACACTTAGAACTATGGAGTTCTAAGACCCAATGCAAGGAGGGATTTACCCTTGAGTTGGCCATGCAAGGCCTCTCTCTTCTCCTAAGGGATTGAAGTTTTTGGGTGGCCAACAACCAAATCCTCTAACTCTATTGTTTCTCTGGATCACACACTGTTGGTTTCCTCATGGGAAATTTAGCCAACATAAAAATGTGTTCTCATTTTGTTCTTCTCATGGTGGAAATTTATAGGAAAATTCAAATCCTTCTTCCCTCTCTTGGTACACTTGTGGATAGTGACCCAAGATTGGGGCTTGATTCCTTTATGTTCTCACTTCATTCCTTTGTGTGCTCACTTGAGGTCCCAAGGTGGCTCTAGGTGGTTGTCCTTGGGTCGCCTCAAGTGGAGGATATTTTCTTGAAGTGTGTAAAGTGGTCCCGAATGGCGACTTCTGCCACTCCCAGGATCGCACGGATTTTTGAGGGAAATCCGTGCAAACCAGTGCACCATCGAAGAAAAATGAACGCAAAGTGCATTTTTCCTGTTTATTTGGTGCACAATTTGAAATTTTTCCTCTTGACCTTAGAGATTTTGAAATTTTTCATATTCTCTAATGTTTCTCAGCCCTGTAAATCCTTCTGCTTGACATTTCATAATGTCATTTTTCTTGTTTGATTTTCTAGTGATACCATTTCCCCCTAATGTGTGAGGTCTTGTAAGAACTTTATAGCAGAAATACATTATAGTTTTTTTTATGTGTAACCTGTGTCGAGAGAGAGAGAGACTTGCATATAACCCAAGGTTGGAGATCCCTTACAGTGGGTAAAAGAGTGACCATGTTCTGTCATAAACCTGCAAGAAATAGTATGATACAATAAATACAATCTTTCTACAAGGCAGGAATGTCCCATTCTCATAATTCATTGGCTAGCTAAATCTATCTGAGAGATGAAGGTTTTGTCTATGTCACTGATATGGTAGTGATCTGCTGATTTGGTTGATGACGACAATTGTTGACACCCTTAAGGGCATTTTTTCTTTGAAAATAGGTTGAATGTGGTGCCCACATGCATAATATTGGTATGGCATATGAATTTTGTGTTACCTAGTCCACTGCTGGAACAAGCGACGCAGAGTGATGGTGCTGTGAGGATGTGACTCGGCTGTCCATCCAGAGATTTTTTGTACATGGGGAAAGCATCCGTTATGACGATGCTTCCCTTATTTTTTACGAAATGTGTATATGTATTTTTGGCTAACTTGTGGGTCAGACCCATGATTCATTATTTTTTACTCAGACATACATTGTTTGGTGTATATATCTATATATATGAGAGATGTATTTTTTGCAGCTCTATATGGTGTGTCTGTTTTTTATGTGTTTTCATGGATGATGTGTATCGCTGAGGGATATCTATGTGTAGTGGTGGTTTTGGTGCACAAGTGTACCAATCCACCGATGCTTGGTAGGAATGGTTGCAGCCTACAAGCTATGGTCAGAGGCAGAAAATATGGTTAGTAGGTTAGTGAACATATGCTAATATATATAAAACACACTAAATTATGGAAGGTAGTATGTTGCATATAAGAAGAAGAAAAAAAACTAAACTAAAACAAAAACAAAATCTTACAATGAGTCAAACGAGACAATAATGCAAATGGTACAATAAAATCCCCTCTTATTGACCGCTATTAGTAACAAATATAAAACATTACACACTTGCCAAAGGATCCTTAGAACTATGGAGTTCTAAGACCCAGTGCAAGGAATTTTTTTACTCTTGAGCTGATGTCGCAAGGTCTCTCTCTTCTCCAAAGTGATTAAAGTTGTTGGGTGGCCAAAAACCAAATCCTCGAAATCTACTGCTGCTCTAGATTACACATTATCGGTTTTCTCATGGGAAATTTGGCCAGCATAACAATGTGTTCTCCTTTTGTTCTTTTCATGGTGGAAATGTATAGGTAAATTCAAATCCTTCTTCCCTCTCTTGATACACCTATCGATGGTGACCCAAGAGAGAGGGTTGATTCCTTTTTGTGCCCACTTGATTCCTTTGTGTGCTCACTTGAGGTCCCAAGGTGGCTTAGGCAACTATCCTTGGGAGGCCTCAAGTGGAGGATCATTTCCTCAAGTCTGTCAAGTGGTCTTGGATGGTGACTTGCGCCACTCGCAGGACCACACAACTTTTTGAGGGAAATTTTCGTAGACCAGCGCACCTATCGAAGAAAAATGCGTGAAAAGCGCATTTTTCCTGTGTCTTTGGTGCGTAATTTAATTTTTTCCTCTTGACCTTAGATTTTTTTTCAAATTTTCAGATCCTCTAATGTTCCTTAGCCCTCTAAATCCTTCTACTTGACATTTAATACTATCATTTTTATTGTCCGATTTTCAAGTGATAACATTATGTTTTTTATGTTTTTTTGTTTTATGTATGATGGTTTATCAAAGATGCATTCCAGTTTATGATGAGGTTAGCTATTCAATCTGTTGTCTGGTTTTGATTTATTGGTACATGTGTGAATGTAATGTGATCAAATTAACAGCTTAATTTTTTTGCACACAAATATTTTATAAACAGATGCGAATCCCGTACCTCAAACTCTTGGTTTAACTATGAAACCACTAACTGGGAATCAAGGTAGATATGCAGGTGGTGAATTCCTTGATTGAAGGTGTCGCACATGATCCCAATGATGGCGTCATATTCTGCCTAATTTTTTGTCGTTGATCTGATGCATACTCCATTGGTGAAGAATGGCGATCAATTAGGGTGATAGATGACCCAAGTGGTTACTGCTAAATGTTGAGACCATCGTGATGCTCCATCAGAAAATCCAAAGTAATGGTTGGATTGAAGATCTATTTGTGACACTAGAGTGATTTTTTGTGACAAGTCTATGATCAAAAATAAAGTTTGGTATGTGTACATTATCTCTAGGGCTGAGCCTTCGTGGCCCTTATGGGTAAAATTTCTTGAGGTAAGGACTATTGACGGGGTTTCTCGGGCATGTTCCGTTGGGTTTTGTCAAGATGTATGCCGCCTTTAAGAGAAAATGCTTTATGATATAGGGTCCCTTCCACAAGGTTTCAAATTTTCTTGGCCCTAGGGCTTCTTTTTTGACATCGTAGTAGAGGACTAACTTCCCCTGGGTAAATGATCAAGGGATGATGTTGTGATCAAGCAATGCTTTCACCCGCTTTTTATGGGCCTTGTTGTGCTGAAACGAATTTTGTCGAAGAAATATAGTTTTACTAAGCACTACTCTAGAGGTTGGGTGTCATCGAGGAGTTTGATAGCGGTGTGTAAATTTAGGATCTCGCATTCGATGGGAATCAAGGCTTCGACCCCATATAGCAAGTGGAAGGGTGTGAACCCCATTGATGTTTTCAATGACGTGTGGTATGCCTAGAGGGTGCAGAAAATCATGTGGTGCTAATATTTTTTATGGTTATTCACCATGCGTTGTAACATTTTTCTGAGTACTTTGTTCACATCTTCTACATGTCCATTAGATTTGGGGTAGTATGGTGATGCGAATTCATGTGTGAATATGAGGTGGTGGGATAGCTTCTGGAAAATTTCATTTTCGAAGTGTTTTCCAGGGTTGGAGACTAACTCTTTTGGTACACCAAACCGAGCAATGACATGGTTAAACATAAATCATCTAGCAGTTTTTTTTGTGTTGTCGTATGTCGACATGGATTCTGCCCACTTGGTGAAGTAGTTGACGGCCAAAATAATGTACTTTTGATTGCCTAACTACATGGGGTTGCAAGTCATGAAGTTGATCCCCCATTTGCAGGAGGGAGTAGCGATGATGATGGGGTGCAGGGGAGTAGGAAGGGATATTTCCTTGTGAGTGAAGAGTTGACATCGCTCGCACCTCTTGACTATTGAAATGCAATCACGAAATAACGTGGGCAAAAAATATCCTTCCCGTATAACTTTTTGGGTGGTGGCCATTCTGGAGAGGTGGCCACCACAAGCTCTATCGTGGAAATAATTAAGGGCTTTCTCATCTTGGTTGTGGGCAAGGCATTGATGTAAGATGGTGTCGATGCCCCGTCGGTATAAGACATATCCTGTTACACCAATTTTTGGTCATATAACCTGCTACTATTAGATGGACTATAGTACACCATGTAAGACCAATTTTACCATGGTAAAATTTCTTTCACTATGAGAAATGATTTAATAACACATAGTTTATTAAATTATTTCTGGTCTAAACAGGAAACCCCTTGAGGAATAATTAAATAAATCCTTATTTGTTTGATTTTTCTCTAGGGATAATTAACTAAACCATTGTTTAATTAACTAAACCATTGTTTAATTAATATTCCTGGTCATATTTAACCCAAAACATGATAATTAATTAGAGAAATCATTATTTATCTTATTATTCTCTAGGAATCATTATTTAAATCATTATTTAATAATATTCCGTGTTAAATTTGACTAAATCATTTATAATAATTGAATAAATCATTATTTATTTAATTATTCCTTAACCTCATCCTTGAGACAATAAATAAATCATTTATTTATTTATTATTTCTAAATAAAGGGATTTAACCAATTCTAAATTCCTTTTCCCTCCACCAAAAATAATAAAATATTCCAAGTAACATGGATCTAGATTTTGTTAATAATATTTTAACTGTGCACCAATATCTAGACTAAATCAATATTTTGTTATAAATAGAATGGTTTTCCATCATTCACTACCTCTTTTTTATCACCTTTTGACCTGTACTTTTTGTCTGTGTAATATTCCTTAATTAGCACACAACTAATTGGAATATTAAATTTTGATGCTCTTAGATAGAAGAATAATAGGGTATGGAGACCCATAAATCTCCTTAGTAGGAATAAAAGACACTCCTAGTGTAAATTGAGTTCTTATAAAAGCTGGATTGAACACCCTTAGGTGTGGAAAGGGGCTAGAGCATGAAGACTGGGTCAACTTTGACCAAATTAGATAACGTTGTTATGGAGGAGTGGCATTCATGGTGGGACAGCGCAGTTTGGGAGGGAGATTGATTGCATGGAGGTAGTGACATAATTGAGTGGGGCCAAGGGTGAGGAATATCATAACTTATATAAGGAAGATGATGGCAGCCATATGGGGTTATGTTTTTGATTATTATTTTGATATGGTATGTTTAGACTTGTTGCTCTCTTCAACTGTTTAGCTAAGATTGCAATGTTGTTCAGAACAGGGTGTTCCCAAGTGGGAATCCCACCTCTTCCATTGAGAAGTTATTAGAGGAGTATTGCACTACATTTACACACTCAGGCTTAAGGCCAAGCTACAGATTTCTTCATCAGCACAGTTTCTACTTAGAGTTGTGTTGTGTTACAGGGTGCAGCAATGGATAATTATATTGGGTGACATCAGAGCTAGATTTTTTAGTGGAGGAAGGTTTCCATCGATTGGAAGGCCTGTAAAGAAGCCCCTTTGGCTTTATTGACATATTTGGCACTAGGCCAAGGATTATTTATCCCCTACAACGTAGTTTCAATCTAGATCTGTGTTATTTTAAGGAGGATTTACAGGGGTGGTTGCAGTGGTTGTTTTGGGAGGTGATTTATTCAGAGGAGGAGCCACTTTTTCATCCGGAGGATATATTGGAAAATAGTTGTAGGTTTTTACATCATCTTCAGCCATATCATCCCATTTCTATTTTTACAGCATACCTTCATCCCTAGGGCTACAACTTACATTCGCACGTTGTGTGCATTTTCCGGAAACCCTCTTAGGTTGTCTTGGAAAGCTGATCTAGTGCCCAGATATGTATGTGTAGCATCTATTCTGGCCTATATAATTATTTTTATATCATTGTATGATCTCTAGCTATAGTTATTCTTAATATGAGTACGCTATAGTAGCTCTTCGGCATTTTGTATTATAGCAGCAACTCATATTTGGGAGTGATTTTTTATGGGAGGCTTGTTTCCTCATTTCATATGATTTATGCCTCACTATTTTGTATTGATTTGATGTTCTTATACACAATTTTATGGCTCCATATTGGTCTCCATTGTTGATGTGTTGATTTACACTACTATTTCCACTTTTATGTACTATGTTTCTGCTTTTCCTATTTGGGAATATTATAGTGGTATCAGAGCATAATCTTGGCTCAGCCTATGGATCTCAGCCATTATGATATCAGGAGAATAAGAAGAAGGAGAAAGAGATCAGAATGATGGAAAGAATGAGTTTTATCTTATCTCTTTTCAGATCTAAGAGGGACCTTACCTTAGAGGTCAAGCAAAGAAGAATGGAGAAAAGCAATGAAACCACACTAGGGTTTCAAGATGAGGAAGGTCCATGTACTTCCTATCAGCAAAAAGGAGATATGGTATTGCATAGAGCTCCAAAGAAACATACTATTCCCTTTTATTTTGAAGAATAAGACAAGAGGCATGGAGATGGAGGACACTTAGATCATGATATTTTAAGTGAATATCTTGTGGAATATAAGTCTCAACCTAGAGCTTTCAAGGAGAATCAAACTCTGCCACTGTTCATTCAGCTCAAAGAAGAAAGAAGACCTTGCAACAATAGATTTCTATAGCCTACATTTGATGGGTCATCCAAATTTACAGCAAGAGCTTGGGGAATGAAGTTGGATGCATTTTTTCTACTACATCTAGTAGTAAAGAGAGAAGCTATTGAGATTGCAGTGCTGCACCTTGAGGGTGAAGAAAACATTTGATGGTTCAACCATTTGAGTCATGCAAGAGTGATTGCATATGCATATTTTACTCAAAGGTTGATCAAGAAGTTTGACAAGAAGAAATCAGGGAAGAAGAGGCCTTCATGACCACTTTCTGCAGGAGCACTTGTATCACGAGAAATAACACTTGCACCTTTGCAAAGTGGACTTGATCTCTTGACATTTAGAGTCGCATGCACTATTCTAGAGATGAATGAGGAGGAGAAGACTTGTACCAGTGCTGATGTAGCCATAGAAGATAAACCATCATCATCAGTAATTAGGGAAGCCATCACACCAAAAGGAGGAACCCTTGTGATAGTACAAGGTGTTCCCAAGCTTTACCAAGGTATGCACATGTTTCCATTTTCTGTTACTTCAGCACATCATATGGAGGATTGTGGGAATATACCTTTTCATGACCTAGGGTCAAAGTATATTGTTGGTTTGAAGCAGCAGAATATCTCTGCACTGAGGACCCTTGATTTGTTCAAGGAGGAGATATATATTCATCCTATTATATCATTGTTGATCTGCACACAACTCTTGGGGTTGGAGTGTATAATTTTGGAGGATGGGATGAACATTGTCCTAATAATCCAATGCATAAATATATATGTTTAGCATTGAGAATGAGCATGAGACAACAAATGCACCATTATGGAGATCAGAAGCACTGTCTTTGAGTAGCAGTGATGATTTGGGGGCCCAACTATTATTAGAGCATTCTGATGACCATTATACTTGTGTGACATTGGATGGGTAGATGATTGATGAGAGAAATATTATATTTCATTATTGTGATGGATATTTATTGATGAGCATGTTACAGCTCAATGAGAAGACTTTGCCTTTAGTATACTTGGATCCTTATGGATTCAACATGGTGATTGATGAGTGGTCTTCATTTGGATATCTCCAAGAGATTTCATTTCAACATCCCATGAAATGCAAAGATTTAAATATGATTTGAGAGGATGGTATTCTCCATTAGAGGAATAAATATTTTGAGCATGATGATAGGCACTCACCATTGGTTGGATGGGTGATGTTGATAAGCAAGAGGCTAGAAAGCCACTTGTAGATCTATGACACAGGACAACAGGATGCAAGGCTACCTTGGCTACTCTTGAAAGAGTTTGGTCACCATGTGACACATTATATTTCAAAGAGTATGTTAGTGGATGGGACTTGGCATGGAACTTGCATCATATGGAAACAAGTAGTTTGGGTGCATTGTGTTCATATGACATTCTTCATGTCAATCATAATGTTTTCACCTCATGATTTTTATGATGGAGGTGTGAGGAGGCAACAAGAGCTCTTGTTGCTTTGGTTACTCTTGGGCGAGTATGAGCTAAATTTCTCCCATACTTTGGAGGATGTTTCAAGAGAAAGGAATGGCACAATCCAAGTGCAAGGACGTTACCCTTTAGCATTGAAGGATCAGGAGGTACTTCCACATAGGAAGTAGACTCCCACACATAACAGCATGATGGTGGATAACTTTGGCATATGGCATGTCAAAGGATGGAGTCATTGAGTGGCAAAAGCCTTATCGCTAAGGCCAACAATGTTGTCACTTGGGAGTATGTTTCTATTGATGGAGTGTCCCAAGGGGAGAATGCATCCCTTCATTTTGCAGACCTTTATGAGTAGATTCTCATGGGAGGGATCATCTATAGACCTCACTTTCAACCTACTCAAAATGCATGGTAAGAAATGTATTTCTTTACTTATTGACCATTTCATAAAGTATTTTCATTCTGTCACCATCAATATACAGTGCATTGCTCCATGAGAGGGCAACATTATCTTTGAGTTTCATGGTCATTCTAGGGCCAACATTTGTGATGGAGATATCCCTTATTTTCATGAATTTGGGAAAATGTGGTGTTATTCTTGTTATGCTCAGCTGATTTATAATTCCATTTACTACCTCATTGTAGATGAGAAAACATGCACCGCTAGAAACTTGTTGGGAGACAACTTGCCACATGATGTTCTACAACAATAGTTGGTAAAACTGCGTTGTATCCACTGGAGAAACCATTGGTACCATCCAAACTTGCACATAACCTTAAGAAATTTTCTTACCTGGATACCACATGCTGATGATGTGCCATTCACTTTATATGGAATGGTTTGGGCTAATGAGACTGGAGGAGGGGTCTTCGGAGATCTAGTTGTCCTTTTGTATCTTGAGGGCAACACTATTGCAGCCCAATATCAACAGAAACTCTAGAATTTCCATAAGTGGTGAGAGAGACAGCATGGGGTAGGCCATTTGGTCTACCATGTTCAGTTATTTAGCCCACCTAAATTGCAGGAGCCAAAGGTGGAGGATATTTTTCATGAGTTTCAATGTTGGAGGGTGACTCACTTTTTGTGGATGATAGCTTGGGGATGGATGTTTAACATGGGATTGATAGTTCCAAATATATTTTAGATTCCATGCCTCAAGAAGGCCTCTAGGCCACATATATTTTCTTCCATGGATATCCCACTTGTTCATAATGAGATCCATTTGGATTTTTCGCCAAAAGCATACTTATACACTTGGGAGGAGCAACTTGGAGACTTATTGATGATAACACATCTTGTTCATTGGGGTAACTTATCATATAAGGATGCTATAGGAGGAATATGAGAGGCTCTTCAGTTCTATCCTTCCATTTTGTTGAGGACAAGAAACATTTGGGAGGGAGGACTTTAATATTCCTAAATTAGCACACAGCTAATTGGAATATTAAATTTTGATTTTACTCTTAGATAAAGGAATAAGAGGGTATGGAGACCCATAAATCTTCTTAGTAAGAATAAAATACACTCCTAGTGTGAATGGAGGTTATCTAAAAGCTAGATTGAAGACCGTTAGTTGTGAGAAAGGGCTGGAGCATGAATAATGGGTCAACTTTGACCAAATCAAACAACGTTGTTATGGAGGAGTGGCATTCATGGTGGGACAACGTAGTTTTGGAGGGAGATTGATTGCATGGAGGTAGTAACATAATTGAGTGGGGCCAAGGGTGAGTATGCTCATAACTTATATAATTAAGAGGATGGCAGCCATATCGGGTTATGTTTTAGATTATTAATTTGATGTGGTCTGTTTAGACTTGTTGCTCTATTCAGTTGTTTAGCTAAGATTGCAGTGTTGTTCAACACAGGGTGTTCCTGAGCGGGAATTCAAAATATTCCATTAACAAGCTCTTGGAGGAGTATTGCACTACATTTCCACACTCAATCTTGAGGCCAAGCTACATCTTTCTTCATCATCGTAGTTTCTTCTTAGAGTTGTGTTGTGTTGTAGGGTGCAGCAGTGGAGAATTATATTAGGTGACTTCAGAGCTAGTTTTGCAGTGGAGGAAGGTTTCCATCCACTAGAATGCCTGTAAAGAATCCCCTTGGGCTTTATTGACATATTTGGTACCAGGACAAGGCTTATTTATCCCCTATAGCATAGTTTTAGTCTAGATCTGCGTTATTTTAGGGAGGATTTGCAGGGGTGGTTGCAGTGGTTGTTTTGGGAGGTGATTTCTTCAATGGAGGAGCCACTCTTTCATCTGAAGGATATATTGGAGAAGAGCTATAGGCTTCTACATCAGCTTTAGCCATATCATCCCATTTCTGTTGTTACAACATACCTTCATCCCTAGGGATGCAGCTTACATCAGCACATTGTATGCATTTTCCGGAAACCCTCTTGGGTTGTCTTGGAAAGCTGATATAGTGCCCAAATCTGTATGTGTAGAATCTATTGTGGCCTATATCAGTATTTTTATATCATTGTATGATCTCCAACTATAGTTATGATTAATATGACTGTGTTGTAGCAGTTCTCCAGCATTTTTTATTGTAGCAACAACTCATATTTGGGAGTGATTGTTTATGGGAGGTTTGTTTCCTCATTTCATAAGATTTATGCCTCACTATTTTGTATTGATTTGTTATTATTATACATAATGTTATGGCTCCATATTCGTATCCATTGTTGATGTGTTGATTTACACTACTATTTCCAGTTTTATGCACTATATTCATGCTTTTCCCATTTTGGAATATTACAGTCTGACTTTGATCATCCATCATTGTCATATTTTTTCTACATTTTTCTTGTGAGCTCCCTTTGAGTTCCATTTTGTCTAGGTTTTTTGCAACATCAAGAAAGAGAGAGATCTTGGATATGAAGTGTCGAGGACATACAAGAACCCCTCCCATTGAGGAGGACTGGTAAAATCTTTCTGTCTTTCCTTCTCAAGTGTCATAATACAAAAATATCCTTATAAATTCTTGTCTTGTCTATTGGATGTATGGAGAAACTCTTGTTTATTTTTGTTGTTTAATGTCTTTAACTGCATAGATCTGGATTTTTTTAGCAATTTTTTTTATCACCTATTACAGATCTAAGGAAATTGACAACCACATTTTATTTTAGGGCTATTTTTTATGCACATCTAAAGTGATTTTTTTGCGTACGCTTTCGATTAGAATTCACACTAACAACTGGCAACTCCACACCGGTTTTTTATGACTGCTGTCATTTTTCAGATCCTCGCATGACCAGTTGCTTTGACCCCTAGGATTTTTCTTTAGCTTCTTATTTTTCATTCCTTGATGTTTCCTTTAACCTTTTTTACCCTAAAACAATAAAAAATCTAACTTTTGTGTGTTTCTGGGCCATTTGGGCCGGTAACAGGTATCAGTCACGACAGAGAGGGCACTTTTTTCTAAAACCTGCTCCCGAGATATCCAGAATTGTAGGTCACACTTTTTGGCCCAAAACCTATGACCTTAGCTCTCAAGTAGTGGATAACTATGCA
This sequence comes from Pinus albicaulis, assembly GCA_034641835.2. Lineage (NCBI taxonomy): Eukaryota > Viridiplantae > Streptophyta > Pinopsida > Pinales > Pinaceae > Pinus > Pinus albicaulis. Next base: position 620,702,807 of record CM076574.1, on the reverse strand, counting down.
AAAACTGTGACCTTAGTAGAAATTAGGTCAGAACCTGCGACATGTACTTTTTTGCGGGATTTTTTCTGAAATTTTCAAGGTTTGGCGAGGGCATTATTCAAGTTTGTGTGACCTCGGTCTTTACCCATATTGGATCTTTAATTTCTTATTTTTACTCGTCGAAGTAGCAAACAAGCCCCTTAGGGCTTCAGCACGCTTCCACATTTTTAAGAGGAGTTTAGTTGAAGAAAGTCTTCTGAGATTTCAGTGTTTTTTAGCCATTTTTTTTGATCTGAACCTACACTATAAAATCCATTTCATATCAGTTATTTTTCCATCCAAAACACCTCTTTTCAGTTTTTCTGGTCCTCCTTTAGGGTCACTTTCGTTTCCCTTTAGGTTGTAGCCTTTCGCCACCTATTTTTCATAATTTTTCCCTTTGGTTTCTTGTTGTTTTTTGCACCTCTTTCCAGCATATATTACCTTTAGATCCTTGTCCCTCTTGACCTTAGATCCATTAGCCATTTTGTGTGTTTTGAGTAGATTTTTCCCACCCTTAGACTGTTTGGTGGGAAGCCCTCCCTTTTGGGTTTAAATTTATGCATCTTTAGATGTTTATTTTACTGTAGCTTTCAGTTTTATTTACAATTATACAATATCTTTTTTCTTTTTTCTTTGCACATGTCTGGGCTTAGTTAAAATTAACACACTTACCACACACACACACAACTAAAGTGAAGAGATCCTCGTTTGCACTGCTAGGACAAGAATTAAACATTGTAATCAATTGATTTGCACCTCCCTGCCCTTCTTCACCTCTCTTCCTTATTGGGTTTTGTGTCTCTTTTACATCATTGTGCCCCCAAGGCGTTTATCCTGTAGACTCCAAGGCCTTCATCCTCAGTTTCCATTAGGAAGACTTACCCCACCGCATAGGGTCCAAGTTAGTCCTCCATTGAGTCCCCATTTCGACTATGATTCTAGTTCATCAGGTTCCCCTTCTATTTCTATCCCCAGTTCTCCTCCACCTTTCATCTTCATCATGTTTGGTGCAATACCTACCTTTGGTGGTGGCCTCATCTCTAATTTTGGAACCGCTACTAGTGGAGCCACAACAGGAACGATTCTGGCTACTCCCTTGCTTCCTTATATGGAAGGCATTAGCCTTCCCAATTTCATCCAGTTGATTAATGACCCTATACACCATGATACAGGTTGGATTGCTATGCCAACCAAGCTTCCTTCAGACATCCATAAGTTTGAAGGAAATTATGGAGAGGATCCTACCAACCATGTTCATTCTTTCTACATGTGGTGTTCGTCCAACTCTATTACTGATGACTCTGTCGGTCTTTAGTTATTCTAGCGCACGCTTACTAGAGAATCTTACAAGTGGTATGTCTACCAGGCCACTGCCTCTCATACTACTTTTGAAACTCTTACAAAGGCATTTATGTCCTACTTCTAGCTTCCACTTCGATATGACACCAGTACCGAAATTTTGACTGCTTTCCCTCAAACTTCTGCCACCCGCCTATCTGACCATGTTCAAGAATGGCGCAGAAGGAAGAGCCTATGTCGAGCCCCTATTTTCGAATACCATGCCTACATGGATTGGTTTCTCAGATCCCTTTCTCCCTCTATTAGTAAAGGCATCGCATATCACTTTCCTTAGACTCAGGAATAAGCCCTTCAAATTGTGTTGAAATATGACCTGATCTATGCGTAATATGGTTATGTTTATACCATCTTACTTGATCTCCCTAAACCTGGTGGCGTCAATGCATTAGGGGAATCTCATGCCGCCGAAAATATCATTGGATCCCTTTCACATTCATACACGCATCCTCCTATGGGTTATGGTTTCCCTTAGGGAGGGGCCAACTCCTCTAGCACTTTTCCCCCTCCTAGCAGCATGTATCTAGGACACGGCATACCTCATGCATTTTCCCAATCGCATCCTCTGATGTCAGGGCCTGATTTTTCCCAACCTGTTTACCCCAATGTTGCTCAACCTCCTTACTATATGTATCCACAACCAAGTGCTCCCACTCCTCCAGCACAAGCAGCTCTGCCTCCCATGCCTTCTCAAACTCCCCAACAGAAGCCACCCCCCGCATAGGGTCAGGTGTGTGCGCTTCAAAATTTGACTAATCCTCCCACTTCCAAAAATAAAAGGAAAGGAAACTAGAACCAACCCACTCTAGGTAATCTAGGAAACAATCCCCAAGGGCATACATCTAACACTGCAACCCAGCTACAGGGAGATTAAACCAAGAAGAATAGGCCTCTTTGCATGAATAATCATTATTCTTGTTGCGGTGTCCCTAGTCACTATACTCATGATTTTCCCCTTTTACCTAAGATGTGTCAACTGTGGGAAGCTCAATTACAATATCGAGGGCATCAAGCCTCTTTTTTGGTTCCTCCTGATGTTGTGCCTATTTAATCAGATGTTTTTACCAATCCTTTCCCCCAGCAAGGATATGTGATTTCCAAACCCCCTGAAGGTCAGGAGACTGCTCAACCCCCCCCCCCGTGTGGTACCTTTAATTACCAGATCCTCATGACACAGTCTGACCAAGCCAATACCGCTGATCTCAACCTTCGGACTCGGTTGTGCTAGTACACCAAGCCTCCTGCAACGTGCGCAACCAAGCCCCCATCTTCAGGTCCCACAGAGCCAGTTTCGACACCTGATGGTCGTTTACAGATCCCTCAACCTAAGGCAGTGGTACATACCAATATCCCCAAGGGATCGTTACGCTAAAACATTGCTTCTGGTAAATTCGCTCACACCTACAATATAGTAGATGACTTGGCGCAATCCCCTATTTCCATGTCAACGATGGAAGTCCTCTAGTCATGACCTTAACAACGAAAAAATTTACTAACTGCTATGGGTGCTATGGATCCTTCATATGATCATTTGATTGTCTTCGATGTTGACAAGTCAGAGCACCCACCCCTTCCTGCATCCATCACCTTCGAAATAGCTATCAAAATCTGGAATTCCAACGTCTCCCAATGTATCATTGACGAGGGGGAATCCACCTGTGTGATGTCCAATTCTATTTGGAAACAACTCGAATTGGCTGAGTTAGCCCCTTCAACTATCACACTTCATGCGTGGGATGGCGACTCTTCCCAAACCTTTGGCATGTTTTGCAATTGTCCTATTACTCTTGCGGGTGAAATTGTTTGTGTTGACATTGAAGTTATCGATGCCCCCTTAGACTATAACATTCTATTGGTTCATAGCTACACTTATGCGATGTATGTTGTCCCATATGCGATTCATCGTAAGATGTGATTTCCTCACAACGAAAATATCATCACCATAGATCAGCTGACATATTACGAACCGAAGTCTTAGACCTCTCAAGAGTCCATTATTTCTTCGGTGGCCAATAAAAAAATATTTGAACATCCGACCAGTGTCTCACTCAGAGTATATAAATATTCATCTTTGCTTGGTTCATTCTCTAGTCTTCCCCCCTTTATCTCTAACCCTATCTTGTCGAATATTTGCATGATGCAATCGTCTCGGGCCGACCTCAAACGGTCTAGTTCGACTAGCCAATATCCTTGCCCTTTGAAACCTACTCCTAGTTCTTCAACTCAGCCTTCGAAACCTTATCCTCAAGGCCCTTCATCTGTAGTTGGTGTCGCTGATCCTCTTTTTCCTCCTTGAATGGTTCCTCGTAGCCTTAACCATCTAGCAGCAATTTTTCCTGGCCATTAGATCTTCGGTCAGATATCGTTTCTTTCTCCCCCTTCCAAAGTATTTTCGGTACTTGTTATGGCTACCTTGACCCTTACCAACATGACCCTCAGGATCCTAGTCTGGTACATTGATCCCCCAGCCAATACACTGCCTCATCAGCTCAAACCTTACACTACTTTGACCCCGGTCCAACTGGTCGCCATGACCCCTCCCTTTGCTTCTGTGCCTCAGCCACCTGAATAGGAATCTACTCCTATTGCGAAAGCCTTGGGTGAGGGGGGCAAAGCCCACAAAAATGAACCCAAGGACAAGGCTGCCCAGAAAACACCTTCTCCTCCTAAGCCTCCAAAGAGCACACCTTCATGTGATTTGTGTGATGTTAACAGTCATGCCACCCATCATTGTTCTGAATTGTCTCATATCAAACCCATGGTAAACATCGTGTTTTTTGAGTCTGATGTCCTAGAATTCCATGTTACTTTACCGACCTTAGCTAAGAAATTCAAGAATCTTCACACAAATCACCCTTGTGCTTTGTGTGACCTCCATGGCCACTATACTCACCTTTGTCCCACCTCACAAATTACCTCACCTCGTTGGAAGTGGTTCGCCAATACGAGTGCGAGCGCAATGAGCCCGCCTCTCCCTTAATTGCGGGTTATGCTTCAGAAATACCAGAGGACACATCCACTCACATTGACATTCCCCCTCCTGATGTCTAGATGACGAATCCTTTGGCCACTATCCTCTACATGTCATCATCTATGAGATCCATGGTGGAGGACCCCTCTGGGGCATCCCCTTTTGTTTCGCCTGACCTCCCTTCAGAAATCACCTTGGGCTCAAAATTGGTGGATTCTTCATCTACTTTTTCTTCTTTCACCCTCCGCGATGATGTGCATGTGAACCTCTCCTCTCACGATAATGAGTCAGGTAGCTCTGCTGCGTTATGTGGTCATCCTTCCACTAGTCACCCCATCTTCTACTATGATGATGACATTATGGAAACATTTACCACCCCTCACTTTATCTATCCTGCCCATATGAAAAATGGCACCATTCATGTCTATGATGGCTTTTTTGACCTGAGCACAAGCTGTCCCCAAGACAGTTCCCCCACACCATCCACTATTCAGTGTGCGGAGGGTAGAAATTCTAGCCATAGCATTCCCCCTAGCAGTGATTTTTGTATTTCTGCCTTACGTTTAGATTGATAGAATTGTTCATCATCCTCTCATATGTTGTCTTGCGGCACATTTCATATGGATCCCCCATCCACACTATATATCGGCTATGTCTATGGTTCAAGTCACTACTCCCGGAATCTAGCCTCAGTAGCCTGGGCCATTTTCACCCCTTGCATTTGTTTGTCCTCTCTAATAGTGTATGAATTGGTGTTTCCACCAATAACCAGGCCAAATATGATGCAGTGATAGGTTTTTTAGTTGATTCCCTTGACCATCGCATCCTTCACCTTCATGTACGTTTATATTCTTTTCTTCTTTTCATGCAATTGGATGGTGTTTATCATGTGCATACTTTTGTCCTTTTTAGAACAGATTTATGAGTTAGGATCTTAATGCGTGAATTTGAAATCATTACATTCAGTCATGTACCTAGAGCCTAGAATCACTATGTAGATAGAATTTCAAACAATATTCTAGATTGGAATTTGACACAAGACAATAACCATAAATAATAAAATGAAGCATATCCATAATATGTGTCATTCAAATATATAATGTCTTGGAGTCCATTAAGTCGGATACATATGACATGCCCATAGCATGTTACAAAAAACCAAAACTAGGGGCACCTCATGCCCCTACATCTAATCACTATCTAGAGGGTCCCAAGCCAATGGCTCGGATCCTGTAGCTTGTAGATCACACATCCCCTGTCCATCCATCACCATGCACCACATGACTCCTCACCACTCTCAGGGTAGACCAATACATGGCTCTATGTATTGTTCGTCAAGGTCCTGCAAACTGTGCTCTAAAAAATCAGTCAGAAGCTTCTCACATCTGTGGCAAACATCCTCTAGGAGGGCCACTGCATCCTCATTTTGTGTTCCCCTTGATCCACTAGGTTCTCCAGTTCCCTACACTGCAGGCCATCCCATATACCTAGTCATTTTCACTGGTGCTATATCTGTATACCAAAAGTAAAAGAATCAATACCATATACAATATTCTAAAACATTAACATTGTTACACTAAAAATTGTCACCTTGAAATTATGCTAACTGTATGAGCTCATTAACACTCATACTTCTCCCTTTGCAAGTCTAATATATCAGTTCCTCATGTCAAGCCTTGAAAATCAAAGAAATGTTCCTAAAAATCTCCTAAAATTTGGTATCGCACTTTCTCTCTATCTTGCCTGCGGTCCCGCACCTAATGTTCAGCTCTCTTGCGTACCTAAACACACTTTATTTGTGTTAAAGGTGCAGACCCCTGTAAGATCAAAAAGTCCCAAGTAAATTCCAAAAATATCAATAAAAGTGAATTCTGGAAGCTTCTAGAATGGATTTTGCGGTGGCAGAACCGCTCTTGTGAGGTGCATGAATCCCTTACCTTATGGAGCTAACCCCTTGATGTGAGGAGCTTATCCCTTTGAAGGAGGATTCTATCCCTTCATACTTGGAACATAAAACCTCCTCTTTTCCACTATAAAAAGAGGCATTGGGTAGCCTCAAAGGGAGTTCAAGCTTTAGGATATTTGAGGTTAAGTGCTGTTGATATTTAGACTCAGTTAACTAAGACTTTTGTGAGGAGAGATTACATACCTCTATTTGTCTTGGTTGGAGGAGTGAAGAGCTTATAAAAGTAGAGGAGACTCCTGCTTCGGACCCCAGGAAGGCCTGTACAACATCAAGGCTCAGGTTGTAAGGTTTTCCTTCTTTTGAAATTAATACAAACATACTCATTTTTCTCAATAAGCTGACTATTCATGGTTTATTTCATAGATTCCTTGATCACTATGATAAGCATGGTTTATGATGGTGTCTATACAGGTGCTATGTAATATTTTTCTTGTTTGTGGTTGCAGGTTTACGAGGAAAACTCCTTCAAGTGCACAAGGGACAATAACAACTTCAAACAAGCGTTGGACATACGGTAGGTATTTTACACCTCTATAGAGCTTTTCGTAAACCTTACATGCTTAGAGAAAGATGTTGGGTATGTGTTATATTCTTTCCATGACTAAGCACGCGCGGGGGGGCGATAGCCCCCCCTTTGCGCTAGGTGCAATGGGGGGGTCACAGGGGGGGCTGTAGCCCCCCCTGTCGGGGTCCGAGGTAGCGCCCCGGCGAAAATTTTGGTTCCTTAATTTCCGCTGGGTAGTCTGCGTCCATGGTTTTGTGCATGGTTTTGCACATGGTTTTGGGGTTCGATGGTTTTCGACCCCTGGTATTTTTGTAGATCCGGTCAAGGGAACTACGGTTATGTTCTAATCCAGGGTTAATGGATTGGGGTTTATGTATGCTCCGGCATGTATATATATGTGTTGTAACACTAAAAGGAATATAATGAAAAATCAAGCTGGTCGTCCCGAATTGGGATCCAGGGGAAAATCTTTGTGTTTATCTGTTTTATGTTTTATGCTCTCGCAATTGTTTATTTTCTGTTATAAGATTCGTGTGTAGATAATTTCTGTTCAGGGTTAAAACCTACATTTGGTATCAGAGCAGTTTCGGCTTCAAGGGGACGCCTTTGTTGTTGAGGGTTTTTTGCTCGGGCCTGTGGTAGACCCTGTGCAGTGGGAGATCTGCGGGATCGATTCTTGCGGTGAAAGAATATGGCGAGCGGCGGAAAGATAGAGATCGAGAAATTTAATGGTTAGAGTTTTGAGTTGTGAAAGATCAAGATGGAGGATCTGCTGGTGGATAAAGATCAGTGGATCGCGGTAGATCCAGGTACTAAACCAACGGCAATGTCAGATGAAGACTGGAAGAAACTAGATCGGAAGGCTAAGAGCACAATACGGTTGTGTGTGTCAGATTCAATATTGTTGAATGTATCTAGGGAAGCTACGGCGAAGAATTTGTGGGAAAAACTTGGGACTTTGTACCAATCTAAGTCTCTGGTGAATAAGTTGTTCCTGCGGAAAAAGCTGTATAACCTGAGGATGAAGGATGGAGACTCGGTGACAGAGCATCTGAACGCCTTCAATATTGTGGTAAGTCAGATGTCGTCTGTTGATATTAAAATCTCAGATGAAGATAAGTGCATCAGTTTGTTGTGCTCTCTACCAGACTCGTGGGACAGTCTGGTTATTGCAATAGGTAGCAATACAAATACCTTGAATTTTGATGACATTGTCTCAGCCTTACTGTCGGAGGAAATGAGACGGAGAAATATGGAGGGTCAGAATGGAGATGCCTTATCTGTACGAGGAAGGTCCCAGAACAGAAACAAGAATAAGGTTTCGAGTGGGAGATCTAAATCTAGAGGGAGGTCTAAATCTCCTAGAAAGTTTGTAAAGGTGTGCTGGAAATGCGGAAAGGAAGGGCACTACAAAAAGGACTGCAGATCTAAAGCTCCCGAGAAAGGAAAGGGATCTGATGATGCTCCTTCTGCAGAGGAAAAAACCACCTCGGATGAAGGTGGGGATGTGTATTTGGCTTCTTCTTCAAATACACATGTAGATCATGAGTCATGGTTGATTGACTCAGGTGCATCCTTTCACTTCACTCCCCATAGGGAGTGGTTCCGCGAGTATGAGAAATATGATGGTGGTGATGTCTTCCTAGGGGATGATAGGAGGGCCAGAATCATCGGACGTGGAAAGGTCAAGCTGAAGCTGCAAGGTGGAAGGATTAGAACACTTCCTGGTGTTCTGCATATTCCCGCATTGGCTAGAAATTTGATTTCTGTAAGCAAGATGGATGATGCAGGTGTGAAAACAGTGTTCGAGAAAGATTCCTGCAAGATGGTTCGGGGAGCACTGGTACTAATGCGGGGAGTTCGGACTGGAACTCTATACAAGCTACAAGGTAGCACTGTTATTGATGGGTGTAATAGTTCTATGGTTCCTAAAAGTGGAGCGGAAAGCCTAGCTGTCTCTGGAGAAAAGACCATGTTATGGCATCAAAGGCTTGGACATATTGGAGAGAAGGGCCTTCAGATACTGCACATAAATGGTATGGTAGAAGGTATGTCTAATTGTTCTCTGGATTTCGATTTCTGTGAACATTGTGTATATGGGAAGCAGAATCGGGTGAGTTTTCCTTCCGGTGCTAAGAGGGCAAACAAGATATTAGAACTTGTGCACAGTGATGTGTTTGGGCCTGTGTCAGTTCCATCACTAGGAAAGTCTGTGTACTATGTTTCATTCATAGATGACTTCTCAAGGAATACATGGATATATTTCTTAAGGAAGAAATCTGAAGTCTTTGACAGATTTAAAGAATTTAAGGCTCTGGTGGAAAACCAGACAGAGAAGAAGATAAAGGCACCGAGGACAGATAATGGTGGGGAGTTCTGCAAGAAGGAATTTGAAGAGTTCTGTAAGAAGTGTGGCATAGCACGACAGAAGACTACTCCATACACACCTCAGCAAAATGGAGTTGCAGAAAGAATGAATAGAACACTGATGGAAAAGGCAAGAAGCATGCTCAGTGGTACCGGGTTAGGACAAGAATTCTGGGCAGAGGCAGTGGAGACTGCATGTTACTTAGTTAACAGATCACCTTCATCAGCGTTGGAGGATAAGACCCTACATGAGGTATGGACTGGTAAGAAACCCTCTCTTTCACATCTAAGGGTATTTGGATGTGATGCATATGTACATGTTCCAAAGGAGAAAAGGACCAAGTTGGATAATAAATCTGAAAAGTGCATCTTTATTGGGTATAAGGATGGTTTAAAGGGTTACAAGCTTTGGAACCCAGAAACAACGAAGGTTGTGTACAGCAGAGATGTGGTGTTTAGAGAAGTGAAAGATGTTGTTAAACATGAAGTCCTATCAAAGGAACCTGAAAAGATAGAGTTTGAGCTAAAGGAGGATGAATCAAACTCTACAACAGAAGAAGACTCAGAAGATGAAGAGCCACAAACTCCAGCTTTGAGAAGATCAGTTCGGGAAAGAAGGCAACCAGAAAGGTATAGTCCATCTACTTTCTATTCAGGTTTTGCCTTAACTATAACTGATGATGATCCCAGAACTGTCAGGAAGGCAGTAGATTCAGAGGATGGAAAACTCTGGAAGGAGGCCATGGTTTATGAAATGGCATCCTTGCACAAAAATGAGGCATGGGATCTGGTGGAGTTTCCAGCTGGAAGGAAGCCCATTGGGAGAAAATGGGTGTTTAAGAAGAAGATGAATGTAGAAGGCAAGGTGGAGAAATACAAAGCTCGGTTGGTAGCAAAAGGTTATTCCCAGGTGCCGGGAATTGATTTTGGTGATATTTTTTCTCCTGTTGCCAAAGTTACTTCTATTAGATTACTTTTATCTGTTGCTGCTGCATTTGATTTTGAGATAGAACAGATGGATGTGAAGACAAAATTTCTTCACGGGGATCTAGAAGAGGAGATCTACATGAAGCAACCTGAAGGCTTTATGGTGAAGGGTAAGAAAGAACTCGTATGCAGGTTGAAGAAGTCTCTGTATGGGTTAAAACAGTCACCAAGGATGTGGTATCAGAAATTTGATACCTATATACGGGGACTTGGCTTCACCAGAAGCAAGGAGGATCACTGTGTTTATTTTAAATTAAATGGTGACCGTGTTATTTATTTGGTCTTGTATGTGGATGATATGTTGTTGATTGGAAATGACAAAGAAATTATCCAAGATTTGAATACCCAACTGTTCTCCAAATTCGACATGAAGGATCTTGGTGCTGCAAACTATATTTTGGGCATGGAAATTAAGAGAGATCGGGCAAAGAGGAAGCTCTGGTTAAACCAGAGGAAGTATGTCGAGACTATATTGCAGAGGTTCAATATGCAGGATAGTAAACCGGTGAGTGTTCCTATTCCCGTAGGTGCAAAGCTTTCTGCTGAACAGTGTCCCAAGACACAAGAAGAAGAGGAGGATATGTCCCGTGTTCCATATGCAAGTGCAGTGGGTAGCCTGATGTATGCAATGGTCTGCACTAGACCAGACATTGCACATGCAGTGGGAGTATTGAGCAGGTTTATGTCAAACCCAGGGAAGGAGCATTGGACAGCAGTGAAGCGGGTTTTCAGATATTTACGTGGCACTAGTGATTATGGCTTGTGCTACCAGGGAAGACCAGGATTGGAAAGAATGTTGAACATTCGTGGTTTTGTTGATGCAGACTGGGCTGGAGATCTGGACCAAAGAAGATCTACAAGTGGGTATGTGTTTAGCCTATTTGGAGGCGCAGTCAGTTGGATGAGTAAAAGACAGTCTGTAGTGGCTCTTTCAACTACAGAGGCAAAATACATAGTAGCCACTCATGCAAGCAAGGAAGCAGTTTGGTTGCAAAGATTGTGTTCAAGTATGGGGTTGGTACAGCAAGCTATAAGGATAGACTGTGATAGCCAAAGTGCAATTTTCTTGGCTAAGAACCCTGCTTATCATTAAAAGACAAAGCACATTGATGTTCAATATCACTTTGTTAGAGATATGGTTGAGGCTAAAAGGGTGTTGCTGGTAAAGGTGGACACTTTGAAGAATGTTGCAGATGCATTGAAGAAGTCTGTGAGCACTCAGAAGTTCTCTTGGTGTAGAGAAACAATGGGTGTTGAAGAATTGGCCCAATGACTAAGCCCTCCTGTGGCCCCCCATGGAAAGGAAAAAACAAGTGGGAGAATGTTGGGTATGTGTTATATTCTTTCCATGACTAAGCACACGCTGGGTAGTCTGCATTCATGGTTTTGTGCATGGTTTTGCACATGGTTTTGGGGTTCGATGGTTTTCGGCCCCTGGTATTTTTGTAGATCCGGTCAAGGGAACTACGGTTATGTTCTAATCCAGGGTTAATGGATTGGGGTTTATGTATGCTCCGGCATGTATATATATGTGTTGTAACACTTAAAGGAATATAATGAAAAATCAAGCTGGTCGTCCCGATTTGGGATCCAGGGGAAAATCTCTGTGTTTATCTGTTTTATGTTTTATGCTCTCGCAATTGTTTATTTTCTGTTATAAGATTCGTGTGTAGATAATTTCTGTTCAGGGTTAAAACCTACAAAAGATTAGTCTATTTGGTTGTTTGTTGCTAGATACTTTTAGTACTAGGGAGATCGGTCTTGTCCGCAAGAATGATTTATCCGGCCAAAAAACATGCACCATAAAAGATAAGAAACTTTTCACTTACCGTCTGGTCCCCATGCTCGACTTGGCAGAAGTGGCAAGTCTGGATCCCCATGATAGTTCATCCAACTATAGGGATATTAGTCTATGTATAATGGCATATAATCCCAATGTGCAAAAAACATGCGTCAGAACACACATCTGACTACCCCACCTCCCCCTCTACACAACATTTGCCACCAACAGCGCATCCTGGGCTCTCACGGACCCCCATCCTGGATCTGTATATGAGGACGAAGTGTCAGGATCTTCTCAAATAAGAGCGAGAAAAGAACTGTGCCATATGCAAAGTCACGGTTCACGTGCCGCTTTCACAATGAGAAATTTCATTTTAAAGATGATAGCATCATCTGGGTCCACCCATAGTAGGTCCCTCTCAATACTCCCTCACCCAACATCATCTACCCCCCAGTGATGTGGTGGAGCGCCTAGTTGCCCAAAATCCGCAGCACCATTGTGGCCAACATGAGTCTCTAGCCTCTCTAGATCTCTGATCGATATCCATGTGCCTTTCAAATGGATACTAGGTCGATATTGGTGATCTAAAAATTCCATAATGTTTTGCCCTCACGGTAACACTGCCTATGTGTTTCCCACCATCCCCAGTGGTGGGAGACCGGTCAAGAAATATATATCCTGAATTGTTAGCTCAATCTGGTGCCCCTGCACTATATATATCTCATGATTGGGGTCCCAATAGCTGACTATCTAGGCTAGCAAGGGCTCTCCTTCCCTCATCAATGGGTTCTCCACAAATTTAAGGATGCAAAACCTGGCCAATGTGGCATGGAGTGCATGATCCTCTCGAATCTCATAACATAATGTATCCAGTTCTCTCTCTCTCTCCAGTTGATCCTTAACTCTGCCATACCTACAAAAAACCATCATGTTTGTCAGCATACATAAAGGAAACACTGCCTCATAACCAAAAAATCCCAGCTCTCAGCCAAAAACACCACTGAAACACCTTTCTCTGACAGGTCACACTTTTCAGGACGTTTCCTCAGACTGGTCGCATCTTTCTGCACAGTACTTGCTACCCAGGTCACACAAAAAACTGCAGAAAGTGTGACCCGATCGTGAGGAGGAGCAGAGGTCTATTCCTAAGCTCTGAGTGCCTAATCTGAAACTTTAATTGTTGATCAGCAGTTGTCATTGATGTCAACCCAAGAAGCACCAGGTGCTACCCCAATATTGCATGGGAATTTTGAATTACCAAATTACTATATTCTGGGTCAAGAATGATTTTCATGCTTTCTTCTTGTCGATATGTTTCCGTTGATATATCGCATGCCATGTAATTCTTCATGGTTTGAGAGATATTCATGTTTGAAGTTTGTAACCCCAATTATTGGGCTAAAACCATATGGGGTTGTGGCATGGGTCATTGAAAAGTCATAATTAATATTTTTTTAAGCTCCTAAAATCCCTCCCACATTCAATTTTTGAAGCCCCTCTCAACCTAAGCATGTATTTAAATTGTGATCCTCATATCCTCCTTATGTAAGGGATTTCGCCATCTGAAAAAGGTCATCGTAGAATTTTCACTCTACTGTTTTTTCTACAAAGTTTCAAAAGATGAAATTTTTATGAGGAAAAGCTGAAATCTTTAGGAAGCTCCTGTGAAAATTTCAGATCAAGGTACGAAATATTTTCGGAGATATGATCTGTGGAAGCCAGTGTTTTTGCAGGATCCTAATATTCATCTCAAATAAGTGACCTTCGTAAAATCGTCATAACTCTCTCTTTGAGTATCGGATTGGAATTCTGTAAAAAGTGGCACATAGGGCACAGACTATATTTTTGTATCTATAAATCTCAAAACTGAATGAAGAAATAGTGAGACGTGGAACGCCGTACATGTTTTCTCTACTGAAACAATCCATAATTATGGCATTGTGAGAGATTGGGCATAACTCTTTCTTGAAGAATCCAAATTTGGTCAGACCTATGGCATTGGAAAGAAGACCCAGAGGACTACTACAGGACTGAAAAATAGATATTGGGGATCTGTAATAACATAGATACACCAGATTCAATATCGAGCTCCGAGAAGGCAAGAAAAATCTAGATCATGTGTTGTCAAGGGATGCAAAGCACCAGACTTTCTAGGGCAGAAAAGAAAATCAAGGTGCAACAGAGGGTATTATGACAAGAGCAGAAACCAAGGTGTAGAATAGAAGTAAGAAGTTCATCACATGAAGTCTTCAAGTGGGTAGCACTGCATATAGTCACTGTAAAGGTATCATTGTACTAAGTCATTGTAAATACATTATTGTAAAAATTGTTCTAGTGTATATTTGCCAAGAGTTGAAGAGGCAGTGTTGGGAGGTCTAGGATCATCATTAGGTGGTTGTGTCATAGTTGGGGTTATGGTCTAGTGTGTCTTCTTCTTCTACATCATTCTATATCATTGTAAAGTGGACCATTTTCCCTGGTACAGGAGTCCATTCTTCTTTTATTCTTCTATAGGGTGGTAGGGTGGTGCTAGGGTGAGTTGTAGCTCATTGGGTGTTCGGGCATCCATTCACTTGAATACTGAAAAATATTGGGCATTGGAGCGTCCATCTAGTGGGAGATGGAGAAGAATTCTTTTCTAGATTCTAGGAAGTTGGAGCTTTATTTTCAATTGGATTTGAATATTAAATAATTATTAGAAAAGAATTAGGTGGTTTTTGTCCCGAAGTGGGTTTCCACCTTAAAAACTGTGTGCATTTGTGTTCCTTTTGTTCGCTGCTATCATTGTACAAACACTGATAATAATTGAAGATTAACTAATGCTCTAATTGAAAGGAATACTGATTCACCCCCCTTCTCAGTATTTCTAACAATTGGTATCAAAGCTTGGTTCCTTCAATAGCATTTTAACAGCTAGAAGGATGCCATGGAGCATACCAAGAATGGTGTACCTTTGTTCAATGAAAATAATTATGCACTTTGGAAAGGAAGAATGGAGGTCTATCTCTTGGCGCAAGGTCACGAGGTATGGGACACTGTTCAAAATGCATTTACATGAACCGCGAATAAACAAGGTAAGAGGAATTT
This sequence comes from Pinus albicaulis, assembly GCA_034641835.2. Taxonomy (NCBI): domain Eukaryota; kingdom Viridiplantae; phylum Streptophyta; class Pinopsida; order Pinales; family Pinaceae; genus Pinus; species Pinus albicaulis. The sequence goes on along the minus strand of CM076574.1, from coordinate 620,687,764 downwards.
GGTAAATGATGCAAAAGCAAAGAATATTATTATCAGTAGACTTATTTAATCTTCTTATCATAATGTGTTGGGTTGTAAAACCGCCAAAAATGTATGGGACAAGCTTGAGAATATTTATGCAGGTGACTCAAATGTCAAAGAAGCAAAGCTTCAAATCTATAGAGAAAAATTTGAGCAACTCAAAATGAAAGAAGATTGCAACATTGCTTCATACTTCCAATACGTTGATCAAATAACCAATACTCTAGAAGGATTGGGACAACCAATAACCAATACTGATGAAAGATTCTTAGAATGTTACCAGGGAGATTCAACCCAAAGGTATTGGTCTTAGAATACAGTGAAAATATAGACAAACTCAGCAAAGAGGAATTACATGGAGTTCTCATAGCATATGAAATGAGACTTGATGAAGAAGAGGGTACTTTGCATCTAGAAACTACATTCGTTGCATCTAAGAAAACCAATAAGGACAAACAACCTTCAATTGAAAATACATGCACCTGCAAGTGTGAAGAAAAGGGAGATGATGGAGAAGGTATTTCAGATGAATAATAAGCTTACTTTACGAGAAAACTAAAAATTGGTAAGGGAAAATTCAAAGGTATACTTCCATTGATATGCTTTGGTTGTAGTGAGGTTGGGAATTTCACAGCAAAATGTCCTAACAGAAGTGATGGCAACTCAAAAGGAAAGAAAGGCTTTAAGAAATTCAAAAATAAATTATCCAAAAGGAACTTTCTCTCTAAAGAAGATAGCTCATCATCTGATGAAGACAATGACAGCAAAGAAGAAGCCAATGAGAGATTATTTTTTATGGCCAAGCACAATAAACAAGAGGTATCAAACAACAAAGAAGAAGGATTGACCATAGAAGAATTTTCTAAGGAAGCATTCAAGCTTATAAAAGAGCTCAAGGCAGAGAAGATCCATTTCAATAATCTTGAAGAACAAGTTCAAGGTCTCAAAATTGAAGTTGAAGAACATAACTGTATTGAAGAGCCACTTCAAAATAAGTTGGAAGAAAGCAACCAAGAAAGGGAAGCATTAGAAGCTGAAGTAGTCTCGCTGTGTAAGGAAGTGAAGAAGGGAAAACCTGTCCAAAACTGTGCTAACATCTCAAGGGCATTGGAAGAAATCATCAACAATCAACAATATTACAATGATAGAACTGGCCTCGGTTACAAAGAAGAAGAAGAAGGACCTTCTACAACAAAATAAAATGAACCTATGATATCTGACATGCATGTAGACTTCATTGGACAAGATTCGCAAGCACGTCCTTGGAAGAAAATTCCTCGACGAAGATTTCCATCCTGGTACCAACATATTTTTCATGGCTATTGTTATTCATGTGGAAAATTTGGTCATAAAGTTGTAGAATGTCGCACGTACCCTGGGAAGCGATAAAATTCCAAGAGATCCTTCAAATATGAACCTCCCAGGGCTCAACGAAACATCAATAGATTTGAAAATTTAAGAAATAATATGGAATGTTACAAATGTCATAACTTTGGACACATATCTAGAGACTGCAGACTTGAAAATACTCCAGAAGAATCTTCGAAGCCATAGAATGAACAAACATGGAAGAAGAAGAAGACTGATAATTGTGCTCTCGCTCTCAAGGCTCAAAACAACAAAAATGTGTGGTATGTTGGCAACGGTTTCTCAACGCATATGACTGGAGATAGACGGAAATTTGTATCTCTGAAAGAGAATAAGGATGGAACCATATCCTTTAGAAATGATGGATCTTCAAATGTTATAGGATCAGGTACCATCACTCTCAGAAGAAAATATTTTATAGCCAAGAATGTTCTATTGGTTGAAAACATGAATCACAATCTGCTCAGTGTTGGATAAATGTGATATCAAGGACATACAATGCTATTCAACTCCACAAAATTTGAAATCAAGAAAGGCAGGTATGGTTAAATTTTGGCTACAGCAAGTCGAGCTCCAAACGACATATATGTTATGGATGAAGCAACTAAAGCATGTCGACTAGCTAAAGAAGATGAAAGTTGGTTATGGCACAAATGAATGGGTCACATAAACTTTGACAATATTTTCAGGATATGAAAAAAGGAAGCAGTACGAGAAATGCTGAAAATCTCAAAACCTTCCAACACACTATGTGAGGCTTGTCGGCATGGCAAGCAGAAAAAATTCCAATTTAAAACAAAAGAACACTTTGCATCACATCCATTAAAATTGATACATACTGATCTATGTGGTCCTATGAGAAAAAAAGGCCCAGATGGAGAATTATATTTCATTTTAATGATAGATGACTATACTAGGATGACAGCCATCAGTTTCCTAAAGAAAAAATCTGAAGCATTTGAGTGTTTTAAGATCTTCAAGGAGTTGGTCGAAAATGAAACTGATTTGAAAATAAAATGTTTAAGATTAGATAATGGTGGAGAATTCACTTCCAAATTATTTCAACAATACTGTGACGAAAATGGAATAAAAAGACAATTTTCAACAGCACGAACACCTTAGCAAAATGGAGTTGTTGAAAGAAAGAATAGAACCATACATGAAATGGGTAGAACAATGTTGAAGGACTCAAAATTGGTTGAAAAAAATTGGGTTCAAGCAATTGATACGACAGTCTTCATTATCAACTGAAGTCATCTCAGAAATAATTGCAACAAGACCCCATATGAATTATGGAAAGGAAAACCAGCCAATGTAAAATATTTCAGAATCTTCGGAAGCAAATGTTATATCAAAAGAGAAGATCAAAATTTGGGTAAGTTTGAGTCACTTGTTGATGAAGGTATCTTTTTTGGTTACTCACACAGAAGAAAGGCCTATAAATGTTATAATCTAAGATGAAAATAGATAGTGGAGAGCATAAATGTTACATTTGATGAAGATGGTGTTCTAGCAAATAATGATGAGGATCTAGAATCTTTGAAACTTGAGACAGAGGCTGAAAAAGACAGATAAAATTCTATAACAATAAGAAAATATCAACCAAGAAGAAGTAAATAATGATCATCAAGATATACCAGAACAACAATAAGAAGCTCCTCTAAGGATAACAAAATAATGGATTCAAAAGAACCATCCATCAAGTCAAATCATTGGTGACATAAATGAAGGTCGACAGCTTCGTTCATCACAACAAGCTGACATTGCTTTTCTAGCAAACTTTGAGCCTAGTATTTTTGAGGAAGCCAACTAGAATGAACATTGGGTAGCAGCTATGAATGAAGAATTGGAACAAATCGAGAAGAATAACACCTGGGAATTAGTTCCAGGACCAAAAGATAAAAATTTCATTGGGACTAAATGGTGTTCAAGAACAAATTGAATGAAGATGGACAGGTTACTAGAAACAAAGCAAGATTGGTTTGCAAAGGCTATGCACAAGTGGAAGGAATTGATTTCAATGAAACATTTGCACTAGTTTCTAGAATGGAAGCCACTCAAATGTTTCTTGCCTATGCATGTTCAAGAAATATCAAAGTCTACCAAATGGATATTAAGTCAGCATTTCTGAATGGAGAATTATAAGAAGAAGTTTACATCGAACAACCTGAAGGTTTTCTACTATCAGAAAAATAAGACTATGTTTGAAAGTTAAAGAAGGCTCTATATGGTCCCAAGCAGGCTCCCAGAGCATGGTATGCTCGTCTTGATGGATATCTACATCAACAAGGGTTCAAGAAAGGTACTGTTGATAGCAATATTTATGTACAAATAGATAAAGGTAATTTAACAATCGTTGAGATATATGTGGATGATATAATATTTGGTAGCAATGATGATTGACTAAGTAAGAAATTTTCTACAAAGATGCAAAGTGAGTTCGAGATGTCTTTACTTGGTGAGATGACATACTTCTTAGGGCTTCAAATATCTCAACAAGATAACGGAATATTTATATGTCAAGGAAAGTACATCAAGGAAATTCTCAAGAAATTCAAAATGGAATATTGCAACCCGTCCTTACTCCGATGGTAACAGGTTTCAAATTGAGCATAAACGAATCATCTAAGGATGTGGATCAGAGGTTGTACAGATCTATCATTGGTAGTCTTCTATATGTAATAGCCTCCTGGCCAGATGTTATGCAAGTAGTTTGACAAGTAGCAAGATTCCAAGAAGCACCAAAAGAATCACATATTATTACCGTCAAAAGAATTCTTCGATATCTAAAGGGCACAAAAGAATATGGCTTGTGGTATCCCAAGGGTAACAATCTCATTATTCAAGGCTTTATAGATGCAGATTGGGCAGGAAGCGTTGATGATCGTAAGAGTACTAGTGGAGCATCATTCTATCTAGGTGGTTGTCTCGTATCATGGTTGAGCAAAAAGAAAACCTCAATCTATTTATCTACAGCAAAAGTAGAATACATTGCAGTGGCATCATGTTGTACTCAAGTCCTTTGGATGAAAAAAACTTTGCAAGATCTTCAAGTACAATTCAGTGAGCCTATTCCCATATTCTTTGACAACACTAGTGCCATCAACATCTCCAAGAATCCTATCATGCATTAAAAAAAAAAAACATTCCAATCAAATATCATTCTGTTAGAGAACAAGTCACTGAAAAGAATATCAAACTTGAGTATGTTGGTACAAAAGAACAAATCGTTGATATCTTCACTAAACCTTTACCTCATGAAGCATTTGAATATCTTCACCAGAATCTTGGGATTCTCCCAATTTCTCATTAGATTTTCCTTATTCATAATATCTTTGGTTGTATACCACACATTTCCCTAACATTTCCAGCGTTGTTCTAGCTAGGGAATGCGTTATTTTGGAGGCAGCTTCAATGCATGGTCTAGTGGCTCCGTTGCAATGTTTTCTTGTGATTGAGAGGTTCATCATTTCATGGGAGGAAGCCCTTGAGTGATATAAATCATATCACACATATTCTAGCCTTATACACTCTTATTATTTAGTGTTGCAGTGGTGATTTAGTAAATTTCTGAATATCACATTTTGTATGCCGAGTTTTTGATAAGAAACCCTTGCCAGATTCTCTTGTATTTTGTATAAGGAGACTAGATCTCAGTTCTTAATGAATTGTTGACTAATATATTATTATATCTACTTGTTATCCTATTTTTTGAGTTATAACCCTCATAATACTGTGCAGTCCCTTTTGTGCATTATTTCTGAGTAGCAGTGTTTGGGGTTTTTAGTCATATTCAGCTACACTAGTGTGGGAGGCCTGTTTACGTTACTTAGTTTCATTTCTTTCTGATCTCCTCTTGGAAATAGATGATAGAAGGATGTATCTAAGGGATCCAAGTGATGATTTTCATTTCTATGGCTTACATTTTTGAAATTACGTTTTTCTGTGAATGCATTGCTGAGCAGTCCAAAATTGGAATATCTTAAGATATTCCCAATACTAATTATTTTCCCTATTTTGGGATATTACAATGGGGTTGTGGCATGGGTTATTTAAAATTCATAATTAATATTTTTTTAAGCTCCTACAATCCCTCCCACTTTCACTTTTTGAAGCCCCTCTCAACCTAAGCATTTATATAAATTGTGATCCTCGTATCCTCCTTATGTAAGGGATTTCGCCATCTGAAATAGGTCATCATGGAATTTTTTCTCTAAATTTTTTCTATGAAGTTTCAGAAGCTGAGATTTTCATGAGGTGAAGCCAAAATCTTGAGGAAGCTCCTGTGAAAATTTCAGGTCAAGGTGCAAAATATTTGCGGAGATATGATCTATGGAAGTCAGTGTTTTTGTAGGCTCCTGAAATCCATCTCAAAGAAGTGACCTTGGGAAAATCGTCATAACTCTCTCTCTGAGTATCAGATTGGAATTATGTAAAAAGTTTCAGATAGTGCACGGACTATAGTTTTTGATCTATCAATTTTAGAGCCAAATGAAGAAACAGTTACACGTGGCATGCCGTACAAGTTCACTCTACTGAAACAATCTATAATTAGGGCATTGTGAGAGATTGGCTATAACTCTCCCTTGAAGAATCCAAATTGGGTCAGACCTATGACATTGGAAAGAAGACTCATAGGAATACAACATGACCAAAAATAAGATATTGGGGGATATGAAATAACATAGATACACCAAATTCAATATCGAGCTCCTAGAAGGCAAGAAAAAGCTAGATCATGTGTTGTCAAGGGTTGCAAAGGACCAGAATTTCTAGGGCAGCAAAGAAAAGAAAGGTGCAACAGAGGGTAGCATGAAAAGAGCAGAAACCAAGGTGCAAAACAACAACAAGAAGTTCATCACATGAAGTCTTCAAGTGGGTAGCACTGCATATAGTCACTGTAAAGGTATCATTGTACTAAGTCATTGTAAATACATTATTGTAAAAATTGTTCTAGTGTCTATTTGCCAAGAGTTGAAGAGGCAGTGTCGGGAGGTCTAGGATCATCATTAGGTGGTTGTTTCATAGTTAGGGTTATGGTCTAGTGTGTCTTATTCTTCTACATCATTATATATCATTGTAAAGTGGACCATTTTCCTTGGTACAGGAGTCCATATTTTATTCTTCTATAGGGTGGTAGGGTGGTGCTAGGGTGAGTTGTAGCTCATTGGGTGTTGGGGCATCCATTCAGTTGACTACTGAAGAATATTGGGCATTGGAGCATCCATCTAGTGGGAGATGGAGAAGAATGCTTTTCTAGATTCTAGGAAGTTGGAGCTTTATTTTCAATTGGAGTTGAATATTAAAGAATTATTAGAAAATAATTAGGTGGTTTTTGTCCTAGAGTGGGTTTCCACCTTAAAAAGTGTGTGCGTTTTTGTTCCTTTTGTTTGTTTCTATCATTGTATAAAAACTGATCATAATTGAAGATTAACTAACTATCTAATTGAAAGGAATACTAATTCACCCCCCCTCTCAGTATTTCCAACATTAATCCACTGAATTGAAAGAGTATGGTTAATCCTCTTACTTGCAACTAACGGATCTTGATTTGAACGGTCAGTTTTTCCACTATGATCGCCGAAAGATTTCAAGCCTTTTCTCCCCTCTACATTCACCACAACTACACCTGAAAATGAATCAAATTGGAGGGAAAATTGCTTATTAAAAGAAAAACCTCATATTTTTATTTTGCTAGTTACAACCAAACCATAGCTCGATTTGAAAAACCTTCAACACCATTGGAAAGCTCTCAATGAGCACTAAAATGGGCATCCTTTCATCTTTGGTGATTTGATACTTCACCTGGAAGACTTTTTTCCAAGAAGGGTGACTTTTCCGCTTCACAAAATCGAATTTCTTCACTTGCGACACTTGTACTTGGGGCACCAATTTTCCTTCATACTTTTCGATGCTCATGTCGATTTTCGTCATGAGTAACCATGTTTTTCTCATGTTTTTATGGCCCCCACTGGACCTCTTCTGTGTATCAGCATCATTGAGTCACCCTTGTTTAGAGCATCTGAGTTGAATCATCATCGCATCCATTGAGTATGTCCTGAGTCCCTTTTGTCTCCCACCACAGTCTTCCATCCTTCATTTCTTTGTACCTCTCTCATGTCGCACATTTTTTTCTTCAGTCATATTGTCCCATACACCCTCCGGAGTCAAGTCAGTAGTTTTCAGGTCATTCATGCCCTTTATCCTCTAACAAGGAAAGTCATCAGCTTGTAACTCAGTACCCCTCATTCCACCATCATCCCTGGTGTAAGTCTATCAGTCACTCTACTATTATCCCTCGTGCATTAGTTGAGGATTACTTGTTGCCTCACCTATCACGGACCTCCTTCTTTCGACATCATCTTATTCATTCCAAAATTCAGGTCTAGAGGGCAATGTACCTTGGTTCCAGATTCCACTCTTGTTCGGTGCCTCAGACCAGGAAAAGGGGCCCTTTATTGCCCTTTTACTTGATTGTTTCTCCATTCCATCTCCTTATGGCATGATTCATATTTGTATACTTGATGGTTCAGTGATGCAACAGATTGTACCAGTGATTCTCGGGTGTGTGTGAGATGTTTCATACCTCATGAGGGGGTAGCCCTTCAGGTAGCCCCCCACATACCTGGATGACCTATTCACTACATACTTGGATGCAGATCTATAGATTTGATGGTTTTAGCCTTAGCTGCTTGCAACTCCTTTTTAGTTTGCATGTATCATTCTGATTTTCAGAGCCCCTTCCTATTTTACAGGGCCTCTTCGGTTGTTATTATATCTCATTTACTCAGATATTATTGTTTAAGTCTTGGTTGTTGTCCCAGGAACAATATGTATGTGGGATCCATTCTATTTTTTATCTAGCTCATGTCTATGCTAGCATGTACTATATAGCTCAGTTCCATGTTTGTTGGGCACACCATTATTCTTTGTACTTTGTCATCTCAGCGGGTATAGGTATGCCTCGCCCGCCTCCTTTGAGAACATGTACTCACTCATAAAAGAGACTTTTCACACCTGTAAGTCTCGCTTCCTCAGGGTCTTGTCCTCTCTCACTTCAGTCCGTCTTATATTTCTTTCTCTCTGACTCCCCTTTGGTGTCTAGTGATTGTGTTCTTACCACGTACTTTGGTCATACTATTAGCTCCTAACGCTCGCACGTTGGGGGGAAATCTGTTACACCAATTTTTGGTCATCTAACCTGTTACTATTAGATGGACTAAATTACACCATATAAGACCAATTTTACCATAGTAAAATTGCTTTCACTATGAGAAATAATTTAATAACCCATATTTTATTAAATTACTTATGGTCTAAACAACAAACCCCATGAGGAATAATTAAATAAATTCTTATTTGTTTGATTTTCCTCTAGGGATAATTAACTAAACCACTTTTTAATTAATATTCCTAGTCATATTTAACCCACAACATGATAATTAATTATATAAATCATTATTTATCTTAGTATTCTCTAGGAATAATTATTTAAACATTATTCAATAATATTCCTTGTTAAATTTGACTAAATCACTTATAAAAAATGAATAAATCATTATTTATTTAATTGTTCCTTAACCTCATCCTTGAAACAATAACTAAATCATTTATTTATTTATTATTTATAAATAAAGAGATTTAACCAATTCTAAATTCCTTTTCCCTCTACCAAAAATAATAAAATATTCTAAGTAAGTTGGATCTAGATTTCGTTAATAATATTTTAAATATGTACCAATATCTAGACTAAATCAATATTTTGTTATAAATATAATGGTTTTCCACTCATTCACTACCTCTTTTTTATCACCTTTTGATCTATACTTTGGTCTGACTTTGATCCTCCATTATTGTCAAATTTTTTCTACTTTTTGCCTGTGAGTTCCATTTTTTTTAGGTTTTATACACCATCAAGAGAGAGAGAGATCTTGGATCTAAAGCGCTAAGGAAATACAAGAACCCATCCCATTGAGGGGGACTAGTAACATCTTTCTATGTTCCCTTCCCAGGTGTTATAATACAAAAAATTCTTATAAATCCTTGTCTTGTCTATTGGATATATGGAGAAACTCTTATTTATTTTTGTTTTTTAATATCTTTAACTACATAGATATGGATTTTTGTAGAACTTTTTTTTTATCACATACTTCAAATTTGAGGAAAATGACAACCACATTTGATGTTAAGGATATTTTTTATGCACAGCTAAAGTGATATTTTTTCGTACGCTTGCGATTATAATTCACACTGACATCTCCTGTGAGGAGGTATCAGGGAGCCTAGTGGCAGATGCGTTGATGGTCGTCATGGGTGAGTTGGGGTCTGAAATTTTGGGTTCATAAAAATAGGAGAATATCTTCATACCAATGGTCATCGCCTGTTACTAGGAAGAGATGTTCGTCCGGTAGCGAATCGTTGACCGGTGATCCTTTGGTCTGACTTGAGAGGTTTGTGATGAACTCGGCTAAAATTAAATCATTCTTGCTCTTCGGGGAGTGAAACTATAAGTCGAATTATTACAGAATGACTATCCAACAAGCGTACTTATGGTTCATTAAATGACGAGTGAGAAAGTATTTGATGGGGTTAATATCTGCGATGACTGTTGTAGTCCTTAAGATAACGTAGTGGTGAAGTTTTTGGACTGTGTATTAATGCTATGGTAGTATTTTCTTCATGATCATATCTTAATGTGGGGCCTGATAAGGTTTTTCTAACATAATATATTACATGTTCCTTTCCATCCAGGCCTTCCTAGAGCAATACTCTGGCCAAAGCGGTCTCAGATGCTGATAGATCTGGTATGTATTCCTTGTTGTAGTCTGAGGGACTGATCAATAGTGCTAAAGGTAATGGGTATTTCAACGCCTAAGAGGATTGTTGGGCTTTATTGTCTCATTTTAAAGGGATGTCCTGACGAAGGAGATGCAGGAATCCTTGGGCTCAAGTGGCGTAGTCTGGGACAAAATGTCTCAGAAAGTTGGCCTTTCCCTGCAAGCTTTGTAGTTTCTTGAGGGTTCGAGGTAGAGGCACCTATTTGATAGCTTGGACCTTGGGGGGGTCCACTCTAATTCCTTTTTGTGACATAATAAAACCTATAATTCATCTTGTTGTGATGCAGAAGATGCACTTGAGGAGGTTCAAGCGTAGGTTTTATTGTCAGCATTGTTGGAATACCAGTCGTAGATAATAGAGATGATCTGATCGCTTCTTGGATCAGACACTAAGGTCGTCCAAGTAGGCGAGGATGAGGTTTGCTAATTCATGAAATATATAATTCATGGTCTGTTGGAAATTAGCTCCAGTGTTGTTTAGTCCAAATGGCATCACCTAGTATGCGAATGTGCCCCATGGGGTGGTGAATGCGATCCTGTACTAGTCGATGTGACTTATTTGAATTTGATTATACCTAGAGAAACCATCCATGAAGGAGAGGGTCTCGTGTCCTACACAAGAGTCAATGACTTGGTTGATGAATTGGGTAGGGTAATTGTACTTTGGACAAGATTTGTTCAAATCGCTAAAATTGGTACAAACGCGTATGGTGCCTTGTTTTTTCATGAAGGGAACAAGGTTGGAAACCCATGATGTGTAAGCGATGGGGTAGATGAGCTCGAATTTGTGAAGCTTATCAATTTCTCATTTAATTTCTTCGGCCTTGGATGGGTGCAATTGACATTGTTTCTGGCGTACTAGTGGTACATCAAGTTAGGTGTCAATATGGTTCTCTACAATAGTAGGACTAAGCCCAGGAATTTCTGAGTAGTCCAACGTGAAGATATCTCAATACTCTTTTAATAAATAGTTGTAAGAGGTTATCTCGTCTCATGAACTTGCTACCCCTAGTGAGATTTCTTTGAATTTTTTCAGGATTTCGAGAGATATTCACCTTGATGGTAGGTGAAATGTTAAACATGTTCCCTTATTCGAATGCATCAGCTGTCGGAATGGGATTTTTGAACCAATCAACTTTCCCTAATGGAAGGAAATATTTTGATTCAATTGTATAAATCTCTTGGTTTTCTATCTTTTTAAGGCTAAATATTTTTTGGAGAAGAAAAAATGAGTGGTGATGCATCACATCCCACTGATAATCTGGCTCCCTCAATGCCTCAAGGATATCCTCATCTGAGTGGAAAAAGGATCCTAAGTGGGATTGGATCCTAAGGGGGATTGAGTCTACGCAATTCCATGAGGAAGATGTTCAGTCCTAATGGATTTGGTCTAAAAACATGAAAATATTCCATCGTTGATGTGATGGAACTAGATGCGGTCGACAGGGTGCAAATGGATTTGGTTTGCACCGTTGTTGGTATAGATACTCTCGTAGTTGCAGCTGACTCGTTGCCTATGACTAATGATAAGAAAACTCGAGTCATGGTTCTGATACATGATGATATGAATCGTATATGATGTATCATGTCATTGACGTTTGGTGGGGGAGGAATTTCTATTGTGGCAGCTTGCATGGGATGAAGTCTAGGTTCCTGATTAGGTTGAGAAATTTCTAGGATTTGGAAATTGTGCCTCGCGCAGAGGCACCTAAATTTTTCCATTAATGGGTGTGCCTCTATTTTGTGGTTATGGCCAGTGAAAATGGTGCATGGTACCATTGTGCCCACTGAGTATATTTTGTGGGAATGAACACTACTCTTCATCACTGAAGTGGACGCTTGGAAAGGATCATGCATGGGGGTGAGGGTCATTTGCTGCCATTTCCGAGATTTTGGTTTGGGTATGTCTAAATATTTTGGGGAGTGTAAACTTAATGCTTCTCTTGCCACTCGAAGCTTGGGGAAGTGTTCACATTTCATAGTATAGTGAAAATGTGAGCAGATCCAAAAATAGCAGTGTGTGATTTTCTCTTGGTTAAAGAGATGTCTCTGAGGGAGGGAGGAGACCATGTGAAATTTATTCATGAGGTTCTTCATTTCTTTACACTGATTGACTTGGTGGCTGATTCTATCACATAGCCCACATTTTGGCTAAGGCTGGACATGGGTCTACTAGGTCTATGCACCTTTTTAACTCACCTAACATGTTGGTATCCAAATGGGGTAGGATGTCTGGGGGAAATCTGCATTAAATTATGTTTTCTAAGCTCTGGATTGATGATATCCTGACAGTGTTTTTCTAACGAATGGATTATGTCAATTATTGGGCGTAATCGAGGGATATAATTGTCGCGCTGATCATGATGGTTTCCCTAACCTTGAATAATGTCATTCTTGGGTGTTCTCGTCGAGTTTGGTTGGTGACGTGATCAGGTACCAACAACGTAGTGCTTCTAGATATGGGAATGTGGCAACCACATGGTTTCGTGTGTTACACAATGCATAGGTTTATTTTCTCCGTGGAGGGTGGGTGGGGGTGACTAAGGGTTCCTCGACCAGCCACTTTTCTACTGACAGGAAGAGAAGGGACCTAATTGTCACATCCTCCTACGTTTTGGAGCTATCCATGGATTTTGTGTCAAATTCATCTTCTAGGGAGAGGCAAACTATGGCCATGTGTAAACTGGTTAGCGCTGCATGAAATCGAGGGATGTAATGAAAATGGTGTAGTGGGTGATCGCCACCACATACCTGACATGAATTCTGGATGGATATAAGGTCACAATGGTATAATACATGAATTGGATACTATTTTTGAAACAATTATAGGGCTGCACAGTTAGCGATGAAACGATCTGGTTCATTGCAGAGTGCACATCATTAGATAAGAGTGGGGGGGATGAACAGGGGTCGTTCTGGTGACTGTCGTGCCTCCTGCATGTATAATATGACATGAGGCTCTTCTCCATTTGACTGGATGGAGGGATCCTATTGATATGATTGTTTGATGGCATGTAAGGCATCTATACATCATGGTATTTCTATACAATGATGGCTGTAATGCCCATAATTTCTACAGATAGCGCATGCGTGGATGGTACACAATACCTTGCCTTGATTTTTGGTGGCTGGTTCCTTTTTACGGGAACTTGTTGCCGCGATATTTTCTTCGGAGCTTAGGAGAATTTTCAGTTCATCCAGCTCTGGGAAGATATGGGTAGGGTGGCCTACTATGTCGCATATGGAGCAAGGTTGTAATTCCCATTGTATGATGGGATTTTCTACCTTCTTCCTCTTTTTATGGGTTTTCTTGGTCGTGACAATCATTTTTGCGACAGGATTTTCCTTAGATGGTATGGTCACGGTCATTTCCTTAATAGGTGGGGCCTCCTCAAGAGTGAGGGGGATTAACCCTGTAGAGGTGATGCCTGTGACTCTTGTCATGGTAGGTGGGACCAAGTACCAAACTGGTATTGAAAAAGATACGTTTGTCTACACTATTATTGCCAAGACTTGTTCTGACACAAAACCAGTTGGAGAGTATAGAAAATGATTTTGGGAGACGACGTAGGATAGAGAGGCCACCGTGGCAGAGGCCTCGGTGTCATTAATTCTCGTCTCTGTCTCTTAGCTAGCTTCGATGCTTGATGTAGACATCATGCACACCGGAGCCCCTGTGATATCAACGGATGATTCTGGTATGACAAGGAGATCTCCTAGGAATGATATGAGGATAGAAAACAGTTTGAGTTGTCTAGGGCCATATTCTTGGTACTGTCTAAGCGTCTCAGTAGATGTGTCTACATAGGGTATAACGACATCGACATTTGTCATGGATCGCTTGTCGTGATATTTCAATTGATCGACAGTAATGATGCGGTCCTCATGGGGGAACATCATTGTTTGAAAGATAGAGGATGCTATGGAAAACATGACGTACATATAACTACTCCCAAGGATTATATTGTAATCCAGCTGAGCATCCAATACCTCAATGTCTATAAGGACCATCTTTCTAGCCAAGCAGACCGAGAAATTTTGTGTAATATTCCAGAATGGAAATAGTTGTAATAAAAGACATAATAATGTAAAACACAACAAATTTGAACATGAAATGAGAGGGATCAATATTTAGCCATCATTTTATTAAGATATCAGAAACAATATACAAAAATATCTTGAGGGTCAAGCCACTCAAACAATAAGAACAAGCCTCCAATGATCAAAACAATCAACACATGAGTTGTTGCAACTGTATAGAACGTTGAAGAGTAGTGACATCATTGCCTATATTAGTGTAGATGCTACTGTAAACATACATAAATTAAATATGGCTGATATAAAAAAAATAAATTCTCAAAAAAGAAGATGTGGGCTCTAATACATGATTTCTAGCCAACCCGGAAAAGATTGCTAGAAATACCAAGAAATATACAAGGTGACAAATAACCCTGGGGTTGAAATGTCACTGAAAAATGGAACTGAATAGAATGAGGCTATGACAGATCTGAAATTCTGATTTCCTCCTCCAATGGTATTTCTATATAGAAGGCTGATCCCTCTACTCAGAAATAGACCCTCCTGATGAGCTCAATGAACCCTCCCAGCAACTGCCTCTAAAAATAACATAGTTATGGTTTGTAACTGTGCTGTGAGGGATGGTATATGGTTGGCCTGATGTAAAATATATATAAATATGCCTAGGATCCCTCCTCGCTGATCCTCCAATGGATAGGCTACCTCTCCACTGAAAAACAAGCCGAAAAATAGCTCTATGTGATCCTCCTTTGCTGCACCCTGCAACACAACCCAGCTCTAAACATAAACTGCGTTGTAGCTAAAGGAGGTATATTGGCCATAATTTTAGAATGAGGAAATGCAGCTCAAGAACCTCTCCTTCCCTGAAAATGAGGTAGGGATTCCTGATCAGGAACACCCTTGTGCTAAACAGCACAACAACCCTGCTAAACAGCAAGAGGAAGCAAAGTCTAAATAGACCAATATCAAATGATAATCTAAAACATGAATAACATTGGTTGACATCCCATCCATATATAGTATGTGAGCCTTATCACATTTGGTCCCATCCATACTTTCCACTAAGCTCATGCAAGTTGTCCTCCACTAAAACTGCGTTGTCTCATCATGAATTCCACTCCTCCATGACAACGCTATTGACTTGGTCAAAGTTGACCTCTTCAACATGTATCTCCTCCAATTCACATCCAACGGTGCTTAATCCAGCTGCTTATTCTTCCTCCTTTCACATTAGGAGTGTTATTATTCTTCAAAAAGGGTTTTAAGGGCCTCCCTACCCACTTATTCACCTACCTAGTGACAAAAAAACTATAATATTCCATTTAGATGAAGGCTAAATTTTGGAATATTATAGTCCTCCCTCCAAAAATTTTCTTGTCCTCAAGCTACTGTAAAGGGAGAGAAAAATTCCTCCTCTTGTGGCCTCCTCATCAATAGTCCCCACCACTGCTCAAAATAATCTTTAATAAATCTTCCCTCCAATGGCTCCTCCCAAGTATGCAAAACCAAATGGCTCACATCATGAAAAGGTGCAATGTGTAAGTGGAAACCTTCTTGTTGTCCAATGGCCTCCTCAAGGTAGGAGTGATGAAAAATATGGGGAATCTCATTCCCAATGAGAGACTCCCATACCCATGCTATCATTCAAATGAAATGAGCCATTATAGGTAGCTCATGAAATAAATCTTCAACCCCCTGTTTATGTAATGTATTGAGGCTGCATGGAGAGATTAAAATTTTCCACCCAAGTTGTTTATCTCTCCATTTATGGTATGTATGGGGCTGCTGGTGATCTTGGGCTGAAATTTCATGGCCTCCAAAAATGGCCGAAGTTACCCCACCAAACAAAACATCCATGAAGTGTCCCCTCCAAGAACTCAAGTTCTCCAAATGGCTCCTCCCACATGAAGAATAGAGATGTAGTGTGGAAATCATGGTTTTCCCATGGTTTCTCCTGAAACATGCAATATATAAAGTATGGAGAATCATAGTCCCTGTTAGCGCTCGATTCTGCCACAGGCTGAAGAAGGCAAAACTCGAGGCAACATCAAACCAAGCTTAGCCTCGTAGCTAGCCCTACGAGGACAGGAGAGGGCTCTCTCCGGGTCTATCTCGGCGGAAAATTTTCAATGGGGCTGAGATGACCGATAAGGAAAACTAATATTAGGCTAGTAAACTGATGGAAAAGGGGTTTTTTAATAAATGGGGTTTTCTGGGCTGTGTGGGGCAAAGACAGCAAGAGCAGAGATTAAATAAAGAACGCAGATTATCTCCTGAGGCAAGGTAAGCATGAAGTTTAGCAATTAAATTTAGATTAAATGGAATGGCTGGACTGTTGAGGAGTTGACAAGGGCATAGAAGATGTATCCTTGTCAAGCAGAAGAAAACATTAAATATGAACAAACTTAAAGGCAGAGCATATAAATTATGAATTCTACCTTAACACTTCATTTGTTCAAATGGAAACGATCATGAAATGACATGAACACATAACAGGCTACATATGAAACAAAAGAAAAAACATTTGCTAAATTTCAAGCCACAAGAATCTCAAGAAACAGAGTTGTATTGCTCCATTAAAATCTCTATCTAAAACTGTACAATAAAACTCTGTTTTTCTCCTACACTAGCTCTCAGAACTCTCTCTGACTCTGCCTTCAACCGTGCTCTTTTATCGTTCAGATTTGCCTCAACACTAACAGCGATTTTCTACATATCTTCTAAAGTTGGCAGATCTCTATCACGAAGGGAATAAGCCATCTCCGGATCAAAGCCATCCGGGAATTTAAGAAGAGCAGAATTTTTAGACGGTCTCAAGTCATCTGGAATTGCATTGTACACCGTATTGAATCTAATAATATAATCCTGAACAGACTCACCAGGATTACGTTTGATACTTGTATATTCTGAGGTAATCTGCAGCGGATCCTTTTTCATCTCCCATCGATCTAAAAACTGATCCTGAAGTTCTTGCAATGTGTTGATACTTCTGGCTTGTAGAGCTCTGAACCATTTACGAACTTCTCCTCCAAAAGTCTGAGCAAACAATCTCATTGAAACATTTTTTGCATCAACTTCATGCAGATCCAAGAAGTCTGTCATTCGAATGATATGCTGCTGAGCGGATATACTCTGTGGAGTGCCATCAAATATGGGAATTTTGCTTTGGTAATCAGCAGGCATAGGATCTAAATTGGCTGGCAAAGCAAGAGGTGCAAATCTGGCTGCCATGACTCTTGGCGGATTGATGATAATCTGCTGTCGAGGAGAAACAGGAGGACTAGGAGCAGTAGGTCTGCGAGGTGTATTTGGTGGAGACGGAGGAGATATTACTATGGATTGCTGATCAGAAAACTCAGGCTGAACCGGAATGGTAGGGATAAAGGGAGGCTCAGTAGGAATTCGTGAACTAGATGCAAATTCAGATGGTTCAAAAGTTTGTGGATCAGATTCAGTGAACTCAAGAGTGTTGGTATCCACAATGGAGTTTTGCAACTGTCTATCCAAGTAATGTGAAACAAATATATATTGCAAATCTTCGGTAAACAATGGATCCGGAACTAATCTTGACAACTCAGTTTCAGAAAAATTTACAAACAAGGATGTTTCAAATCGTGCATCGAAAGGAATTTCATCAACATATATAATTTTCACAGGACAAGATGCAGATCTGGATAGCACTCTGGAATTTTCAAAACTCACTTGACTTTCTCTTTCAGAACTTTCTTGACTTCCTTGCCTTCTAAGGATCCTAGGAATCAGATTTGGATTTTCAAATACTGTTGGTGGATCAGGGTCAGGATTCGCCCTAGTATTCCTTCTTGAAGCCAGTGTATTGATCTTCTCGGGATAAATTTCAAGGAACACAATCAATTATTTTCAGCCTTTCGACTTCTAGACTCAATCATCCAAAGGGTCTAGAACGAATAAGTATACTGGGGTGATTTACAAATCGAGTGCTGCACTCACAAGCTTACCGGAGATCGACTAAAGCAACGTTTATCTACTACCGCTTATGCATAGCAAAAGCGTTTCGAAAGCTACCTGGCGTGACTTCAGACTCCGTCTAAGACTCATGGAACAAACACATCAACAAGCAAACCATTGAGATCTTCCCCAGTATGGTCGCCACTATGTTAGCGCTCGAATCTACCTCAGGCTGAAATGAAGTAAAACTCAAGGCTACATCAAACCACGCTCAGCCTCGTAGCTAGCCCTACGAGGACAGGAGAGGGCTCTCTCCATCAATCTCGAGAAAATGAGCAATAGGATGCGAGATGACTTACGATAGGAACTAATTTTAGGCTAGTAAAGAGATAGGTAAGTTTGATTTTTTGGTTTTTGGGTTTTCGCTGGAGAAATGGGAAAACAGATTTTGGGTCCGGGGATAAGGTCAGACCTTTGCAGATTTCGAGTTGGGGCGAGGTAGGTGAATGTCTTGATGATTTGATTGGATATATGGATAGATTAGACCGACGAGGAGCTGAAGAGGGCAAAGAAGAACTTGGATCCTCTCCAAACAGCTGAAAACATATAGAACTAACTGAATTCAAAGGCCAAGCACTGTAAACAATGGATTCAACCTTATACACTCATTCAATTTAGTTCAGAAGCATAATGAAGGGATGGCATACATTAAACATGAAGAAACTTACAGTAAACAAAGAAGAAACACCATCAAGAACAGAACACCACAAGGATCCCAACAAGTGCCGCAAAAACCCCTGATCTTTCCTTAGCCAAAATATGAAAAATATGTACAATGGTATCAAAAGTATCCCAAGAGTCCAACCTCTCCAACCTCTGAAAATGATTGAGAAATTACAATATATAGATCACTCTAACACCTTTCCTCACCTCTAGGGGTCGAATTCCCTCTTCAGGGATCAGTTTCAACCAATTCTAATCATGGAACTACAATCTAGGCAACTAACAACTTGCCTCTAAAAGAGTGGAAACTGATCCATTACATGATTTTTTACCCTTTTGAGAGTGAATCTTCTAGAATAGATAAAAATAAGCCAAAGTTACATGCCAAACATGAATTTACATCATAAAAACCCAAGAATTCCATCCACAAGCAAAACTGGTCCATACTAGGCGAAAATCTGAGCTGGCAGTTGAAAATTCAGCAAAAATTTAAGTGGGTCGCATTTGAGCCGAGTGGGTCGCACTTTTTCCAGCCTGAATTTGAGGTACTTCCCGGCATACAAATTGAGCTCGTGATAGCTCGTTGGAAAGCCCTGGATGTTGAATATCCAACCCAAGTGGAATTTCTGAATTTGGAGCTCATTTGACCCTCCAAAACCTCATTCTCCCAGAGGTACTTCCTGCTGGTGCAAAAGGTGGCAGCAAGGTGGTTTTCATGGTGTTTTTGAGCTCTTGACCATCCAGATTTTGATGAAATGCTTAGTTGATTTCTAAGGATGCATAACTAACCATGAAAAATCCAAAAATACAAAAATTTCCTTCAGTAAGTGTCCCAAAAAAAAGTGAGCGTATGAGGGTGAGACCCACTTAACTGAAAAACCTGTTTTTTGACCCAAAAATTTGAAAATGACAAAATTTTCTCCGAATTTGCCCAAATTCAGAGTGGAGGTCCTCCATCATGTGTCCTGCCCAGTCAATGAAGCCTCAGCCAAAATCCAAAGTGGATTAGGCCTTTTCCTCCATCTTAGTGCTTCGCGCAACCTCCTCTTCAGAATCTTCATTCTCGCTTTGCAGACATGCATGCGAGCCCAATAATGGCCTTTCATGTGACGAAGCATGTCTTTGTCTCAATTGGCCTTCGCCAACAATTTCTCCAGGTGAATTTTCACATGTGTGAGTACAGTATCTCGGTCAGCTGGTGTCATGTCACCGGGTCTCTTTCGATTCCACTGTCGGTCCTCACGGATTCGACGCAACTCATAATATGTGAGCTCATCCTCAAGATGTTTGTTGCGCTGCTCCAAATAGTTAATCACCCACTGAGCCTTCTGCAATTGATCTTTCAACTTGTCATTCTCGGCCCTTTGCTCCTGGATGACTTCCCTCTGTTTCGAGCTGGGAGAGCTCGCATCAACATCAATGACTGTGAAATCTGTGTCCCGGCCTCCTGATGGGCCCTCATCATGCATGGGCCTCTTGCCCCTGTCCTGTACCTGTACCTGCGCTGAAGAAGAAGGCGAGACCCCTTCCACATCATGTGGAGATAATACTCGCTCTGCTGATGAAGTCGTCAAGACCCCTTCCACCTCATGTGGAGATAATACTCGCCGTGTCGCTGCAAATAAGGCCCTGTGGCCTCGCTGATATGTCTGAACCAAAGGAGTGCTGATATGCTCAACCTCAAGCATGTCTGGCTGGTGTGAAGGCTCTCCTGCATCATGAACTGTCTCGGGAGGCGGCTGTGGCACTCTGAAAAAGTCTCTAGAAATGAAATCCTCCCAAGTGATGCCCTGCTCTGCCAACTGATGCAACACTATGATCTTGATCAAAGCGTAATGGTATATACTCCTGTACTGCTGCACTGGGCTTGTCTTCTTTTGCACAAACACCACCATCCTCTCTATGTTGCGATATATGAAGTACGGAATATTCATCATACGTACCCTTGTGAAGTGCATCAACAAACGAATATGGTACGCAAAGAGACGGGCATATCTGCCCTCACAACTAAAATACTGAATAATGAGTTTCATCAGCGGTGCAAACTCATCCCTCAAGAATCTGAATGGAAAAACTCTGCCCAAGTACCTCATATATCCAGTCTTAATGTATGGCTCATAGTGGAATTTCTCTAAATGCTGACGTTTGTTCCATTCCTCGCCCATGTTTGGTATGCCAGTGGCTTGAGCAATAGTCAAGGGTGACAAAATGAAATCAACACCGGCAAGATTTACCCGGCCATCCCGTAAATGTAGAACAAACAAACGAGCCAATTCACGATGAAGCCGGGTTTGTGCAATCATCTCACAAAATCGGAAACATGACAAATACCGAAAACAATCCATTGCTATTGGACATGCCTGCAACCGAGCCAAAGAAGTAGGCTCCTCTCTGCGATGATTACCACCTCTGACAACTCTATGAGACCCCTGTGGCACATTACCTTCAGTCGTGGAATCACTGCCTGACCCTTGCTCATACACTGACTCTGTCTCTGACATGGCTTTGAACAAGATATTGGCACTATGTATACTGATATAAATGCAGTGAAAACAGAGTTATAATGTATGTTTCAACACCCAATAAATATCCCCCACTGTCAAAGCACCATAAGGAAACAAACAATGATAACAACTCTATTTTAGGTGGATTGAGATAGAAGCACAGTCTCTGTTTTAATTGCAAGTGAAATTTGACAAATGGTAGCAGGCAGCCTTTAGAATATTGGATAAACTTTGTCAAAGGGAACAATGAATCATAAGACAGTGTTTGTCAATGGGCAGTGAACAATGAGTATAAAAATGTGTTTATCAATGGGCAATGAGACACCATATGACAATGATCACCATGACACAAAAGCCATGACAGTGGTAAAACAATAATGATGACCACGGTGGTATAATGGGTGTGAAGACAGTGGGGCTTTGACAATACATGCAAAGGTGGATATATCAATCATATAAGGTGGGAAAATACTCATAAAACCATCCATATGTATTTAAAAACCCTGAGGAACAAATCTTCCATGAATGTAGGGTTTCACTTTTCCATTCAAATAAATCAATTTTCCCACTTCAAGACATCACAACCATATTTAAAATCTACTGAGCATTGATTGAAAACCTGTTTGAAAGCAGCTGGAGTCGATTCCACATGAATCTGGGCGTAAATATGAATTTTCTGGGCTTTGTTTTTAAGTGGGTCGCATCTCCCTCAAGTGGGTCGCATGCCACAAGTGGGTCGCATGCGTTCAAATTTACACTGGCCAAAACGCACAAGTGGGTCGCATCTGCCAAGTGGGTCGCATCCCCCTCAAGTGGGTCGCATGCCTCTTGCCACATAGTGCATTTTGCAGGAAGATTTTGGAGGCCTTCCCGGTGTCCAAATTGGGCATGTGATAGCTCGTTGGAAAGCTCTTGGAGTCTAATTTCCAACACAAGTTGAATTATGCAATTTGGATTTCATTTACCCTGTCAAAAATTAAATCTCCCAACACTAGTCAAAATGATCAGAATGAGGCTGCCTCAAGGCAGAGTGCGGTTGCAGCCAATGTTTGAAGGTCTTCCTCAACTCCAAATTGAGCTCATGATAGCTCATTGGAAAGATATTTTTGTCTAGTTATCATTTGACTCATCATGCAAGTCATTTAGCCAACCATGCTAGGAGAAATCTTGATTTTCCCAAGGTCACTTCAGAGGTGTATTCAATTCTCCTGAGGCAATGGTATTTTTGATATTTCTCTAAAACCATGATACCTGTGTAAAAAGTGAAGGAGGTTTTTCATCCTTGGCATGTTTTGGACAAAAAAATCTCTCAGTTTTCCAAAATTCATCTTTTATTTCTCTGAAACATCTTTTGAGTAACACTTATCCCGATGTGTGAAACAAGGGATTTTGTCGAAATGAAGCGAAATGAAGGGGATAAAGGACTTCTAAATTCTTGGGGAAATTTTTGGAAGTAGGGAGGGATGTTAGGAAGCAGGGGAAAGTTGAATCTCTGAGATTGAGTGAGGGGAAGGGGTCCAAAAGGGAAAAACACAGGCCTAGCCTAGAAAATTGCCAAGTTGTGGCAAGAAACTAGGGTTTGTGCAAAAATGAGGAATTTTAGGGATCTCAGTGATGGGAAGTGTTTAATAAGGTATATTAAGGATAGGGGAAGGTGTGTGAACATCAGGATACAAGTTTTTCCGATGATTTGACCGTCCAAGAGAAATTACCTCCAAAACCCTAGGAGAGGGAAATGGACCTTACCTAGGCACAACTGAAGCATGAACGAGGTGTAAAATGACCCAACGGAACTTGACATGATGATGAAAACCCTCTGAATGATGGTACACTCAGCTAAATGGTGACATGGACTGACATTTGGACAAATTTGAAAAGAGTGAAAACCAACCCTAGACCTAATGCCTAGTGATCAAATTTTGCTTGAAGACTCTTTGAAATGACAAAATTTGACCTTGACACCTTAAAATCACTTTTTAAGAGCATGTTTGATCACTGGAGGAAGGCTGCAAAGACTGACTCTAACAGTCCCAATGGGCACCTTCAACTCTTGTGCCACTCTCCCAACAAAGCTTCCCATAAACATAAGAACATCACCAATATATGGAAGCAAAAACAAATGAAAGAAAGTTTCCACATGACAACCGGGAGGTGGATCATAGTTCCACATATGGAACTAACACAATGCATCCCCTGCTTGCCTCAAAAAAAAGAATAACAAGTGTCCTTTCAGCCACTTGTTTGCTGCCACAATCATCCTACAAGATAGGATCATAAAGGTAACATGTGTTGCCAATGGTGCACACCAAGAATCATGTGGCCTCCGCCACAAACCACCGATATCATGGCCATCATCAATGCTGAAAATGGCCTCAAGTACATCACCATACCATATAAAAGAAGGAATGACCCTCCTTGGTACAGCATGTTGTTCATATAAAGTAAAGGAGTACAAGTTATAATGCAAAAATGTACCTTCTCTAATATGTACTTTGGTCATTGAGCTGAAATGGCTCAACTAAAACCTCTCCCTAACCTTCAATGAGTAGGGAAGTGGTTGTGACAACCTCTCCATCACCATCCAGGCTATGCATCTCTCCTCATGTTGATATACATCCTGCTGAATTCCCTCCCAAGTGAACTCCTCCATCAAGGAATGATATGCATCAAAGTGCATGGAAAGAAAGTCCACATGTGTTGCGTGTAGCAGCTTCCCCTTGAGTGCAGAAGCTCTATTCAAGAAGACTCTGCCATAAGAATATATGATCTCATCATCCACCATGTATCTATCATCTCCCTCCGAGTCATCAAGAATCATGCAAGCGCCAAGATCCTTGGAGTATTCTACCAAAAGTTGAGACCTCCAATATGGATCAATCCTCCTAAGAGACAGTGTTGAAGATATAAAATGTGAGGCTCCACACATGCTTTTGTCTTCACCTTTTACATCCCCCATGCCAAATTCATCCTCCAAAGTGCTGCTCATGCTCAAGCAGAAGTGGTGGCCTCTGGAAGTTCGCCTCCCATGAGAAGCTACCATCCAAAAATGATCTCCTAATCTTGGCCAATTTAAGCATGAGTGGCATCCATCTACTCCAATGTATGGAGGATTCCTTCCTCAAAGGAAGTACCCTCTATTTCTTCAAATACATGGAGAAACTCCCTTGCACCATGGTGATGCCATCCTCCATCTCTGCAGAATATGTAGTGAGAGTGGGTAAGGCTGAAAATGGGAGAATGTCTCCCTCCTCCTTGAGTCTATCCCAAACTCTCTGTGTTGTATTAGACCCCTCCAAAGTATCCACCCCTTTAGGATCTAAGAGTGGTGAACCAAATGGAAATATGTCTCTCAACAACTCTAGATCTGATGGCCTCCTAGGTGGAATGCCCCCATGTAGTGAGACATCAAAATCTAAAGTGGACTGTATATATGTGTGGACTGATTTGTCCCTCCTTTCGCTATGTAATATAGTCTCCTTATTCTATGCATAAACCTCCTGAAATAGATAAGGGTGAATGCTCATCATCCCTTGATTCTGATCCTTCCTCCCTTCTCTTTCCATCTGCCAAGATTGACAATCCACAATAACTTACACATGGTGCTCTGGATTTGTGCTTTTGTTTCCACATGTTATATCATTTGGAACTCCTTGCAAAGACACAAGAGCTCCTCTAATGGAAGCAATGGATCCCTTCCCATATCCATGTGGTTATGGATCTCCTCCTGATGGTACAGTGTTGTTAGCTCTTCTTTGCTCCAATATTTGAAAATGCCTCATCATCAATGAGAGACCCTATATATTGGTCTACCCTTGAAGGAGGAATCTCCATGTCCTCATCTATAGAAGAGGGCTCTTCAAGACGTAGGTATCTTGCCCTTGGCAAGGTTTTATGCATGTTTTTATCCCTTTCAACAGAAACGTGGAGAGGAATTGGTAAAATGGATCTCTCCAACTCATGCAAAGGCTTTGAGTTTTTGGGTTCAGCAAAAGATGTTTCACAATGTTTAATATCAAATATCCTCACTAATTTCTTAGTAAACCCTGCATAAGTATTTATATTTTCATGATAACATGAAGTAGAACTATAAAACTACCAATAATGGGCCATACCTTTGAGGTGCAGTGCTGCTAATCTAATGGCCTCCTTTTCTGAAACTTTGTGTAGCTGAAAATAGGAATCTAGCTCCTTCACCCAAGCCTTCGCTATGAAATTTTCTGATCCATCAAAGTTATATAGAAATATTCTACCTATATTGCTTCTATTATGGTTTCTAGATCTTCTGTCTTCCTTGAGTTGGCAAAACCCTTGGAAGTCCAAGTGCTCTTTGAATCTCCATGTTTGAGACTCATACTCCTGAAGATAGTCACTCAAGGTCTCTTCCCTTGGTTCATCTTCTTCCTCCATTCTTCTTGCAGTGAATGTGGGAAATAAAATGCATTGTAGATCTACATGTGTGGCTAAATTTCTGCACCTAGCATGTGAATATCTAGGGCTTCCTTCCCTTTCAAACCCTCTTGGAAATTTTCTACACCTCTCCCCTTTCATCTCCTTGAGATCTCCCTTGATATTTTTCACAGATTGGAAAAGAAGCTGGGAGATCCTTTCTTCCTTCATTTCTCCAAATAATGGAGTCATGCCTTCTTTTATTTTGTATAACTTCTTCTTTATATGATAAGAAGATTCTCCTTCTAATCGCATAATGTCTTGAGTGCACAGGCTGAGCCAAGATTATGCTCTAATACCACTGTAATATTCCAGAATGGAAATAGAAGTAATACAAGATATAATAATGTAAAACATATCAAAAATGAACATGAAATTAGAGGGATCAATATGCAGTCATAATTTTGTTAATATATAAGCAAAAATATACAAAAATATCTTGAGGGTCAAGCCACTCAAGCAATAAGAACAAGCCTCCAATGATCAAAACAATCAGCACATGAGTTGCTGCAACTGTTTAGAATGTCGGAGAGCAGTGAAAACACTGTCTATATCAGTGTAGTTGGTGCTATAAACATACATAAATGAAATATGGCTGATAGAAACAAAATAAATTCCCATAAAATAAGATGTGGGCTCTAATACATGATTTCTAGCCAACCCGGAAAAGATTGCTAGAAATACCAAGAAATATACAATGTGAGAAATAACCCTGGGATTGAAATGTCACTGAAAATTGGAACTGAATAGAATGAGGCTATGAAAGATTTGAAATTATTATTTCCTCCTCCAATGGTATTTCTAAATAGAAGGTTGATCCCTCTACTCAGAAATAGACCTTCCTGATGATCTCAATGAACCCTTCTAGCAACTGCCTCTAAAAATATCGTAGTTCTGGTTTGTAACTGCATTGTGAGGGATGGTAGATGGTTGTCCTGATTCCATAGATATATAAATATGCCCAGGATCCCTCCTTGTTGATCCTCCAATGGATAATATACCTCTCCACTGAAAAAAAAGCCCAGAAATAGATCTATGTGATCCTCCTTTGCTGCACCTGCAACACAACCCAGCTCTAAATAGAAACTGCACTGTAGCTGAAGGAGGTAGCTTGGATAGAATGCTGGAATGAGGAAATTCATCTCAAGAACCTCTCCTTCCCTGAGGATGAGGTATGGATTCCTGATCAGGAACACCCTTGTGCTAAACAGCATAGCAACCCTGCTAAACAACAAGAGGAAGCAAAGTCTAATTAGACCAATATCAAATGATAATATAAAACATGAATAATAGTAGCTTACATCCCCTCAATATATAGTATGTGAGCCTTCTCACATTGGGTCCCATCCATACTTTCCACTAAGCTCATGCAAGTGGTCCTCCACTAAAACTCCGTTGTCTCATCATGAATGCCACTCCTCCATGACAACGTTGTTGACTTGGTCAAAGTAGTCCTCTTCAACATGTATCTCCTCCAATTCACACCCAAAGGTGATTAATCCAACTCCTTATTATTCCTCCTTTCACATTAGGAGTGTTATTATTCTTCAAAAATGGTTTTAGGGGCCTCCCTACCCACTTATTCACCTACCTAGTGACAAAACAAACTATAATATTCCATTTAGATGAAGGCTAAATTTTGGAATATTACATTTTGATAGAGACCGAGGGGAGTAGAAGGGTGCCCGCTGTATGCTCTGAGTGTGATATCCGCTAGCTTCAGATCGTGAGACCCTAGCTTTTGTCAGACGTTCTTTGACATGATTCATGTGGATGCACGCTCGTCAATGATACAACGGTGGATAGTGATGTTTTATACTGACACCAGTATCTGGAAGGCGAGCAACGAAGGAATCCTAGGGGTGGATTTATCTAAATAAAAATCCATTAGGCATGAGTCGACAAGGTCGGTTGCACCTATAATGAAAAAATTTAGGCTTTCCTTTGCTTTGGGAAATATTACAGGACTTCCAAATCTAACATGGTAGCAAAAGATTGAGCTAGAAATCGCACAATGCTATAATTATGGGTCACTTTGGAGTTGTTTCCTACTTTCCTAGTTGGTCCCTTAGCCATCTTTGGAAAAGGTTCACTAGGAATTTTTGATATAGTCAACGGTGCTATTGGTGCAGTCATTCTAGCCCCTGACGAATTGGTGTCTGGTGGGGTATCATAACTTCCATTTCGTGTTTGAAAAAAAATTTCTTCGCTAGTTATGTAGATTTCATGGATGTTTTTTCTGGAATCTTCGAGGGGTGTTTGTTGTTGTTGCGTAATAACCACCCCTTGGTGGGGGAAGGGCTCCTGCATTACAACTATTTATTGTGTGGGTCCCCCTTGTCCTCAATTTCCCTTAAGCTTCTTCAGCTCTGGGATTTCGGGACAGTGATGAGTGTAATGGCCATACTCATCACAAATTTCACAAGAGTGGTTGGTCTGAAGAATTTCCCTCTTATTCTTCCCTTGGGAGTTAATTCGGTCCTGGTTTTGATTTCGGTTGGAGTTGCCCCGTGTAATATTCCAAAATTTCCACATCATATTTGGAATATTAGAGTCCTTGATTTTCTTAATCAATTAAGTAAATAAAAGGGTGGAGGTATCCACAAACCTCAAAGATGAATAATATCCACTTTTTATGTGTGTATGTGGATATTTTAGATCTAGATATAGAATCATGGAGTAGTGGAGTAGCTCCATTAATGGAGATCATGTCTCACTTATGAGATAGATTATGGAGGATAAACCAGTCAAATAAGATCATGCATCTTAAATATAAAATCATGAGGTTCTTTGATATGGTCAACTGAGATCATAATGCATTCAAAGAAGATCATTAAGCACTTATGATAAGATAGTGGAGGAAGTGATGCATTTAATGCATGCATGATGGAGAGGGTGATCACCCCATATGAACATGATGGAGAACATGGATCATGTTTATTCAGTCAACATTGACCAAATCAACAACGCAGTCAAACATGGAGACTTTTTCCACATGTACAACGCATATTTGGAGTGGGCCCAGGCTATGGAAGGCTCATGCTTATAATGAAGGTTAAGGCACAATGGAAGGCATGATTTGGATTATTCATCTCTTGATCTGTTTAGATCTAGATTTGTCTAAGGACATTTCTATGCAAACTTGGGCTATTTAGCAGATTTTGTAGGGTGTTCCCGAGCGGGAATCCCACCTCTTTCTTTGAGTAGCTCTGGAAAGAGGATTGTTCTTCATTCCATATCAGGCATTGGTTCCATCTTCAGGAGGTTGTTTCTAGCATTTAGCTAGGAAACCAGTGGAGGATTCATCCTACCACCTTGTTCTTCAGATTCACCCTTTTAGTAGCAGTAGATATACATTCGACATTCAGGCCATTGGGTTTTACCTCCATGCAGCAGCAGTCCCCTCAAGGATTGCGTAGTTCAGTCTTGTAGATCTAGAGGAAGGAAGTTTCAAGTATTTTAGCTGGAAATCCTGTGAGGGATAACCTCCTCACATTGGATCTATTATTTCCATCACTCAGGAGCTTATTTTCCACATCTAGCAGTAGGCTAAAGAGCCTCCCTCTCTGACAGCGCGGTTTTCTGAAGCTGTTGATCATTCAACATCTATTTTTAGTGGAGGAGATTGAAGGAGCTAGATGTTGAGCTTTTAGCCCAAGAATCTAGTGAAGGGATCAACCCTTCTTTCATAGATTTGATTGTACATCATTGCAGCCATCATATCATCAAATATAGCTTCAGATATGCATTTGCCAACATCATATATGTGAAGCCCTAAGGGGAAGGTTGTCTTATACTTATAGATCTGAGAAACCTCTCCTGGGTTATCTTGGGAATCCATCATAAAGCCCAGATCTACAATTTCAGCATCATCCGAGCTCCCATTCTACCTAGATCTGACTTTTTATCATATAGGTAGTTGTAGTCCCTATGTTTGCAGCAGGGATAACATAGTATACCTTCCAACAGAGCAGCAGTTACGCAGTTCCTCTTGGGATATCATTCCAGGGTAATTCTAGGCTACTTTTGTTGCTTGAGTCTTATATTTTGAGCACTGCTGTACTTTTTTTTTCACCTCCAAATTAACAAAATAGCTCAGCTATTTCTGTGCATTCTGCTATGTATGTAGATTTATTGTTTATCTTGCTTCATTTCTTATATTGTGTTTAAGTATTAATACTGTTATCACTCAAAAATTCCCAGAACATCATTGTTTCAAGTTTTTTTTTTATCATGGGTCAAAATAGGGTCTTGGGAGTCATTTCATGAATTTGACCAAAAGGGAGTATTAGAATTTTAGGTTTGAACCTTCCTTAGTGTTAAAAAAATCCATTTTAAACGTTTTTTATGTCAATTCAATCATCATTTCATCATTCATTTCATTTCCATGATTTTTTCATCAAAACTGGCCAATTTGCTAAGAAACCTTACTTTCCTAGTGCCACTAGTTCAAAAAAGTCATTTTGAGCTACGAAAGCGCTGTCTTTTCGTAGCCCAATATGAAGCAAAAACTCTGTTTTATGGTTTTGAGTAGTCAACTTCCAAGGAGGTTTCGAAGCACCAGAAAACGAATTTAGGAAAACTGAACAAGGTTTTCCTTCCTACTAGACTTAACTACATAAACCTCTCTCATTTTCATCAAATTCATTAGGAGGTGGGAGAAATTGATAAATTAAAATGCGCTACGAAACTATTATTACAAAAGGTCCTGCACATGACCGTTTAGCAGTCAACTTCAAGTTCAGCTTTTGGCCAAATGAAAAAGTGTTTTGGAATTATAAAAGAGGTTTGTTTTAATACCTCCCCCAGCTACAAAAACCTCTATCACTTTTCTCACAAGTGTTATCACTTTGGAGATACATGGATTTCTTTGAAGCCCTATTTTCAAAAACAAAGTTTTCATGTTTTACACATGTTTTTCAAAGGCAGTTTCTGGACAGCAGGAGATGTGTTTCAAAAAAAAAAAGAGAGGTTTTTATTAAATACATCATGGCCTACACAAAAATCCTTTATTTTCTCGAAATAAACCATGTATTAGGAGATATAGGCTCTGTCCCAAGACCTATGTTTCAGGAAAAAACAGGAAAAACCAATAGGCCAACCTATTGAAAATGAAGAAGGGACCTCAAGAAGGCTGGAATGACTCTTTTTTTCAAGTGATATGATGAAATAAGATTTATTTTGAGTTTTTATCACATTTAAAATTTTAATTTTGGAAAATTTTGGACAAAACTGCTCACTCAGCAGTTTCGTAGTGTAAACAGTGTAAAAAAGGCAAAATGCGCTACGAAACTATTGTAGTAACTTTTCTTGCCCTTTTTCATCACATTTTGGGGGGTACAAATATGAATTAAGGTTTGAAATTGTTATGGAGGATATATCTAAAGGTAATGAAGATTATTTTGAAGGAAATAAGTCAAGAATTTGAAGAAAAAAGGGCTAAAGGGCAGCGCTACGAAAAGCGCTATGAAACTGTCTTATTTTCGTAGCGTAGTCTATTTTCAGCTCATTTGAACAGTTTAATGATGGTTATGGACAGATGGAGACTAGGGAGGAGTTTTTTCATGTGTTACTTAAAATTCAAACAGAAAAAGACCATGAAATGAAGAGTACATAATGGCCATAATGTTCAATGAATGCAAAAGACCATATGCCTAAAAAGCAGGGTTTGGTTTCCTACTTATGTGGAGGTTAGCAAAGTGGTCATGAAGAGTTCAATCCCATCATACAAATTTGACCATGTGTGATAAAATTTTCAATGATGTAATTTCAAATAGATAAGGTTGTTAGGATAAGTTTGTGAAAGATAGTAATGAAGAGTTTGAGTCCTAGTTGAAATAGGACTATCAAGTAGGATAGGTGTCTGTTTGTCATAAATTGGATTTTTTATGGTTATGCAAGGTGTAAAGAGTTAGGAATTTGAAGTATCTAGTAGAAGATGAGTTCATATCATGTTTTAATGGTATATTAAAGGCCAAGAGGTCGAATTGGCAAAGGGTTGGAGACTTTTTGGCAAAACTGGTGCATATTGTAAAAAGACGGTTTCAGCTAATGCAAAGAGCTTCTACTTCACCAACTTGAGATTCAAAAGGGGTTTTTAGTGTTTTCCTGTCCTATCAGTGTTTCTTATATATCTTATTTGTAGTGGTGTTCATCTATATTACTCAGAACTCATCTTTAGATGCTCTGACTTCCTTTATAAATGGACTGACTGTGTTTTTACATGTTTCAAGTGTATGTCTCATGACTAAAAACCCTGATATGCCTGAAATTCCATGTCAATTAGATTCACTAATTTTCTGAGATTGATTTGACTCCATAAGCCCATTGTATACATGTTGATTTTGGTTTCAACCTATAGGTTGGAAAATTTTATCTAAGAAGACCACTTTGTAAAGCTTTGGATTGACTGATATATAAAGTAACATACAACTTTTCTTCACCTGAGATTCTTACTATATTTTCAATGAGTTTTATGTCCTATCTTTGAAATGTTTCTCTTCCATAGCCTTGATGTCTCATTACTCAGAATTCATGTATTACATGCTCTTACTTACTTTGAACTTCAAGTTATTGGGATTTTCCTGAATGTGTTACAGTTTCATTGAAGTATATACAAGCCTCAGCTTCCACAAGGAAAGCCTTTGTTATTGAGAGCCTTATCACTCAATCCATAGCCAAATGGTAGCAATAATTCATATTCTCAACCTGAACCAAAACATAAATAATAGAGTTAGCCATCTATCTATATCCCATATCATTAACCCTTGAGAGAGCCCTCTCACGCTGAGGAGTCTAAGCCTTAGTCATAAGATTGGTTTGAAATAGTTACATTGAAGTTGTCTGATCAACAGCCAATCATGTACAATTTTGGTGATAACATTTTGGTGCATCTGTTAGGAGTTTGAAGATTATAATTTCTCGAGATTTTGAAGCTGAACTTCTGAAGGTAGCAGGAGCTTAGGAAGCTTTTCGAGGCTGCATATACCTTGGTGACTCCACACATCAAATAATCAATTGGAAGGTGACTTCACGGCTTGAATATCAGTAGCTTGATGAAGTTTCAGAATGAGTTCCATTGCAAGAATAAATGCCAGGTATGGCCTTATGAATCGATCTCATATCCTTGGTTTTCCAAATCCTATGCCAAAGGTTGAATGGTTAACTGATATTCCTATATTCAAAGATTAAAATAAAGACAATGTTGCTCTTCATTTGGTTAGATTTCATATGCATGTACACAGTGTTAAGGTTCAGTTCCCTGAGGATTGTGTCATGAAGATGTTTATTGCCACTTTGGAAGGAAAAGCACGGTCTTGGTATGAAAGCTTGCCAAATAGTTCATTATGTTCTCTTGGTGATTTCCATGTTGCATTTTATGAGATGTATGAAGAGTTTCATCCCTCCTTATTGCTGGTCAAAGACTGTTGTAAACATTGTGTAAGCTTTATTGAATATTTGGAGAATTGTTATGAAGATAATGAGTTCATGGATGAGGAAATTTTAGAAGCCCTTCATGACAATCCCTTTCATCACCAAGAAGAATAGATAACCTCTTTCTTTGATGAAAATGAAACCCAGTAGGATTTTATTTATGAAAATTATGATACATCCTCTGAGTTTGATGAAAGGTTGCAGCAGACTTGTTAGTCTTTTGATCATCAGGAGTATGAGAATCATTTCAAACAGAAAGAGGAAATATTTGAAAATTCTCGCTACAATCCTCAGGTACAGGAAAAAGTTGAGTATTCATGTCATTTCTTGCATCAACCTACATCAAATGATGATTACATTAATGAAGAAGTGGGTGAAAATTTTTCTTTATCCTTGTCTTTTAATCTAAAATCATTTGAGTGCAAGTCAGAAGATAAGATTCAGTTTGTGGATGAAGTTACTAGGAACATTGAAAAGGAATTTGAAGTTTTAGAGGGTAAAATCCAATCTTATAGGCTTCAAGATCAATGTCAATCTTTTCAAAAGCTTTCCATGCTAGAACACAAAGAGGAGGTGTTGCTTCCTTTCTTTTTTGAGATTGAGGAAAAATACATTGTTTTTGAAAATAAGTCTGAATAGCAGTTTGAGAGTGCACAAATGAAGTCTTATGTGATTGATCAAAGCATGGATGAGTTTCCCAAAGTTTCAAAATTTCATGAGAAGCATCAAATATATCATGTCTTCTTTGATCCTATAGTTGAATACATGGAAGAGTTCTACAGTCCATATTTCCAGTTATATTTTCATTTTGAAGATCAATTACATCTCATGTTTCCTTGGTCATCTCAGTATCATGTTTAATTTTGGTTCAAGCGCAGTCAAGAGGTTCAAGCATCAGATCAAATCAATGAATGGCTTCATTGGAAGTTTCATGTTCCTTGAATTACAAATGGAGATTGCAGCTGCTAGGGTAGGTAGGAGTGTGTGAATAAGCTCAAAAGTGAATGAGAATATTTTCAGTAGGTACAAAGTTGGTTCTATTGCATTGATCATCAAGCTTGAGCCCAAGGTGAAGGCCATTTAATCTTGAGGAGAAGCTTATAAATTTCAAATTTATTTCTGATTTGGTCAAGAAAATGGATAGCAGCACTGGGGCTACTGGTTCTTAATGTACCACAAGGGCACACTATCCCAATTGGAGCCACTTTTATCACTCAAAAATTTTCAAAACATCATTTTTTCAAGTTTTTTTTTTATCATGGATCAAAATAGGGCCTTAGGAGTCATTTCATGAATTTGACCAAAAGGGAGTATTAGATTTTTAGGTTTGAACCTACCTTACTGTTAAACAAATCCATTTTAAAGGTTTTTTATGTCAAGTCATTCATCATTTCATTATTCATTTAATTTCCATAATTTTTTCATAAAAACTGGACAATTAGCTAAGAAACCTTACTTTCGTAGTGCCACTAGTTCAAAAAAGTCATTTTGCACTACGAAAGCGTTGTCTTTTCGTAGCGCAATATGAAGCAAAAACTTTGTTTTATAATTTTGAGTAGTCAACTTCCAAGGAGGTTTCGAAGCAACTGATTTTTTTTTTAGGAATAATGAATGAGTTTTTTTTCCTCATAGACTTAAATACATAAACATCTCTCAGTTTCCTCAAATTCATTAGGAGGTGGGAGAAATTGATAAATTAAAATGTGCTATGAAACTGCTATTACAAAAGGTCTTGTACATGACTTTTTAGCAGTCAACTTCAAGTTCAGTTTCTGGCCAAATGAAAAATTATTTTTGAATTATGAAAGTGGTTTGTTTTAATAACACCCCCATATACAACAAAATCTCTCAATTTTCTCAAAAGTTTTATCTGTTGGGAGATAAAAGCCTTTCTTTGAAGCCCTATTTTCAGAAATAGAGTTTTCCTGTTTTACACATGTTTTTCAAAGGTAGTTTTTGGATAGCAGGGGATGTGTTTCAAAAAACCAAGAGAGGTTGTTATTTAGGAAATCATGGCCTACAAAAACCTCCTTATTTTTCTGAAGATAAACCATATAATAGGAGATATAGTCTCTTTGCCAAGACCTATTGTTTAGGAAAAAACAGGAAAAACCAATAGGCCAATGCATTGCAAATGAAGAAGGAACCTCAAGAAGGCTGAAATGACTCTGTTTTTCAAGTGATATGATGAAATCATATTGATTTTAAGTTTTTAGAACATTTATAATTTTCATTTTTGAAAATTTTGGACAAAACTACTCACTCAGTAGTTTCGTAGCACAAACAGTGTAAAAAAGGCAAAAAGCACTACGAAACTGTTGTAGCAGCTTTTATTGTCCATTTTCATCACATTTTGGGGGGTAAAAATATGAATTAAGGTTTTAAATTGCTAAGGAGGTGTTGAAGCCCCGAAAATCGGGTCTACAACAAGGGGGATACCCACCCGGTCCAGAACTTGGTTAGCAGCTCCTTTTCCGTTTGGTATAGTGGGTCCGACTGGGGATAATGGGACCAGTTTCCCAATATGTGTTTGTGTGTGTTGAGAATTGATATTTCCTTTCTAAAAGTTCCTAAATGAAATGCTTTTATTTTAACTCTAATATAATAACATGCAATTGTATTCTAATAAACAAAAATGTCTAATTCTACACTAACCCAGGATGTAATCTTTTCGTTATGCAATCTAAAATGATTTCAAATAACAATTGATAATAGAGATCATTCAACTGTTATAAGAAAATAATTCAATAGAGATAAACCACTTCGTATAAAAATTTAGACGAAACAATTGTGAAAAACATATCGCATAATAAGCTGCTCATATATTAAGCATAAATAAATAGCTATCATCGTACAAAAGTTCCAAATGATAACTCAAGCATTAAAACATCAATATATAAACAACTGAACATGAATATCACTTTAACACAAAGGTAGAAATAGTTAAGAGATAAAAGTACCATTTATAACTAGTTCTACTCTTGAGCTTCAAGCAATAATGACTTATCTCTTCTTAATCCAATATCCACTAAGAGTACAAAAGTGCAACATCAGTAGTAGATATTAAACGCAGATATCAATAAATCCTGTTCCATTCATTCATCAAAACCTCCTTGGAGGGTGCAAAAGTGCATGTTCTGAGGACAATTTTTTGACAACTTTCAGGACCCTTCTCTAAATGCATGAGAAGGGTTTAAATACTACTAACTAAATCTAAAAATAATTTATTACAAAAATATAGGATACGGTTTAAATGACCGTCCTTATTTTAGGAAAAAATAAAGCAAAATTGATACTAATACTGAATCTAAAACTAAAACTAACAACTAACTATTTGTGAATCTGTTCTTTGATATCGCAAGCGTTCAACATTCTTTTGAGAAGAGTCGGCTGGCCGACTTCCAACTTTAACTGTCCTATGAAAACGAAATCGGCAAGAGCTGGCGCCATCTTCTCGGCAGAATTAATGATACATTTGAGAGTCATGCACTGGCTGTGTGGTTTTACCAAATATGCCCAGTAAGAATCCCAATTCAACTTAGTTAATATTTTAATTGATTTTTCCTTTTCTTGAGCCTTCTGTCTCCATCCTGTCTACAGTTGCTGTGCTTTCAGTAGATACCCTGGCGTGGTTTCTGAGATCAGATTTGCTTTGTGCAAATTTATGTAGTCAATAACACTATTTGCTGTTGTGGCTGCTTC
The DNA here is from genome assembly GCA_034641835.2 of Pinus albicaulis. Classification (NCBI taxonomy): domain Eukaryota; kingdom Viridiplantae; phylum Streptophyta; class Pinopsida; order Pinales; family Pinaceae; genus Pinus; species Pinus albicaulis. The sequence goes on along the minus strand of CM076574.1, from coordinate 620,650,764 downwards.
TTCTGCCGCTTGCTCTGATTTCCTAATTTGTGCATCCCAATTGTTAAAGAGCATTTATTTGTGATTGTCATTGATTATTGGTGCACCTGCTCTTTTTCCCTCCTATGTTTCTTGCCAAGCCAAATATTCGGTAATGCTTTTATGAATTAAATCATAATCATGTCATAATTCTATGACTTGATTAGTGATTTTATCGCTTATTTCGCAATAAGAGTTCCACTGTGATATTCTTTGACATAATATTTCTTGTTGCTGCAGTAGTTGATCATTTAAGGAAATGGATTCTGTGATGAATTTTGTAAGCTTAGGATCATCCTTATGCATCTCTTGCATAACCTATAACTGTTTTTCTCTTTCATTCAAACTGTTCTGGTACCCTATCTACATTTGTTGGAAGTCTTGCTGTAATTTTTCAAGTTGTTTCTGTGCTTTGTTGTTGGTGTTGGCTTGTTGCAGTTGTTGTTGCAAAACCTGTAATTGATCTTCTTTCTCATTCAGTAATTTTCGTACCTAAGATGCTTTATCAATGGCCGCAGAGGCATATGCTCCTGTGACCTAAGATAATTTGGTAAGATTTTCAGTGGGATCAGTGGTAGGATCTTGCCATAGGATGTCTAATTGCTCTGCATCATGAGAGAGCACATTTTCTAATTTCCTTTTCTTTCTTTGTCTTCTCACTACTGCCTTGTGTTTTGGACTATAAAACACATCAAGAGGAGGAATTTCCTCTATCTTGAGCATAAGTTCAGAGGATGGGGTAATGGGAATATGTTCCATTTCTGATACATTGCTAATTGTTCTTGTGATTATATCTTTTATTGCCTATACATTACTCACAGGTGTCTCTGTGTTTTGTCCTTCAATATTGATTAAATCATTGAATGTATCCCATTCTTTATCTAGCTCATTTCTGACTGATGGTTGTTGTACGATGAGAGGGGGAAGATTTAGCTGTGGAGAGGTCAAAACCTGTTGTTGTGGGAGCTCCTTTGACTGGGCAGTATCCCTTACTGACCCTTCACTTTTATCATGGTCATTTTCAGACCTCCTAGAGTGTTCTAACGTTTCTCTCCTGGACTTAAATTTAGATCTGCATGTGCCTGAACTTCCACTGAGACTAATACTGGGAGTTGGTTCTCTTAAGAGTTCCAAGCGTAATTTATCCAAAGGGATACTAGCTAACTTCTTTTCCCTGTATATCTTGAACTCTTGAAATTATTGTTGGAGGAAATCGCATTTGGGCTAAATGTAGAACTTCTTTAAGTGTACCTTTCTGTTGGAACATGTCATCAAAAATATCATCTTCTTTAGAAAACACCTTTATTTTGACTGCAGTAGTGAAATTTTTAGCAATATCATAAGGGTTGAATGGTCTTCTTGGAAATTTGAACAAACGTAAACATGTTATGTTGTTTACTTCTTTGAATGCATGGCCTACATTAAATAATGAAAAGGCTCCACAAACCACAGGAAATTGTGGCCAAATAGGCTTCTTTTTGTCCTTCAAATCTTTAGTCAAACCTCCTTCTCCGCAAGTTTGATAAGCAATTTCTCGTGCCATGAGTTTATCAGGAACATACAAAGGTAAGACATGAGGGGAAGCGAGACTTCCAAATACCCTGACATATGTAAACAGTTCTTCTCCAAACCATCTCGCGACAGGGAGTATACCTACCTCTGCTTCGAGAGAAAATCTTGGAGCGTCTTTATCATATAACATTTTGTACATGGGCAACATAATTCCATGACAAATCTTGTAAAAATACGGAGTGAACTTGAAATACCACAATTATTTATGATAAATATGAATGGGTAAGGGGTCTTGAATCGTCCATTTCCAACCCATCAAAGGAAACTTGGAAATATAACAGATTGAATCCATCACATATGCAGATAAGTAAAAAGGGGGATAAATTCTCTGAGAAACAGTTCTTTTAGGCCGGTAATTCAAAATGGTTGTGGCTAAGTTATCAGATAATATCTTAGCCCAATCCACAACAGTAGCATTAACATCGGCATTCAATACTGGTAGCCATTCAGATGAAAATTTATTAATGTCTGGCTTCCAAAAAATCCTACAGAGCATAGCAGCAGCAAAGTAATATGGGGAGGTGAGAGAACTAGTACTATACATACCATGTTTGTCCTTTTTAAGTGGTTCGTCCCTCCTTGACCAGTCCTTGGTGCATTCTGCCAGATTTTCATTTTCTTTAGCAAACTTCTCCATGAACTATTTGTTATAAGTCGCCTGTGGCTCTGGTAAATGATACATGAGTCTCAAATATTGTGGAGTGAATGAGCCAATGAGTTCTTGACCCTGAGTCTTAAACTGTCTGTTCATAATGTCAGTTTTTTCCAGTACCCATTTAACCATGTCCGTGTATGGAAGAATTTTGGGCCTCACCACTATCCGGTGCAAGAACGAGCAAGCTAGCTCTGTAAGAGATGCCTCAGAAGACCCATGTGAACCTGCAGTAGTTGTAACCTCCATTACTCTGGGATTCTCTTCCTCAAGTAGAATGTACATGCCTTCCCAAGTAGTAATACCAGCATATTTGCTACAAGTGGTGTCTGTATACAAGGGCGTCATTTATTTGTCTTCAGAACTCGGAGCCTTGTCTTTCTTTCACATAATATCCTGAATACTACTTTGTATAGTTATTTGTTCTTCGTTCCTGCAGTTTACAAATGAAGTGAGAATAATGACAAGAAAAAGGTGATGAGAAAGATTTTAAATGCGGAAGACATATAAAATATACCACCTTACGTGAAATGCTTCTTTGATCATAACAAAACCATATTTCATTAATGATTGACAACCAATTCATTGATTAACATTAAAGCGCATAACCAGGCCTCGATTTATGGAAAAATATTTTTCGTACAATGAGCCCCAAAGATCTGCGATTTGCTTCGCAATATCGCAGATCGCAGTATCACAAATTGCAATCTTGTGGAATCGCAATATCGCAATACTGCAATATCGCAAAATCAGTGTATCGCAATATATGACAATCATCCGTTAATGTTTTTTCTGCGAAATGCGATTTGCGATATGCATCATCGCATATCAGCAGTTTTAGGTTTTGTAAGTGATATTTGAGGCATGTGATGCGATGAATGTTTTTAGTGCGTAGTTTCGCATTGTGATCTCGCAATCTTAGAATTCCGCTTGTAAGGAGGTATCCATTACCTTTTTGCAATGCGATATTCCTTTAAGGAATGATTTTTATTCTATCTTATCATAAAAATTAAGTTTTTTAGATTTTTCAAGGGGTATTCTCCTAAGTATATGATAACAATTTTTATTGAAAAAAGGAAATACAAGCACTAATCGATTTTTAAATTTTTTGACTAAGGGCCCCCACTTATTTAGTATTAGTGATAATACTAAATAAGAAGGGGGGTTGTTGCTGGCCACAACAATTGGTGATTCACTTGGAAGAACCAATTATCTCTTCTTTTCTTTTGAATTTTCTAAACTTCCAAAACAGAAAATTTTTCAGAAAATCAAACTTTATTATAGAAAGATAAAGTACATCATGCTTTTATCTATCAATGATATTTCATTTCTTCTATATTCAAATTTGATTATTTACTTCCTCAAGCTAGTCCTTGTATCTACATGAGTCATTACTTGGTTTATAAAGATAAAAACAAATGCTTCTCTGTAAATCAGTTTTAAATATGCTCATTTGTCGTAGGTAGAGCCTCTGCTGCCAATAGGCGTTTATAGCCTCGACAGGGTTACCTGTTACCCAACAATGATCCTGTGTCCTCTTTAGAGAAATATACAATTTTCAAAGAGGAATCCATATTCACACTTATTGCTTTCATTTTCTTTTTTACCCTTAAAGAACAATTTCTTGGTTTGGTAGCCAATTTATGACAGTGCCATTCACTTGATTTATAACTTTGCTGAACAAGCTGGCTCGTGATGAGACCCCTTGTCTTTTGATTGCAATAATATTGAGTCATTGCCCTATTGTGGTATGCAGTATTGGCAAAGTTAGCAAGCTATAATATCTATGATCATGATAAGTCGGCTCGTGATGAGACCTCTTACTCTTTAAGTTAAAGTGTATCATTGGATTATTCCTTGAAAGTTGTAATTTCCTAGGTGGGGAGGAAGTCATTGTTTCCTTAAGATAGCTCTGGATGACAATAGTAGAGTTTTTTGGAAAGAAATTTTCTACAGAGAATCTTCTTTTTGTTATTGATACCTTTCATTGGACTGATATAAAAAAATTTCTCACCAAAAGGTCGTTTTTTATCAAAATTTGCAAAGTTGAAACTAGTATCATTTCTAGGCCTAAAGCCTTTAACTGTATCTTTCAATAATAATGATCAATTTTATAAAGGAATTCTATTTATACAAGTGAAAAAACAAAATCTAAAAGAGAATTTGTATCTTTTTCGTGAATTCCAAATGTAACTATTTACAATTGGTTTTATTATGAAAATAAAGAAAACTAATATACAAAATAGAAGAATGATCTCCTATGGAAAATATTTTTTGAGGTTCTGTCTGTTAACAGGTAAAGACTCTCTTTTTCCTGTTAAATCCTGTAACATAAAAGTAGATGAACCTATGATTTCTGCGATTTGGAAAGGACCAAGCCACATTCGTTGAAATTTTGTATGTTTTCCTTTTTCCTCATGAGCCTTGCCCCATTTTAAAACTAGATCTCCCATCTGAAAGTCCTTTCTGGATATCATGTTTGAATCAAAAGAAGATTTTACTAATGCTTGGTGATGAGCATGAGTTATTTTGGCCTGTTCTCGTTGCTCTTCTAGCTTAATTATTTCCAGCTGCCTTATTTGTAAGGAAGAAGTTGGTGCTTCATCAATATATTGAACTAAGGCCAAAGAGGGAATTGCTAGATGAGTTGGAAGAACCACTTCTTTCCCATAAACTAAATTAAAGGGAGAAGTACCAATGGAGGATTTCTGCGTTATTCAATCTACCCATAAAGCATATATTAAATACTTATGCCAATTTTTGTGATTTTGATCAATGGTTCATTTAATGATTCTGATTAAGTTTTTATTTGTAGATTCAGCTAACCCATTTCGCTATGGGTAATAATTGGCAGAGTATTGAAGTTTGAAACCCCTTTTGAGTGAAAATTCAGTCATAGCATTACCAGAAAAATGTGACGCATTATCAAACATTAAATCAGAAGGTAAACCAAACTTGGTGATTATGAATTGATCTATGAACTCAATGATGTGCTTGGAATTAGCCGTCTTGAGAGGAACTGCTTCTACCCATTTAGTAAAATAATCAGTTGCTGTAAGGATATACCTATGCTATTTAGAAGAGTGAGGAACGATCTCACCTATTATGTCCAATCCCCATTGATCAAAAGGCTTCTCAATGTTGACTGGTTGCAGCGGCAATGATGGTTTCTTTTGTCTCCCAGCAGCGGTTTGACAAACTTGACATTTCCTTACATAGCTATGTGATTCTTTGAATAGTGTAGGCCAGTAATAGCCTGCGTGGAGGATTTTATGTGCAGTAGCGTCTCTAGCATAATGTCTGCCTGCTGGCCCATCGTGGAGTTCCTGCAAGACTTTTTCAGCTTCATATTTCTCAAGACATCTAAGGAGAACATAATCATAACTCATTCTAAAAAGAACATCATTCATGAGATGATATTGTTTAGCCTTCAACCTTAGAGATCTTTTCTTGGTGTAATTAAGATTTGGAGGAGCATATCCATTATTTAAATAAAATATGATATCAGCATATAATGATTCAACATAGTTTAGGCTTACCTCATACATTTGTATCTCTGCAGATGGTATTTCAGAAATAAGAGATGCTCCAGCTAGCATTTTGCAAAAGCCTTGACCTCTTACAATACTCGCTGGTTTGATTTCTACGTCATATTCTTGTAAGGCAGTAACCCAATTGGCTCTTTTCTCACCCACATCTTTCTGTACTAGGAGATTTCTTACCGCTGGAAACGGTACTATGATTTTTGTATGGGTTTTAAGTAGAAAGGGTCTGAAATATTTAATTGCTTTGAAAACAGCGTAAGCTTGTTTCTCTACATCTGAATAATTTAACTCAGCCCCTTGTAAATTTGAACTAAAGAAAGCAATTGGGGCTTCTTCCTTATCTTGATTTGTTTGAGTGAGTATCGCAACATATGATTTATCAGAGGCAAATGTATATAAAATAAAAGGATCAGAAAAATTTGGAGTTGCTAAATATGGAGCGTTAAAAATTGCTTGTTTGATCAGATTGAATGCCTCATATTCGTCTTGGCCCCATTTGAAGTTTGAGTTCTTTTTAATCATTGCTTGTAAAGGAGACACAATTCTTGAAAAATCTGGCACAAATCTCTTTACAAAATTAATCTGGCCAAGGAAAGATTGCATAGCTTTCTTGTTATGAGGTAGGGATATTTCAAAAATCTCCTTGATTCTATCAGGATCAATATGAATTCTAGATTTTGATACTATGAATCCAAGAAGTTTTCCTTCACTTAATGCAAAAAAGGGTTTTTTTGGGTTAAGTGAAATTCCACACCTTTGACAACGTTGGAAGATCTGTTTTAAATCTCTAAGATGATTTTTTCGTTTCTTGGAGTATACAGTTATATCATACAAGTAAATTACCACTGATTTGTTAACTAATCCATTGAATGTGATGTCCATGGATTTCTGAAATGTGGCACCAGCGTTGATCAGACCAAATGGCATCTTTTGATATGCGTAAGTGCCCCATTTGGTTCTGAATGTGGTTTTCAATTGATCATCGAGATGGACCAACACTTGGTTGTAACCAGAGAAACCATCTAAGAAGGACATTAATTCTGATCCTGCGACTGCCTGCAATATTTGCTCCATGGGAGGCAAAGGAAAATTATCTTTTTGGCAGGCTTTGTTAATATTTCGAAAGTCAATACAAATTCTAATGTCTCCGTTCTTCTTTCTAACGGGAACCATATTGGAAACCCATTTAGAATGTCGAACGGGAAAAATGATTTTGGCTTTCAATAACTTATTGAGTTCATTTTTTATCTGGTTTTCTAAATTGGGATGGATCTTTCTCAGCTTTTGTTGGACAAGTTTTTCATCATTTATCATTGGAATAGTATTTTGGATGATAGAAGTGTCATAAGTTTTGAGTTCATCGTAGTTCCAAGAAAATACACTTTTGTATTGTTTCAAAAGACGAACATACACTATTTTTTCTTCAAGAGCTAGGCCAAGGCCTAGGTTGATATTCTGTGGTTTGGTATCAGTTCCTAGATTTACTAATTCATAGTTCAAAGTTGAACTTTGCAGTTTTGAATTGGTAGATCTTTTGAATCGATCTTTCAAATCATAAAGGTCTTCTAACTTGACTACTGACTTTGGCATAGCATTATTAGTGCTATATTGTTGCAATTGTCTATCATGTTTGTCCTCATCAATTATTTTATTGGTGTAAGATCATTCAAATGTGAGGAAGCTTACAATATCAGGATCATCGTTGAAAATCCTCCAATTGGTAATTTTATCAGGAATCGAGGTTATAAAGATTAATTCGATTGAAAATCGATCAGGGCTATATTCTTCTGAAGGCTACGTTAGCTAGGAGGTCTGCACTAGCATTTTGGAGTCTGGGGATTAGTGAAATATTAAATGCTATAAAGTGTTCAGTCAGATCTTGAACTAAAGATTGATAATGCTTTGAATGACTTGATAAACAATGTATAGTATTGCGTACATGTCTGATAACAATTTCAGAATCTCTGAAAACTTGTAGATATTTGATGTCTAATTCGATTGCTTTGTATAATCATTGGAATAAAGCTTTGTATTCTGCGGTATTATTGGTGCAATCGAATTTGAGTTTGCAAGTTAGCATAGTTTTATTTCCCTTTGGACTGATTAACACGCATCCTGCTCCTGCTCCTTCTTTAGACTTAGAACCGTCAAAAAATAACTTCCAAAATAAATATTTATTTACAGGAGCATCTACAAAATTAATAAATTTAGAACTATCTGTTTGAGAAAAAATTTCTATTTGAGATAAAACAGAATGTTCTAAGTAAGGTGAAGTATGAGCATTAAAATTTCCTAAGAAAGAATCATCTGAGTAGTTGCCAATGATATTATTGCTGTATGCTACCAGTTCACTTTCTCCTTCTAGTTATGTTACTATGTATTTCTGAATTTTTTATCTCTCAACCTTTATCTGATTTGGTTTACCATTTTAAGGGAGCCACATGTATGACCAATCAGTTACAAAGTATCCATGAAGTTTTTTTGACCAATCTCTGCTAAGAATTAAGCCATAAAATTCTGGAATATCTGCAACTAAAATGTCGATAACTTGACATACCTTTGGATTAGATGACAGCCTTATGGTAACCTAATTTAATTCACCGATCACTTCAACTTGCTATCGATCTAGCTGAACTATGCACACAACAGATTTTTGCGGTTGAATGTTCAACTTTGCACATATTGATTTTGGTAAAATATTACATGAAGCTCCAGAATCCACTAAGCAATTATGCAATTTTTTATTGAAAACTTCATAAGTAAGAAGAAATGGGGGAGTATGAGATCTCGACCTTCCTCCAATTAAAGCGATATTTTATAGATGAACTTTACTAATCACATTAGTTGGAGGTCTTCCCATTTCATGGGAAGCTTGAGAGATTACAGGGGCGGGCAAAGGTTTTTCTGGTACAACATGTAATTCTTTCAAAAGTACATTTTGCTGGTGTTTTAACTTGCTCAATTCATAAAAACTGATGTTAGCCCTAGTCTTCTTCATGTCTTCTATGATATTATATTCCATTTCATTCGAAACGATCAGCGTTTTTGATGGATTTGATGAATCTGTTTGGACTGGGCTGGTTTGAGTCACTTTAGATGTCGTTTTCTTGGCTGCGACTTTATCCTTAGTCATTGAGCTTGTGCTCTTTGGCTTATGAGTAGGTTGAGGAGGATCAAGTTGATTTCTACTTCAAGTGCTGACTAGGGATGCCTCTTGATCTTCTTCATCTGGGAGGATGAAATCCCACATACCTTGTACCTCTACAACTTCTTCTTCATCAGTAATTTCTTCAGTAGCAATCTCCTCTTCTTCTTCTTATGATTCAGCACTTGTGATAGCATTTGGCGGCTTTGAATCGGTCGAAGAGTTTCTTCTATAAGATTTGTATGGATTTTTAGAAGATGTTTCTGCCACTTGTTTCTTAATGTCAATCATTTCATTGGACATGGTTTTCAAAACTTTCTGCAATCCTTCTAAATCAAATGGATCTTTCGATTGTTTTTTCTTGGGGTCTTCCTTAAAAGTAACCTTCTTGGATTTTCGTTCCTCTATCGTGTTTTTCTTTTCTAGGGCTATGATATGTTTCTCTACTACTATTGATTCCTTAATATTGTCAGCTAAAGTTGTTTTGTTAGCCCTATCAACAAAGATTGCTATGTTTTATGGTAAAGAAGAGATGTACCATTCACTTTGTACTTCTTCACTAGGCTTGGAAGCAGTAGGAATTTTATTTAACAGTTTATTGAAACGTGAACTAAAATCCTTGATAGGTTCTTCTAACTCGGCCCTAAGGTTAGACAGGTCATTGATCAGTGTCACTGTAGACCTGTCATCACCGAAATTAGTCAAAAATTGATCTTGGAAGATATCCCAACTAGCGATAGATCCAGATGGTAATGCGAAATACCATGATCCGGCTGCTCCTTATAGAGTATAGGGAAAAAGTCGGACAACAGCGTCTTCATTGGTAACTCCATTGAGATTTATGGACAACATAAAGTTATTTATATGCTCTTCCGCTAGCATGCTTGCTTCAGGATTAAACTTAGGCAGCCATTTTTCAGGATGGGCCGGTATTTGACTCAAGGGCGCAGACATTAAGACTGCCCCTGGATTATTCCATGGAGATTGGGCCATCACTGAACTACCAGCAGAAGAAAGCGCAGAAGATGATCCTTGCGGTTGAGAAGATGAGGATATTATGATTCCAGATGTTTGAGAAGGAGATGTGGAAGTTCCAGTGGATTGAAGGACAATAATTTGAAGTGGAGGGGTGGATGGTAGACTTCGCGGTGAAGAGGTTGAGATGGATGATGATGATGAAAGATTCTTGCTATCAGACCCTTTAGGTGATTTTCTTTCTCTCTTCCTTGTAGGTAGAGGTAACTCGGTTGGCTGAACACCAAAATTTTCGCTCTGTAATCGAGTGAGAGGATGAGTAGGGTTATATTGTGAAGTCACTCTGCCTTGAGATTTATCATATATTTAAGGTGATATTGAAAATCGCTGAAGTTTATGAATCAAAGATTCAACTTCAGGAGGTTCAATAGAAGATTCTTCTGAAAAGTCAGGGTTTGTGGCAGTGGCTGTTGTTCTTTCGACTTCTGGCTCTGGATTTAAATATTCTAAGTGTGATGGGGAAGTCGGGGGACATGGTGAGGGTGATTTACTCTCAGAATGGTATTTATATTTTGACTTACTTGCCATTCATAGTTCGGGGCCCTCCTTCTAGCGCCAAATATGTTGAAGCCCCGAAAATCGGGTCTACAACAAGGGGGATACCCACCCGGTCTAGACCTTGGTTAGCAGCTCCTTTTCCATTTGGTATAGTGGGTCCGACTGGGATAATGGGACCATTTTTCCAATATGTGTGTGTGTGTGTGTGTTGAGAATTTTTATTTCCTTTCTAAAAGTTCCTAAATGAAATGCTTTTATCTTAACTCTAATCTAATAACATGCATTTGTATTCTAATAAATAGAAATGTCTAATTCTACACTAACCCGGGATGTAATATTTCCGTTATGCGATCTAAAATGATTTCAAATAACAATTGATACTAAATATCATTCAACTGTTATAAGAAAATAATTCAATAGAGATAAACCACTTCGTATAACAAGTTAAACGAAACAATTGTGAAAAACATATCGCATAATAAGCTGCTCATATATTTAGCATAAATAAATAGCTACCACCGTACAAAAGTGCCAAATGATAACTCAAGAATTCAAGCATCAATATATAAACAACTGAACATGAATATCACTTTAACAAAAAGGTAGAAATAGTTAAGAGATAAAAGTACCATTTATAACTAGTTCTACTCATGAGCTTTAAGCAATAATGACTTATCTCTTCTTAATCCAACATCCACTAAGAGTACAAAATTGCAACATCAATAGTAGATATTAAACACAGATATCAATAAATCCTGTTCCATTCATTCATCAAAACCTCCTCAGAGGGTGCAAAAGTGCATGTTCTGAGGACAAGTTTTTGACAAATTTCAGGACCCTTCTCTAAATGCATGAGAAGGGTTTAAATACTACTAACTAAATCTAAAAATAATTTATTACAAAAATATAGGATACGGTTTAAATGACCGTCCTTATTTCAGGAAAAAATAAAGCAAAATTGATACTAACACTGAATCTAAAACTAAAACTAAAAACTAACTATTTGTGAATCTGTTCTTTGAAATTGCAAGCGTTTAGCATTTGTTTGAGAAGAGTCGGCTCGCTGACTTCCAACTTTAACTGTCCTGTGAAAATGAAATCGGCAAGAGTTGGCGCCATATTCTCGGCAGAATTAAGGATACATTTGAGAGTCATGCACTGGCTGTGTGGTTTTACCAAATATGCCCAGTAAGAATCCCAATTCAACTTAGTTAATCTTTTAATTGATTCTGCCTTTTCTTGAGCCTTCTGTCTCTAGCCTGTCTGCAGTTGCTATGCTTTCAGTAGATACCCTGGAGTGGTTTCTGAGATCAAATTTTCTTTGTGAAAATTTTCATTTATGCAGTCAATAACACTGTTTTCTACTGTGGCTGCTTCTTCTGTCGCTTGCTCTGCTTTCCTGATTTGTGCATCCCAATTGTTAAAGAGAATTTCTTCGTGATTGTCATTGATTATTGGTGCACCTGCTCTTTTTCCCTCCTCTGTTTCTTTCCAAGACAAATATTTGGTAACTCTTTTATCAATTAAATCATAATCATGTCGTAAGTCTATGACTTGATTAATGATTTTATCGCTTATTTCGCAATAAGAGTTCCACTGTGATATTCTTTGACATAATATTTCCTGTTGCTACAGTAGTTGATCATTTAAGGAAATGGATTCTATGATCAATTCTGTAAGCTTAGGATCATCCTTATGCATCTCTTGCATAACCTGTAACTATTTTTCTCTTTCAGCCAAACTGTTCTAGTACCCTATCTGCATTTGTTGGAAGTCTTGCTATAATTTTTCAAGCTGTTTCTGTGCTTTGTTGTTGGCGTTGGCTTGTTGCAGTTGTTGTTGCAAAACCTGTACTTGATCTTCTTTCTCATTCAATAATTTCTATACCTCAGATGCTTTATCAATGACCACAGAGGCATATGCTCCTGTGATCTAAGATAATTTGGTGAGATTTTTAGTGGGATTAGTGGTAGGATCTTACCATAGGATGTCTAATTGCTCTGCATCATGAGAGAGCACATTTTCTAATTTCCTTTTCTTTCTTTGTCTTCTCACTACTGCCTTGTGTTGTGGACTATAAAATACATCAAGAGGAGGAATTTCCTCTATCTTGAGCATAAGTTCAGAGGATGGGGTAATGGGAATATGTTCCATTTCTGAGACATTGCTAATTGCTCCTGTGATTATATCTTTTGTTTCCTTTACATTACTCACAGGTGTCTATGTTCTGTCCTTCAATATTGATTAAATCATTGAATGTATCCCATTCTTTATCTAGCTCAGTTCTGAGTGATGGTTGCTGTACGATGAGAGGGGGAAGATTTAGCTGTGGAGAGGTCAAAACCTGTTGTTGTGGGAGCTCCTTTGACTGGGCAGCATCCCTTATTGACCCTTCACTTTTATCATGGTCATTTTCAAACCTGTTAGAGTGTTTAGACGTTTCTCTCCTGAACTTAGATTTAGATCTTCCTGTGCCTGAACTTCCACTGAGACTAATACTGGGATTTGGTTCCCTTAAGGGTTCCAAGCATAATTTATCCAAAGGGATACTAGCTAACTTCCTTTCCCTGTATATCTTGAACTCTTGAAATTATTGCTGGAGGAAATTCTTTAAGTGTACCTTTATCTTGGAACATGTCATCAAAAAGATCATCTTCTTTAGAAAACACCTTTATTTTGACTGCAGTAGTGAAATTTTTAGCAATATCATAAGGGTCGAATGGTCTTCTTGGAAATTTGAAAAAACGTAAACATGTTATGTTGTTTACTTCTTTGAATGCATGGCCTACATAAAATAATGAAAAGGCTCCACAAACCACAGGAAATTGTGGCCAAATAGCCTTCTTTTTGTCCTTCAAATCTTTAGTCAAACGTCCTTCTCCGCAAGTTCGATAAACAATTTCTCATGCCATGAGTTTATCAGGAACATACAAAGGTAAGACATGAGGGGAAGAGAGACTTCCAAATACCCTGACATATGTAAATAGTTCTTCTCCAAACCATCTCGCGACAGGGAGTATATCTACCTCTGCTTCAGGAGAAAATCTTGGAGCGTCTTTATCATATAACATTTTGTACATGGGAAACATAATTCCATGAAAAATCTTGTAAAAATACGGAGTGAACTTGGAATTCCACAATTATTTATGATAAATATGAATGGGTAAGGGGTCTTGAGTCGTCCATTTCCAACCCATCAAAGGAAACTTGGAAATATAATAGATTTAATCCATCACATATGCTGATAAGTAAAAAGGGGGATAAATTCTCTGAGAAACAGTTCTTTTAGACCGATAATTCAAAATGGCTGTGGATAAGTTATCAGATAATATCTTAGCCCAATCCACAACAGTAGCATTAACAGCGGCATTCAATAATGGTAGCCATTCAGATGAAAATTTATTAATGTCTGGCTTCCCAAAAAGCCTACAGAGCATAGCAGTAGCAAAGCAATACGGGGAGGTGAGAGAACTAGTACTATACATACCATGTTTGTCCTTTTTAAGTGGTTCATCCCTCCTTGACCAGTCCTTGGTGCATTCTACCATATTTTCATTTTCTTTAGCAAAATTCTCCATGAACTGTTTGTTATAAGTCGCCTATGGCTCTGGTAAATGATACATGAGTCTCAAATCTTGTGGAGTGAATGAGACAATGAGTTCTTAACCCTGAGTCTTAAACTGTCTGTTTGTAATGTCAGTTTTTTTCAATACCCATTTAACCATGTCTATGTATGGAAGAATTTTGGGCCTCGCCGCTATTCGGTGCAAGAACGAGCAAGCTAGCTCTGTAAGAGACACCTCAGAAGACCCATGTGAACGTGAAGTAGGTGTAACCTCCATTACTCTGGGATTCTCTTCCTCAAGTAGACTGTACATGCCTTCCCAATTAGTAATACTAGCATCTTTGCTACAGGTGGTGTCTGTATACAAGGGCGTCATTTATTTGTCTTCAGAACTCGGAGCCTTGTCTTTCTTTCCCATAATATCTTGAATACTACTTTGTATAGTTCTCTGTTCTTTGTTCCTGCAGTTTACAAATGAAGTGAGAATAATGACAAGAAAAAGGTGACGAGAAAGCTTTTAAATGCTGAAGACATATAAAATATACCACCTTATGTGAAATGCTTCTTTGATCATAACAAAACCATATTTCATTAATGATTGACAACCAATTCATTGATTAACATTAAAGCGCATAACCAGGCCTCGATTTATGGAAAAATATTTTTCGTACAATGAGCCCTAAAGATCTGCGATAAGGCGATCTGTGATTTGCTTTGCAATATCGCAGATTGCAATCTCGTGGAATCGCAATATCGCAAAATCGGTGTATCGCAATATATGGAAATCATCTGTTAATGTTTTTTCTGTGAAATGTGATTTGCGATATGCATCATCGCATATTGGTGGTTTTGAGGTTTTGTAAGTGATATTTGAGGCATGCGATGCGATGAATGTTTTTAGTGCGTAGTTTCGCATTGCGATCTCACAATCTTAGAATTCCGCTTGTAAGGAGGTATCCATTACCTTTTTGCGATGTGATATTCCTTTAAGGAATGATTTTTATTCTATCTTATCTTAAAACTTAAGTTTTTTATATTTTTCAAGGGGTATTCTCCTAAGTCTATGATAATAAGTTTTATTGAAAAAAAGGAAATACAAGCACTAATCGATTTTTAAATTTTTTGACTAAGGGCCCCTACTTATTTAGTATTAGTGATAATACTAAATAAGAAGGGGGTTTGTTGCTGGTCACAATAGGAGGATATATATAAAGGTAATGAAGATGAATTTGAAGGGAAAAAGTCAAGAATTTGAAGAAAAAATGGTTAAATGGCAGCACTACGAACAACGCTACGAAACTGTCTTGTTTTCGTGGCGCAGTCTATTTTCAGCTCATTTGAATAGTTTGATGATGGTTATGGAGAACTAGAGCCTAGGGAGGAGTTTTGGCATGTGTTACTTCAACTTCAAACAGCAAAGGACCATGAAATGAAGAGTACATAATGGTCAAAATGTTCAATGAATGCAAAATACCATATGCCTAAAAACCAAGGTTTGGTTTCCTGCTTATGTGGAGGTCAGCAAAGTGGTCATGAAGAGCTCAAGCCCATCATCCAAATTTGACCATGTGATGATACACTTGTCAATGATGTAATTTAAAATAGATAAGGTTGTTAGGATAAGGTTGTTAAATATAGTAATGAAGAGTTTGAGTCCTAGTTGAAATAGGACTGTCATGTAGGATAGGTGTCTGTTTGTCATAAATTTGATGTTTTATGGTTATGAAAGGTGTCAAGAGTTAGGAATTCGAAGTATCTAGTAGAATATGAGTTCATCTCATGTTTTAATGGTCTATTAAAGGCCAAGAGGTCGAATTAGCAAAGGGTTGGAGACTTTTTGGAAAAACTGGTGCATATTGTAAAAAGACTGTTTCAGCTAATGCAGAGAGCTTCTACATGACCAACTTGAGATTCAGAAGGGGTTCTTAGTGTTTTCCTGTTATATCAGTGTTTATTATATATCTTATTTGTAGTGGTTTTCATCTATATTACTCAGAAATCGTATTTAGATGCTCTGACTTCCTTTATAAATGGACTGATTTTGTTTTTACATGTTTCGAGTGTATCTCGCATGACTAAAAACCCTGATATGCCTCAACTTCCATGTCAATTGGATTCACTAGTTTTCTGAGATTAATTTAACTCCATAAGCCCAATATATACATGCTGATGTTGGTTTCAACCTATAGGTTGGAAAATGTTATCTAATCACACCACTTTGTAAAGCTTTGGATTGAATGATATATAAAGTAACATACAACTTTTCTTCACCTGAGATTCTTAGTGTATTTTCAATGAGTTTTATGTCCTATCTTTGAAATTTTTCTCTTTCATAGCCTTGATGTCTCATCACTTAGAATTCATGTATTACATGCTCTAACTTCCTTTTAACTTCAATTTATTGGGATTTTCCTGAATGTGTTACCCTTTCATTGAAGTATATACAAGCCTCAACTTCCACAAGGAAATCCTTTGTAATTGAGAGCCCTATCACTGACTCCATAGCCCAATGGTAGCAAGCGTTCATCATCTCAACCTAAAAAAAAAAAAAAAATAGTGTTAGCCATCTATATATATCCCATATCATTAACCCTTGATAGAGCCCTCTCAGGCTGAGGAGGCTAAGCCTCAGTCACAAGATTGGTTTGAAATAGTTACATTGAAGTTATCTGATCAGCAGCCAATCATGTACAATTTTGGTGATAACAACTGCATTCTCCCTTTTGGGATATTACAGTGGAATCAGAGCATGATCTTTGGCTCAGATTGTGGACACTTCATCTTTTACATCAAAAGAAGAAGCAAATAGATAATATCTATCATGGACGATGAAAATTCTGCCACTCCTTTCTTTAGATCCATGCAAGATCTATCCAAGAAGGAAGGATAGAAAGAAGATCCAAGAGGAAGAATGGATGAGGAAGGTCCAAGCACTTTCTATCAACAAAGAAGAAAACCAGAGAATCTTAGATCTCCTCATAGATCCACTATGCCCACTTTCTTTGGAGAAGGTGAGAGGTGTGGAAATTAAGAAAGAAGAACACCTGAGACTCATGAGACTCTCAGTCTATATCTTGAAGAGTACAAAGCATAGTCTAGAGCATTCAAGGAGAAGCTAACTCTCCAACAATTCTTCAAAATCAAAGAAGAAAGAGGATCCTATAGCATAAATAGAAGAAAGAGGCATAATAGATTCTATTTGCCTACATTTGATGGATCCCCCTCAAGCACTGTTAGAGCTTGGAGGAGAGATTTAGATGCATTTTTCAGGCTACATCCTGTAGCTAAAGGAGAGGTTGTTCAAATTGTAGCACTTCATATTTTAGGTGAAGCCAATGATTGGTGGTTTGGTCACATGGAGCATGCTAAGGTGACTAAATATTCAGATTTATTTCCCAAGTTTAGGAAGGAATTTGATATGAGAAAACTAGAGATGTGTCACAAAGTGACATTCCCTAAGGAGGAGGATGTCAATATTGTCACTCTAGACAAGAAGTCACTACATTCACTACCAGCTGCAGAAGTACTTGCATTTGGAGAAGATACACTTGCAGCTTTACAAGATAGTCTTGAGCTCTTGACATATAGATTCCCATGCATGATTCAGGGGATGCATGAAGGAAAGGAGGAAGATTCCAACGCTGGTATACTTGGAGAAGAGTAGCCATCATTCTTACCAGTAGTTGGAGACACTATTTTCCTAGTTGGAAGAACTATTGTGTTCTGGAAAGAGGTTCCCACACATCAGTTGATCCAAGGTCTACATGAACTTTCATCACATACTATTTTAGTAGATCTTATTGAAACTTATGAGGACATGCCATCAGGTCCAATGCATAACCAAGGGTTAGAACATAATGTTGATTTGAAGCAGAAATATATCACAGCACAAAGGACCCTTGATCTAATCAAGGAGGAGGTTAAGAACTATCACAGTTCATCATTTTTGAGCTACACTCAACCCTTTGAGTTGACGTGTAGAGTTTCAAAAAATGGGATGAGCATAATCCTATGTACAACAACTGTTTATGAGATCAGTGTTGTGCCTTTCTTTGAGACAAAAAATATATTATCATGCAGATCTATAGTGCCGCCACTTAGTGGCTATGAAGAGGAGGAGGTCCCATCATTCTTGGAGCATTCTAAAGGTAACTTCACTCATGAATCAATGGAGGTAAAGATGATAAATGGTAGACATCTTGAGATGAGAAACCTTTTCTCCTTTCCAAATGACCCTTTCTCAATGAGAATCTGACAGCTCACAGAGAAACTTATACCTGCAGCAGATCCAAAAATTCATCGGTTTTGGAGGGCCTTTGGTGAAAAGAGAATATCATTAAGAGATCTCATTAGAGGTGCACTTCAACATTTCATTAAGTGCAAAATTCTTCATCAGTTTGGGGAATATGGTATTCTACAAAGGGAGGATACCATGATTATGCAGCACATCACTCATCATCTATATTGGGGTGAGTGGGTGAGGATGATAAGCAAGGGGTTGCATGACCACTTGTAGATTTATGACATGGGCCAGCAAGCTTGGTTACGTTGGTTTCCCTTGGGATAATTTTTTCATTACTCAAAGGCTCCCATTTCTTTGATCCTTGCCTTGAAGAACACTTATGAAATGAAGAAGGAGGCATGGCTGCACAAGCTGCTCTTGGGTGAGTATGGCTACCACCCAATAGCTCATATTTTTTTTATTCATGCCTTGTGTATCAATGATAGAGTGCAGCAAAATAAGGCATGTTCATTTTGGTTTCCCGTGATAGAGATTGGCCACCACATGACATCTCCTATGTCTATGTGTTTTGTATTGGGTAAAGCTTGGCATGATACGCTCATGATGTGCATTTATGATGTTTCTTTGTATTGGGCTAATGTGGCATTCCATATGTCCATTAGTATGTTTTTTCTCCATGATGCACATGAGGAGGAGAGAAAGCAGCAAGGTCTCTTGTTTCTTTGGTTGCTTTTGGGGGAGTTTGGTTTGTCCATCTTACATGTAGGAGATGGAGGATGGTAGCGAAGGGCCTTCCTCCGATAGTTACTATTAGGAGAGTATGATTTGACATCCTTGTCTACCCATATATCTCCTTTTCTTATTTTGCATGATGTGGGAATGATGCTTGGATCCAACAAGGCCAACAGGGCTAAGGATCAGAGCATATCAATGCTCAATCAAATTCATGAAACATGGGATGGAGAGATGTATTGTGAGATGGGGTTTTTCCTTTGTGGAAAGAGCCACTTTATTTTATGTATCTCATGTATTAATGATGAAGTTGGAACTCATATGGTTGTCACTTGGTACTTCATGATAGAAGGAGGACATCTAACCATACAATTGGAGGTCATTATATATGATTTTGAAAGACAACTTTGGAACCAAACATGCATAACACATTGTAGCAAATGGAGGAAGCCTTCCTTATGTGGATGCCATTGGGAAGGGAATAGATGGCTTTGCATCTACTTTTGGATTTTCTTGAGGACAAGAAAAATTTTCCGGGGGGGACTATAATATTCCCAAATTTCCACATCATATTTGGAATATTAGAGTCCTTGATTTTCTTAATAAATTAAGTAAATAAAAGGGTGGAGGGGCCCAAAGACCTCAAATATGAATAAAATCCACTTTTTATGTGTGTATGAGGATATTTTAGATCTAGATCTAGAATCATGGAGTAGTGGAACAACTCCATTAATGGAGATCATGTCTCACTTATGAGATAGATTATGGAGGATGAAACAGTCAAATAAGATCATGCATCTTAAATATAAAATCATGAGGATCTTTGATATGGTCAACTTAGATCATAATGCTTTCAAAGAAGATCATTAAGCACTTATGATGAGATAGTGGAGGAAGTGATGCATTTTATGCATGCATGATGGAGAGGGTGATCACCCCATATGAACATGATGGAGGACATGGATCATGTTGATTCAGTCAACATTCACCAAATCGATAGCGCAATCAAACATGGATACTTTTTCCACATGTATAACGCAGATTTGGAGTGGGCCCAGGCTATGGAAGGTGAAGGCACAATGGAAGGCATGATTTGGATTAGTCATCTCTTGATCTGTTTAGATTTATATTTTTCTAATGACATTTCTATGCAAACTTGGGCTATTTAGTAGAGTTTGCAGGGTGTTCCCGAGTGGGAATCCCACCTCTTTCTTTGAGTATCTCCAGAGAGAGGATTTTTCTTCATTCCATATCAGGCATTGGTGCCATCTTTAGGAGGTTGATTCTTGCATTTAGCTAGGAAACTAGTGGAGGATTCATCCTACCACCTTGTTCTTCAGATTCAGCCTTTTAGGAGCAACAGATCTACATCCAAAATTCAGGCCATTCGGTTTTACCTCCATGCAGTAGCAGTCCCCTCAAGGATTGAGTAGTTTAGTCTTGTAGATATATTGGAAGGAGGAAGTTTCCAGTATTTCAGCGAGAAATCCTATGAGGGATAACCTCCTCACATTGGATCTATTGTTTCCATCAATCAGGAGCTGATTTTCCACATCTAGTAGCAGGCTAAAGAGCCTCCCTCTCTGATAGCATAGTTTTCTGAAGTTTTTGTTCATTCAGTAGCTATTTTCAGTGGAGGATATTGGAGGAGCTAGATCTTGAGCTTTTAGCCCAAGAATCTAGTTAAGGGATCAACCCTTCTTGCATAGATTTGATTGTACATTATTGTAGCCATAATATCATCAGATCTAGCTTCATATCTACATTTCCCAGCAGCATATATGTGACACCCTAAGGGGAAGGTTGTCTTATACTTACAGATCTAATAAACCCCTCCCAGGTTATCTTGGGAATCCATCATAGAGCCCAGATCTACAATTTCAGCATCATCAGAGCTCCCATTCTACCTAGATCTAACTTTTTATCGTATAGGCAATCGCAGTCCCTATGTTTGCAATAGGGATAGTGTATTATACCTTCCAGCAGAGTACCAGTTGCGCAGTCCCTCTTGGAATATCATTGCAGGGTCATTCTAGGCTACTTTTGTGGCTTGAGTGTCTCATATTTTGAGCACTTTTGTACTTGCTTTTTCACCTCCAAATTAATAAAATGCCTCAGCTATTTCTGTGCATTCTGATGTGTATGTAGATTTTTTTTTTAATCTTGTTTTATTTCTTATATTTTGTTTAATTATTATTGCATTCTCCCTTTTGGGATATTACACCCCGAGCCTGAGATCGCGGAGGGCATTGTTCGTTGTTGTCCCCCTGTTTAGGATTTCCCTTGTGTTTTTTTTTTTTTCTTGCCACATTAGGAGGATAAGTAGGATTGTAATATTCCCAATTAGTCATGGGATAATTGGAATATTCATTTTTATTTTATTACTTTTTTTAAAGAATAAAAGAGCAAAGGAGGTCCATAATACTCCTTAATAATGAGTAAATCAATGCCAAATGTAAAAAGGCTAAATCTTGGCTACTAAATCAAGCACCCTTAGGTGTGAAAGGGGCTGGACATTTTGACTGGGTCAACCTTGAAAAAATCTACAACGTTGTCATGGAGGAGTGGCCATCAATGAGGCATGGCACAGTTTTAGATGGAGATGCCTTGTGTCAAGGAAGTGATCTCATTGGATGTGGTTTAGGGTTTGCAAGCTCTTAACTTATAAAATGAAGAGGATGGAAGCATTAGAAGGTTGTTGATGATAATTATATTTCTAAATATATTTTCTGTTTAGACAGATATATTTCTCTTGTTGTTTATCTGAGAATGAATGATGTTTAGCATTGGGTGTTCCTGGTTGGGGATCCCACCTCTTTCCATTGAGTAGCTCTTGGAAGAGTTTGTATTGCATTGTCCACTATCTGGTTGAAGGCCAAGCTTCTTCATTCAACTAAAATGTAGATCCTGTTAAGAGTTTGGTTGTCTTTGCAAGATGCAACAAGTGGAGACTAGACCTTTTAGATCTAGGCCATTTCAGTGCTCCTTTTTAGTGGAGGAGGCTTCTACTTCATTGGGATGAGAGTATTAGAGGAATTGAACTCCATTTTCAGATCTTGGCATGAGGCCAACCACATTTTGATCCCTACAACGTAGTTTCACTTCCAAATCTACGTTATTCCTGCAGGTGCAATTGCAGGATGTTTTGGCACACCATTTGAAGATTTGGTTTTCAAGTGTTGGGGATCTACCCTTCACTTTGGAGATCTCTTGGAGGGGATAATTTTCTTGTTCATATCATATCAAATCCACTTTCTATATCTGAAAATTTCAGTAGATCTGGAGTCTTAGATCTCAAATCTACAACTTATACATGTTGTTTTGCTGAAAACCCCAAGGGGATTCTGTAGAAGAGCCTAGATAGTGTATGGATCATGTATAGATCTGAATTTTCATGCACTTATCTACTCTAGATCTAATGTGTAATCTACAACTATTGAAAACCAATAAAATAACACTATAAGTCTTTTCCCAGTCTTTATATATGGTTGCAGCACCTCATTTTGAGGATTTTCTTTCAGTGGAGACTTGTATTTCTTGTTATGCATCTCATGGGCCATATTTTACATATATTTTGCTACTATAAATGAAAATTAAAGGTCTCCATATTGGCCTCCTTATTTTTCTATGATGATCTACATTATTTTCCTGTCTTTCTGCATTATATTGCTGCATTCCCCATTTAGGAATATTACAGTGGTATCAGAGCATCATTTTGGCATAGCCTATGCTTTCTAAGAAGCCAATATGTCTTCTGAAGAAGAAGAGCCTCTTACTCACAGAGAGAAGAGGTATCTAAACAGAGGACACAAGAAGTTTGATTACACAAATGACAATGAAGACAAGGGTAA
Organism: Pinus albicaulis; assembly: GCA_034641835.2. NCBI lineage: Eukaryota > Viridiplantae > Streptophyta > Pinopsida > Pinales > Pinaceae > Pinus > Pinus albicaulis. The sequence continues at coordinate 620,627,908 of CM076574.1, read as the reverse complement.
AGCCCCTTTATCTGGAGGTGAAGATGAATATAAGGATTTTTCTAAGATCCTTCTTAGAGCCATGCAAGATGTAATATTCCTAATTTAGCTTCAGCTAATAGGAATATTAATTTTTCTTTTGAAATCTAGATGCATGAATAATTGAGCAAGGAGGCTCCTCATTCTCTCAAGTATGAATAAAAATCCCTCGTAATGTGAAAGGGGATCATGTAATAACTAGTTCAAGCATCCACATGTGTGAACAAGGTCAAAAATATGTGGAAAAGGTAAAGTTTTACCGAGTCAAAAAAACTGTCTAGATGCATTGAACCATCTTGTTGGACAACGCAGTTTTTGTGGAGGAGCCTTTGCATGGAAGCAACCTCATAGTGGGTGGGATCCTTGGTGAGGAAGCTCATAAATTATATAATGAAGGAGATGGAAAGCATATGGACATATTGGAGATTATATTTTCATGAGGTATATTTATATGTCTTGCATACTTATCTATTTAGCTAAGTTGCTGCACTTCTTAGTGCAAGGGTTTGCCCGAGTGGGGATTCCCTACTCTTTCTTGGAGATCTTGCTTGAAAAATCTAAGAGGAGGTTTCTGATCTGAATTTTCCACTACCTGGTGTTGGGCCAAGCACCTTCCTTCAGAAAAAACACAGTCCCATTTATAAAACTACGTTATTTCTTGAGGTGTGCAGTGGAAGGGGTGAAAACCCCAATTGGAGGAGCTAGTTTCCCAAGAGGAGGATCAGCCTTTCTTTGGGAAAGCTAGGAGCAGCATATTCAGCCATTTATTTGACTTTTCAGCCATATATTTTAGAGCTTCAGCCATATAGTGTTATTCAGCCACATATTTTCAACAACTTTCTCTTGTATATATTTTCTGTCAAGAAATCCTTGCCGGGTTTTCTTGGATCTGTGTAAAAGAGACTAGATATATGATTTTATGCTTCATTGAGTATTATAATAATAATATCAGATGTATTTATACATTTTATTATTTAATATATATTTATACTGCGCATTCTCTTATGCAGCAACTCCGGCATTCTATAGTCTTGGGGTTTTGACAATTTCTAGCTGTTTTGAGCATGGGAGACCCGTTTAACTATGTTAAATGCATTTGTTTCTGAAAATATCTTGCATGAATGTCCTAAATTTTCTATTATAAGGTAAAAAACCGTTATTTCTCATTGTTATAACCTATATATTCAGAAAATAACGTTTTGGGGCCAAAACTGCTACTTTTCCCTCCTTGGTGATATTGTAAAAAGGCATAGTTTTTTGATGTGATTGATTTATGAAATATATGTGTTTAAATACATTATATTATTTGATAAATTTCTGTTATAAAACTTTGTAATACCTTAAGATATTCTTATTGTTGTAGAAAATCCCGGTTTTGGGATATTACAGTGGTATCGGAGCAACAATCTTGGCTCAGCCTGTGAGCTCAAGAATTATGGAGTATTCTCATGGGGAGAAGGAGACTTGTAGAAGATATCAGATCAAACCCTTGTTTTATAGACAAAATAGGTTCTTAAAACTTCTCTTTTCAACTCTGCAGGGAAAAGGCAAGGGCATCAAAGAAATAAGGAGGGAAACACATGAAAAACCCTCGCACAGATCTATACAGGAGGAAGATCCTAAATCCTCATATTTTGGATATGATCACTCTTCCATATCATCATATCTACCACGTTATATCAACAACTTCTTCATGGAGAGGAAGAAAGGAGATATGCCAAAGGAAAATACTCTTGGTGATTATTTGCGGGAATATGAAGCTCAATCTGAGGAGTTCAAAGGTCACTTGAATTTCCAAGGGTTTTTCCAAATGAAGGAGGAAAAGAGCACAAGGAGCAAGAAGCAAAGTTAGGGTAGGTTCTTTCTATCCATTTTTGATGGATCACCTCTATGTCTAACTAGGGCTTGGGTGAAGGAGCTAAACACCTTTGTGCAGCAACATCAAGTTCCAGAAATTGAAGCCATCAAAGTAGCAGCGTTGAATTTTGAGGGTAAGGAATATACTTGGTGGTTGTTTGAATAATTTTCCTTAAATAATTCGAATACATCTACTTATGCAAAGTTCATTGAAATATTAGTAGAGAGGTTTGATGATATCTCATGTGAAACATCTTCTATTGCAACTATCAAACCACAACAAACAAAACTTTTGCATGAGTTGGGAGGGTCTATATATCCAATTCCATTTCTGAAAAGCAATGAAGAGGAGGTGAGCTTGTTTGATAATTTTCCAAGGGAAATATCTCCTTTAGAGGAAGGGCTTTCTTCTCAAAATGAAGACATGAAGATTCTTTCTTCAAAAGAGGACCAAGATCTAAGGCCTCTTGTTGAGGGTAAGGTAACTTTAACTAGTGACGAAGAGGAAGGATAAGCAGGACAAGATAACGCAATCATAATAAGGGCACCTCAAACACCACATGAAGAAAAGGATGGAGCACTTGCTCCAAGAAAATAAACTCTTTCACTCTTGCAAGAGTTCCAAAAGATCTCACACATAGAGCTATTGGCAAAACACATGAGCAGCATGTACCTTCATTTCCAAGTGATGGGATCTTGAAGATAGGAGAAGGAAAAGAGTGGGAATGGAATCACAAGATGAAGAGCATGTAATATTCTCTATTTCAAAGTTTGAAAGAACAAAGAAGGCAAGAGGACCTATGCAACAAAGGTAGGGGAAAATCTGTCCACCTACATTCACACCCTACTCTATGCCTTGATGCCTCTTTGCAAGGAGGCATTTCAGCAAGAAGACCTCCTGATTGGAGGGAAAATAAAGTGTTCTCTCAACCATATGCAGCTGCAACATATTTTTTTAAAGAGGTAACCTTGGAAGGAGCCACTACAGCGCTGAAAACCATTAATGGAAGGCTAGGCAAATTTATGAAGTTGACCTTGTTTTCTTCCATTCATCTATTTGTGTTGGAGGGGATAGATTCAAAAATTTGTGCTGATATGAGCATAGTATCAAGAGGCTATTCCATAGCTTTGGGACAGCAAAGGACACTCCAATATATAATGAATATTTCTGAACATAACAAAAAAATACTTTCATTTTTGCATGCAAGAGCAAAGAGGTGGAAGTTTTTGAAAAAGAGAACCTTTCAAGGGAAGGGTGACTTTCCTAAACTCCAATCTTGTATTAAGCAAGATCAGCTACAAGAGAGGCAGCAAAAGAAGGTTGGGAATACTCCAACATGTGACTTTGACATCAATCATTTCAAGGTGGAGAGCCATCATATGAAAAATGCATCATTTCATATTTCTACAACGCTGTCAATGTTGGGAAGCCTAGACCCTTATTGGGAGTCCCAACTGTTATAGTCAGTATCTTCATCCCTCTGTCAGAGATCAAATTTCTCTTGTTGCATTTCATTTTAGGTGTCTCAATCATTTCAGTCAGCTGCATTCCATTAGGAGCATGAATCATCTGACGGTAGGGTCTTGTCACTCATATCCCTCATGTCTTGTACCTGCTAGCCTAGTTCTGTTCATCAAAATCATTTACAGTCATTTTTGGCCTCCTGGTTGGCAAAGAGTCATTTTAGGGTTTTTAGTCTCATTAGGTCTAGGGTTTAGTTAATCATGTCTCAAAATGCCTAATAATGTCAGCAGGCACATGAGGAAGCTTCAAATAAGGTTTCACTACAAAAATTTCATCATCGTAATGCTTGATAATGATTTTTCTTCAAAACTCTGTTTTGAAGAAAATTTTTCTATTTTATCCTTTTGTAACAAATGAAATGTAATTTTTAAGTTTTTTTTGTTGAGATTGCAACAAGATGATGAGCTTAGTGGAAAGGAGTCGCCTTCACTAAGTGGGCCCGCAGGCTATTTTTGGCGCAAAGTCTATTTTTAGACATATGGATCATGTTCTATGAGTTGCAGGATGCTATTTGTGGATGGTTGGTCAAGTCAGAAAAAATAGATGGACTTCTATTTGTAGACATACTGGGCGGAATCTATTTTTGGATTGCCAGTCTAAAAATAGATATGTCAAATATTATTAGCTCTTAATGATATTTAGACTCTAAACATTATCTTATTCTCTTTGAGCACTTCAGTTAAGTGCACAGATGTGGCACAGGAGCTGACAGAAGGAATTACGCTATTCCTGAGGGTTAAGTGGAGCTATTTCATGGATACTTCAGTTAGAACTCATGTGACAGAGTTTGGTGGAGTTGATTGAGGAAGTTGATGGAGTTGTGTTCAGTTTAACTAATCTAAACATAGTTGAGCTATTTGTATTCAGTTTAACTAATTGATACAATTAGTGAGAGTGGTGTGAATTAATTATTAATTAATTCACTAATTATAAACTCATTAATCAACTAAAGAATGCATTAGTTAACTTCAGTGCATGGATAGTTTCAGTGGAGACCAGTGCAGAAATAGGTGAAAGAGCAGGCTAACTATCAGTTGTGACTATACAGTTGTTGTTTGAAATACACAAATAGGTGGAGAAGCCCATGAGGATTGCGCAGTACAAGCCAGGTGGTTTATCTATTTAATGAAGCCATCCCATAGCATTGAAAATGCAATAGAGGCTGGCTATCAAGCGGAAAAATATTGGAGCATGTGTTTTGCTAGATCTAGCTTGATAGTGTGTAGCAATTGAGGGTGTGCATGAGAGCTTGTGAGGAGTTTTTGTACTATGATTGTTACATGATATCCATGACATATAATATATAGATAGTTGTGGTTTTCAGATTTAATATTTCCCATTAAATACCGTGTTCATATGTGTGATTGTTTGTGGTTTTAATGTGTGCATGCAATTGATTTTATTTCCGCATGTGATGATCAATGGTAGAAGAGATTCTGTATTGTGCATGAAGCTAAAATAGTGTGTGATCAGGAGAATCTCAGTGAATAAAATCTTAGTTTTTCAATTTTTCTAAATTTTTAGTTGTAATAGTGCTTCATTCGCAGCCCTGGTCGCCTTTGTCAAAACTCCATGCCATCCATCCCTGCAAAACAGACAAGAAACTCATCATTTAGTCCAAAAATCAAAACCAAGAAAAACAAAGTTCTTTTGAAAAAGTGCCAAAGTGTTCAAACATTACAAAGTGGGTTTTCAAAAAGCAAAAAATAAAATTTTGGGCATATAAGATATTTTCATGATCCAACACTCCATTTGCATGCCAAGAGATAGCATTGATCCAAGACAAATCGTGAAGGAGCAAAGCAAGTGTTTGAAGGTAAGACTGTGTGTAATTTGCTGAGTGCGACACACTGGGCAGGTGTCGCAACACATCAGTGGTGTGCGGCACATCGGGAAATTCGACTGTGTGTAAATTTTAACCGGCACGACGCATTGGAGGGGCACGGCGCACTGGGTCAACTGCGCGGCGCACAGGGCCGAAACACAAATTTTTCCCATTGCTTCAAAAAAATCCAAATCGATTCGGTCAATTTTGCTCCAAGTAAGTTCATGTGACCTTCTAATTGCCATTTACCAATGTTTGAAAATGGATTATGAGAGTTTAAATGCAAAACTCAAACCCTATCATCTTGTTGAGAGTTGTTCCCTTAGGGTTTTGAAGTTGGTATTTTAAAAAATAATTTTGTGCCAAATACTCAATTCTCCACCTTGTTTTTTCTTCCCCCTCACTGTTATCTCATTACTACAGTTCATCCCATATCTCCTTATGTGCCTAAAGCCACTCATACCCATCTCATTCCCATTATCCCTATCCCATTTGCAAAATTTCCCCAAATCCCAAGTTACCCAAAAAAATCAAGTGGCTGTCCCTTGTCCCTAAATTTGTCAAATCACAAGTTTTCAAAAGGAAAAGTCCACTTGGTTAAAGTCCATTGTCCCCACTGCCCTATTTCCCCACAGTCCCTCCCACACTACCATACATTTGGCACTAAAACAAAAGTACCCAAGTTCTCATTTTCATCTCATACAAGCCAACATACACCTTGCATAGACCTTGGACATCATGGAGAAAGACACTGATACATCATATGACCGAGACAGTGATTCCACCACTGAGTTACATGCACCTAGAAGGCCTCATAAAAGTGGCAGACATGTGAGAGAGGAGCCCACCTCATTGGCTGAATTGCAGGCTTGTCCACTTGCCATGGCATGTTTTCGAGAGCAGTCATGCTATCAGTTTTGTGAGATGATTGCTAGGATTCATTATCATCAGGATTTGGCTCGTTTGTTTGTATTGCATTTACATGATGGTCAGGTCACCCTTGCCGGTGTAACTTTCACTTTAACACCAGAAACTATCTCTCAAGCAACCGGAATACCAAATGTGGATGAACAGTGGAACAAAAGACAACAGGTGGATAGAGTGCATTATGAACCATATATCAGGCCTAGCTTTGTGAGACAGCTCAGCAAAGTCTTCCCATTCTGGTTCCTAAAGGAATCCTATGCGCCTCTAATGAAACTCATTATCAGATATTTCAGCTGTGAGTGCCATTTTTCATGCCTCTATGCCTACCATATCAGGTTATTGATGCATTTCACAAGGGTGAGGATGATGAACATCCATTATTTCATGTGCCGGAATATCAAGAGAATGACCACCCTTGTGCAGAGGAAAACTCCCGAGCAGCAGTACAACAGTATTTATCACTATGCACTCATCAAGATCGTGGTTGTACATCAGCTTGGATTGTAGGGTATTTCATGGGAGGATTTCATTTCCAATGATTTCTTCACAGCTCCTCAGGTTCCTCCAGAGGTTGTTCATGATGCAGGCGAACCTTCAAATCAGTATGGAGGTCAGGAGGCAGAGACTACTAGTGTGTCGATGTATATCACTTATCAGAGAGGCACTAGAGGATTATTTGCAATGACCCGGCGAGTACTATCTCCACTTGGGGTGGAAGGGGTCTCGTTTCCGTCATCAGCATCATAGGTATAGGTATAGGACAAAGGTAAGAGGCCTATGTGGGATGAGGGCCCTTCAGGAGGCCAAGACACAAGTTTCATACTGATTGATGAGGATTTGAGCTCTCCAAGCTCAAAGTTGAGAGAGACCATTTAGGAGCAGAAGGCGGAGATAGACACATTGACCGTCAAGTTGCAAAGAGACAAATGGATCATAAAATACCTGTAGCAGTGAAACAAACAGTTGGAAGATCAGCAAACAATCATGGAGTTGCAAAACATCCGTGAGAACCGGCAAGCTGCCCAAAGAAGCCAAACCAAGATGACATCCATTGAGCGGGAGATTGAGGCTAATAGAGAGACTTGACTTGAGAGGGTCAATATTCATTTGGAGAAGATGTTAGAGAAGGCTAACAAGGAAAATAACATGTTGAGACACATGAAGAACCATTATTGGGCACGAAATCATGTTTGCAAGGCGAGAATCAAGATCCTGAAGGCAAAGCTAAGGAGGGCACTAAAGCGTCGCAAAAGGCATGATAGACTCCAAATTTTGGCTGAAGCTTCTTTGGCTCAACATAGCACTTGATGGTGGAACTTCAGCCCAAATTTTAAGAAATTTAGGAAACTTTTTGTCAATTTTTAATTTTTTGGCCTTAAAACAGATTTTCCTGCCCGACGCGTCGCGCCACTTGGCGCGCGCTTATAATTGGAAACTACTCTTGAAGAAAAATTTTCATTTCTAGATTACTCATCAAAATTTATGCATGCATACCCATTACCTAAGGATTTTGACAAGTTTTGGGTTGCCTAAAGGGTCAAAAACACCCTAAAAATGGCCTTTCTGCCACCTTTTGGATACACAGGAAGCAGTGTTGGGAGATTTTCTTTTTGGAGGAGAAAATGGAAACCAAATTCAGAAATTCTACTTGGGTTGGAAAGTATACAGGTAGAGATTTCCAACTAGATATCCTGCACTCAATTTGGACTTCTGGAAGGCCCTCAAAATCAGCCTCAAAGTGGCATGACACATAGAGATTTCAGGCATGGCGCATTGGGAATTTTGGCCTAATTTTCACTCAGCAGTTCAGATTTTCGCCTAGTTTTGGCCAGTTTGAATTTTTATCTAAAAATATGAAACTCCTGATGTAAATTTATGTAATTTAATGAATTTTATGTAATTTTTGCACATTTTTGTAGGTTTTAACCCTGAACAGAAATTATCTACTCATGAATCTTATAACAGAAGATAAACAATAGCGAGAGCATAAAACATAAAATAAATAAACACAGATATTTTCCCCTGGATCCCAAATTGGGACGACTAGCTTGATTTTTCATTATATTACTTTTAGTGTTACATCACATATATATACATTCTGAAGCATACATAAACCCCAATCCATAAACCCTGGATTAGAACGTAACCGTAGTTCCCTTGACCGGATCCACAAAAATACCAGGGGCCGAAAACCATCGTGCCCAAATACCATGTGAAAAACCATGCACAAAACCATGGACATGGACTACCCAACAATTTTTACTCATCCAAGTAGATTCATTCACAAAAAAGTGAAATTTAACTGAATGAATCAGTTTCCTATCTTAAAGAGGCAAGTTGTTTCATTGCCTATTTTCCAGTTCTTAGTTTAGATCTTGTTGAAACAGCTCCTAGAATGGTGAGCTCGACCCCTTAAGGCATGGGGATGAGTTAGGCTTGTCTATATCTTGTAATTCTTCAGTAATTTTCAGGGTTGGACACCTGGGATTTCTTGGCACTTCATTGTACATTTCATCTCTGCAATTTTGGCAAAGGAATAGACCAGAGTTTGCAGCACTCTTTGGGATCCATGTGGCTCTATGTTTTGATGGTGTGTTTCTCTCCATGATTGTAAGTTTACTGATGTTTCATGTGTATCATTTTCCTTCTCCTTTCTTCTCAAATTAAACAAACAAGTTATAAAGGTGGAATTCATTAGATTTCTTTCCTCTGCCTTGAGTTTTGTTTAATTTTCCATGTTTTCATCTGTTTGAAGAGGATTCTTGAAATCCTCTTGCCCTATTCAGCTCCTCACCGGTTTGAACTATCCATTCATTCAACCCAAAGCATCAAAACAATTTCCTTCCTTGCCCCATTCAGAACTCTGCAAAAACTAGGCCTTATCCCCAGACCCAAAACTACCTTTCCCTTTGATTCCAACAAAACCCCCAAAATCAAAATCAAACTCTTTTACTTATATACCTAGCCTAAAATTAGCCTTTATTTCAAGTAATCTCAAGCCTTATTGATTATCTTTGCTGAGATTTACCCGGAGAGAGCCCTCTCCTGATCTGGTAGGGCTAGCTACTAGATTAAGCGTGGTTTGATGTTACCCTAGACTCTGCCTTCCTTCAGCCTGAGGTGGATTTAGGCAATAACACCAACTCTTGATGGAATATTCTAAGGACCTATTCACACGTAAGGTTCTTGATGGGAAAGAAATGGCTAGAAAGTATAAATTATTTGATGGAATCATTTATGTTCATGATCAGATTTACTTAACTAAAGATTCCAAACTCAAGAATGAACTACTTGACACAACCTATGAGGTCTTGCTTTCAAATCCCACTAACTTCATTAAAACATATAATGCTATCTTAGATGGATTTATGTGGCAGAATTTCAAGGAGGATATGCACTCTCATATGAGTAAGTGCATGAATCATTTGCTGGTTGAGGAGGAACATAGCTCTTGGGAAGAGTTATCATTATCACCTCCTTATTCATTGAGTGTGAGAGGTAGCTCATTCATGAGCTGCCTTGCGGATTTTAAACAAGTGTATGAAAAAAATTGTATTGCTGAATCTCATGATGTATCTATTATATACTTGTATTCTCTTAACACTCATGTGTAGGTCTTGGCTCCAAGAGGGGGCAATTTTGCTGATGGGCTTCATGAGCCACTTTGGGCCATGAACAATGGTGATGTTGGCCATTCTTTGGGAGATCTTGGAGAGATGATGTACTCTTCATGGTGTTGTTCCTTAACACCAACCATCATACACCTTCTCCAAGCATGCAAGAAGGATGGGGCAGCAAGCAAGTGTTGGGAATAATGCTTGTCATATCATATCCTATGGCAGTTAGGAGGACAAATGCGCTGGTTGCACATGAGGGACCATTGTCCTTCTCCCTTATTGTATATGGCAGCTAGCATGATCTTACTTATGCTCCCACATGCTGAAGATGTTCTTATATTTGTTGGAAGCATGGTTAGGAGAGAGGCACACTTGTTGGATGTGTCTTTGGGGGAAGAGAGTCCCTACTTTTTCTACACTACATGTTCCAAGGGGAGCATGAGAAACTATATGGCCACCATTGCATATTACTTGTTTCGGTATGATGTGGACCATATGTTTTGTTGGAGCACTTGGGGCATGCATCTCATGAGAAACTGGGAGGAGATTTTCTATGAATTACCAAGATGGAGGGTGATTCATTTTATTTGGATGATAGCATGGAGGAGGAAGACCTCCATTGATGATGAGATTCCCCATGATTGTCAAAACTTCTACCTTTAGAAGGCCATGGATCAGCAAGAAGGTTTCCATAACAACCTTCCATTCTTTCATGATGAGAGCCATTTGGTTTATTCACCAAAGGCCAACTTGCACTCTTGGGAGGAGCCATTGGGAGATGGAATTTTTGCAGAAATTCTGAAGCAATGGAGAAGACTATGGGATGAGAGGGCCACAAGAGGAGGAGGGGAGATTTTGCATTACCCTTGCAGTTGCTTGAGGACAAGAAAAATTTGGGAGGGGGAGACTGTAATATTCCTAATTTAGCTTCAGCTAATAGGAATATTAATTTTTCTTTTGAAATCTAGATGCATGAATAATTTAGCAAGGAGGCTCCTAATTTGCTCAAGTATGAATAAAAATCCCTTCTAATGTGAAATGGGGTCATGTAATAACTAGTTAAAGCATCCACATGTGTGAACAAGGTCAAAAATATGTGGAAAAGGTAAATTTTGACTGATTCAACACAACTGTCTAGATGCATTGAACCATATTTTTGGAAAACGCAGTTTTTGTGGAGGATCCTTTGCATGGAAGCAACCTCATAGTGGATGGGACCCTTGGTGAGGAAGCTCATCAATTATATAACTAAGGAGATGGAAATAATATGGAAATATTGGAGATTATATTTTCATGAGGTCTATTTAGACTTCCTGCATACTTATTTTTTTAGCTAAGTTGTTGCACTGCTTAGTGCAAGGGTTTGCCCGGGTGGGGATTCCCTACTCTTTCTTGGAGATCTTGCTTGAGAAATCTGAGAGGAGGTTTTTGATATGAATTTTCCACTACCTAGTGTTGGGCCAAGCATATTCCTTTAGCAAAAATGCAGTCCCATTCAGAAAACTGCGTTATTTCTTGAGGTGTGAAGTGGAAGGGGTGAAAACCCCAATTGGAGGAGCTAGTTTCCCAAGAGGAGGATCAGCCTTTCTTTGGGAAAGCTAGGAGCGGAATATTCAGCCATTTATTTTATTTTTCAGCCATATATTGCAGAGATTCAGCCATACAGCATTATTCAGCCACATATTTGCAGCATCTTTCTCTTATATATATTTTCTGTCAAGAAATCCTTGCTGGGTTTTCTTGGATCTGTGTAAAAGAGACTAGATCTCTGATTTTATGCTTCATTGAGTATTCTCATAATAATATCAGATGTATTTCTCCATTTTCTAAGTTAATATCTCTTTATACTACACATTCTCTTATGCAGCAACTCCGGCATTCTACAGTCTTGGGGTTTTGACAATTTCTAGTTGTTTTGAGCATGGGAGACCTGTTTAACTATGCTAAATGAAATTTTTTCTGAAAATATCTTGCATGCATGTCATAAATTGTCTATTATAAGCGAAAAAACTATTATGTTTCATTTTTATAACCCAGATATTCATAAAATAACGTTTTGGGGCCAAAACTGCTGCTTTTCCCTGCTTGGTGACATTGTAAAAAGGAATAGTTTGTTGTTTTGATTGATTTATGAAAGCTATGTGTTTAAATACATTATATTATATGATAAATTTCTGTTATACAAATTTTTAATACCCTAATATATTCTTATTTTTGTAGAAAATCCCGGTTTTGGGATATTACACAAGACCTTGCTAGAGAGATCAAAGAGATGAGAATGGATAGAATAAAGGAATACCCTGAAGGATTTAATCTTGGAGAAGTATTTTTCATGTCTCATCACTGGAATGATCAAATAGTGCATCAGCCACAAGTTTCCCAACACTCTACCATGCCTACATTTTGGGCTGTGGGAAATGAAGGGTTTCAAGAGCATGAATCCCTTGAAGATTATTTTGAAGAATATGAGTCTCAAAATCAGAGATTCAAAGATCACTTGATTTTTCAAGAGTTTTTTCACATAAAGAAAAATATAATACCAAGGCATCATCATAGAGGTGGTGGATTCATTCAGAATCATGATCGACACCACACTATGGGAAGATTCTTTTTACCCAATTTTGATGGGTCATCCGAGTGTTATGCCAAATCTTGGGTAGAAAAATTTGACATATAATTTTAGTTGAATAAGGTTCCAGAGATGGAAGCTATAAATATTACAGCGCTACACCTTGAAGGTGAAGCACATGACTGGTGGTTCCATGGCTTGCCTACATTAGGTCATGCCAATGTGACTTCTTATTCAGAGTTCACTAGAAGGCTAGTTGAAAGATTTGATAGAAGAGATCCAGAGGCACCATTCATGAGCCTTGCAAAGTTGAAACAATCAGGTAATACATAAACTTACATCTTTGAATTTTTAAGACATTCTGTTATGGTTCCTGATTTGTCTGCAACAAGAAGGGTGTACATGTTCATTGGTGGTTTAAATGAACCTCTTCATGGGTTGGTTAAATCTACGAAGACCACTACCCTGCATAATGCTATTGAAAGGGCTAGATACCTTCCAGATTCCTTGCCAAAATCAAAGGCAACTTTTCAGCATAATCCCTCTTTTCCTTCAAAGGGAAAGGAAGAGAAAGTTTCTCCTTCAAAGGAGAGCTCATACAAGAAACCTCTTGATGATGATGCCCGGAGAGATCTAAGAAGAAGAAATATTTTCTTCACTTGCAAATAATCATGGGCACCTGGACATAGATGTGTTTCTGGAAAATCACATTACATAGAGGTCTTCTCAGATGTTGAGGAGGAATAAGAAGATGAACCAAGAATAGGTCACAGCGTTGACACTGCAGGAGGAGAACCGACACCATCAGGAGATGGGAATGGAGTATTTGCTCCTATTGGAGGGGATTTTTCATCTTTGAGATGAGTACCTAACTACTTCACCTTAAGAGTTCAAGTTTCCATCTTGAATCAGAGGGTTTCTATGTTGATTGATAGTGGGGCTAACCACAATTTTATTGATGCCCAACTAGTGCAAAGGAGGGAAATACCCACTGATGCTTTTGAGGGATTCTCTGTTTTTGTCCCAGGAGATAGAACAATGCAATGAATGCATTATGATCCATCCTTATCAGTCACCATGGGGACATATACATTGATTGATCACTTCTTTGTGGTTGACATACCTGACACTAATGTGATATTAGGTGTTCAATGGTTAATTACATTAGGGAAAGTCACCACTAATTGGGAGGCTTTACAAATGGAATGGGTGGATAAGAAGAGTGGTGAAACTCAAATGATCAAAGGAATGCATACATATCCCTCACATACAACTTCCACACAAAAAACAGATATGGATTTACACAGTGGAAGCAAGGAACTTACAGTCCCATCTATCATGCTCATGAGACTGCTTCATGGGACACTATTATCTAGTGGAAAACCACCTGGGAGGCCACCTAATTCAGGTTTTGTGGGAGATATATCACAACATCATGCTCCAAGCATAGATCCAGGAGGGATGGGAGCATTTAAAGACAATGATACAATGTTTGGAGTCTAGGGTAGGCTCAAGGAGGACGGAGATCTTCTCCCAATATCATCATTACCCACTCTCATTTCAGATTCTGCACTATGGGAGGAGATGCATGGAAGGTATGACCTTCAAACTTATACCTTTGTCATGGGATATGTCAAGGAGGAGAGCATCCATATGACAGACATTTTTGTTGATAGATCATCAACGCTGTCACTATGGGAGATTGATCCATATTGGAAATCCCAACTGTTGGTGGATTATTCCAAGGATATGCACACATGAATGATACTTGATGACCAGATACATGAGGAGGGATATTTAGTCCACGAAGGATTCATCTATTATCATGGTAGGATCTTCTTGTCTATAGCCTCCAAGATCAAGGATAAGTTGCTACAAAGAGCCTATGAAGAGTTATGTTTCAGCCACACATATTCCATGAGATTCTACAACATCATCATGAGAAGCTACACTTAGAAGGGCTTTGAAGGAGAAATATATAAAATTTTTAAAAGATGCATGTACCATGTGGAGATGGGGCAGCAACATAACTCTATGGAAGATTTAATTCAGCCATCTCTTTCTCTTTTTGAGGAAGGGGATAGATCTATGCACCAATCCATTTGTTTAAGGAGGAACTTTGGTGAAGAATATGCTCATGTAAATAATGTTTCATTTGATTATTGTTTGCATTATTTCACCATTATATGTAGGCCATGAATCCAAGGAGGATTATTGTACCTTATAAACGTCATGGCCAACTTTGGGTGACAAAAATTTCTGAACATGGCCACTCCCTTGGAGGACAAAAGGAGATTTTGTTTCATGATGGGTGCATTCCTAAGGCACCAAATATATCTCACACTTTCAACCATAGTGAGATGACATGGGCAGAAAGTAAGTTGTGGGGAAACCACTTACCACATCTTGATCTAATGCAGTCAGGAGATGCACTGTGCTGGTTCCACATGTGGGACTATGACCCACCTCCAAATGCACAAATTTCTGTTTGTATGTATGTAATTTTAATCCCATACATTGATGATGTACTTGTAATTTTTATGGGAATGTATGGAGGGAGGATGGGAGGTATGTATGTGCCCTATGGGATGGAGATTCTCCATGTATCTTATGCTACATGTTTCAAGGATAACATTGGGAAAACTATGTTTGTTTCATCTGAGATATTATCTCCTTATGGGATGGATTATTTACATCTTATGTGAAATTTGGAGGAGCAATTCATGGAGGGATGGGTTGGTGAACACCTAGCTTATGGAGGAAGCTTATCACATGTTGGTGTCACCAATGGAGGAAGAGAAGAGTTGCAGCACTCACCTTATCAGTTTCTTGAGGACAAGCAACATTTGGGAGGGGAGGACTATAATATTCCCAATTAGTCATGGGCTAATTGGAATATTAATTTTTGTTTTATTACTTTTTTTAAAGAATAAAATAGCAAAGTAGGTCCATAATAATCCTTAATAACGAATAAATCAATGCCAAATGTAAAAAGGCTAAATATTGGCTGCTAAATCAAGCACCCTTAGGTGTGAAAGGGGCTGGAAATTTTTACTGGGTCAACCTTGACCAAATCTATAGCGCTGTCATGGAGGAGTGGTCATCATTGAGGCATAATGCAGTTTTAGATGGAGATGCCTTGTGTGAAAGAAGTGATCTCATTGGATGTGGTTTAGGGTTTCCAAGCTCTTAAATTATAAAAGGAAGAGGATGGAAACATTAGAAGGTTGTTGATGATAATTATATTTCTGAATATATTGTTTGTTTAGACACATATCTTTCTCTTGTTGTTTAGATGATAATGAATTTTGCTTAGCATTGGGTGTTCCTGGTCGGGAATCCCACCTCTTTCCATTGAGTAGCTCTTGGAAGAGTTTTTATTGCATTGTACACTATCTAGCTGAAGGCAAAGCTTTTTCTTTCAACTACAATGCAGATATCATTGAGGGTTTGGTTGACTTTGCAAGTTGCAGCAAGTGGAGACTAGATCTTTCAGATCTAGGCCATTCCAGTGGAGGAGGCTTATACTTCATTGGGAGGAGAGTATTGGAGGAATTGAGCTCCATTTTCAGATCTTGGCATGAGGCCAACAACATTTTGATCCCTACACTACATTTTTACTTCCAGATCTGCATTATTCCTATAGGTGCAGTTGCAGGGCATTTTGGCACACCATTTGGAGAGTTGGTTTTCAAGTGTTGGGGATCTGACCTTCACTTTGGATATCTATTGGAGGGGATCATTTTCTTGTTCATATCAGATTAGATCCACTTTCTAGATCTAAATACTTTAGTAGATCTGCAGTCTTATATCTCAGATCTACAACTTATACATGGTTTTTTGCTGAAAACCCCAAGGGGATTCTGTAGAAGAGCCTAGATAGTGTATGGATATGTTATAGATCTAACTTTTCATGCAATTATCTGCTCTAGATCTAATGTGTAATCTAAATATATTTTAGACCAATAAAATAATGTTGTAAGGCTTTTCCCAGTCTTTATACATGGTTGCAACACCTCATTTTGAGGATTTTCTTTCAGTGGAGACTTGTATTTCTTGTTATGCATCTCATGGGCCATCTTTCACATCTATTTTGCTGCTGTAAATACAAATGAAAGGTCTCCATATTGGCCTCCTGATTTTTCTATGATGATCTGTGTTATTTTCCTATATTTCTACATTGTATTGCTGCATTCCCCATTTGAGAATATTACAAGGATTCTCCTTGTCATATGACTGGCGCGGTTGTGACTTGGAAGGTTGAACAAACTTCACCGGTGCATTATTCTGAATTGGTGGGTTTTATGCTAGGGATTGGGAATATTGGGGTCCCTATCCCTGGTTTGTGAATGACTACTGGGGGGGAGCTCTTCTGTCAGCATTTCTAGCTACGTACTATGTCCCCTGCGCAGGAGAGTATGATACTCCTTCCTGATGATGGTACAATTGCACCCTATTGGTCATGTTCTGCAAAGGTGCATGATGACTCTGATGGTAGCCTGACTGTTGTGGAATTTTCTATTTAGGATCATATGCGTAACCAGGGTAGGGATTACTGTTGCCTAGGTGATTTTGGGTCTATGATACTATCAATCTATTTGGAGTGTTCGACGCGCATGGAAACTCTCTTTGAGTTTGTAGGCGCAAGGCGTTAGGCAGGATATTGTAAATGTATCCTGACTGCATGTATGTCAGCTTGAGTTGTTGGCCCTTTGCTAATGGAATCCTCTTTGGACGTAGGTCCTTGAGTTTCCATGGCCATGAGGTTTTTCAGGAATAGGTCGAACAGAACTTGATCGTCGAGTTTGGATTTACACAAAATCGATGTCACCATTATTCATGGAGATGGTCCGAGATATGGATGGCTTGTGTCTATCTAAAATGTGTCAGTAACTCCATTCTTGTATCATCGTAGAAGGTTAATGGAAAATATGTGAGGAACATAGTAGAAAGGGTGCTAAAGGTTCCATGTGTAGCAAAAGGTTGCTCCACATAACATTTCGTGATTGGTCCAGTTAAGGTGCGCTGAAATAGTCTTAGCTGAATAGTATCATCAATGATATTTTTCGATGAACACCACAAGTGGAAAATCATTACATGATTTATGAGGTCTTCTACTTTCTTCCCTTTGAATTTTGGAATGTTCGAATGGAGCTTCGTGGGCATGGGGGCCCAAGTAGGGTTGTGTGAAATGGGGTCATTCGTTAACTTTGATAGATCAAGTAAGTTCAAAAATGCTAAGAACGGTAACTGTGTGTCGAGCACCATTGTAGACTATGAAAACATAGGGTTCTGGTTAGGTATGGGGTTTGTCTGTGACATACCCAACTGTGTGTTCTGCTGGCTCCCCGAATGGGTAGCACTCCTCTACCCCCTGGGGGTTGTGGGAGGAGTGGTGTGCAGTGACCCTATGGGGGTTTCTTCTAAGGGGTAAAATTCTTGCGTGGTATTTGATGTATATCCCTCTCAGGGCTTCCCGATGCCCGAGGCAGAGAGTCAGATTAGTTGTATAGTTACAAATACATTGCACACATTTTTATACTAATGCATAATCAACAAAGTGAGATATTGAAGGATTACCTATTTATGAACAAGAGATCCATTGGAGAGCATTAAGAGGCGTGGCTGAGATCCTTCCTTACTGGCTCCAAGTCTATATCCTGCAAACAAACAAAACACATGTGTAATATTCATAGTGGTATCACTTACTAGGAATTAAGCAAGAATATACTCAACATTAAAATATGCAAATCTGAGCCATTTATGTCATGATTCATAAACAAATAAATAATAAATGTGACACTAAGACATCAAATGTACAAAAAATATACAGTTATATTAATATATAAAGATGAAGATTACAACCATTGGTTGAACCACACCTTCCTCCGTCTTCCGATTCCTCTCTCTCTCTCCTCTATCTCCGAGTGTAATGATAATTGGGGTAATATTTCTCAATGAACCTTGCCAATCCTTAAGCCTCACACTCAACGATGAATTTCTACTCTACACATGATCAAATCTTCGACCTTTGACCAAGATACCAAGCCTCCAATTTATAGGAATTGGGGAGGATAGACCTTGCCAATCCATTCAATTAGTTTGAATGGGGAAAAATCTTCATGTTTCCTTGCCTTTCCTTGCTTTTTCCCTCTATAGGTGTTCAGTTTTGTTTGGAAACATTCAATAAGAGGTTTTTATCACAAGGTTTTGCTTTTTAACTGACACATTCTGAGAAAAACCAGGAAATTCCAGTCAGTTTCCACGAGATTTGTTCCTTTCTTCATGAAAACATGGGTAACGTTGCCCCTTTGGAAAGACAAAGCATTAAAATTGTTAGTATCCTATAATCTATAGTATCAGAGGTGACTGATTATTCTTTTTAGGACTTTTATATTGGAAATAATATTCCATGACTATAATTTATTTCCAAGAAGGTACTTCTAGCACAAAAGATGGCAAGGGATGGTTGTATTCACCTCATTTCCAATATAGTCAAACTAAGCCTAAATGCATTGGCTAGCACTACCCATCTCGTTAAACCCCCCAAAACCCACATACATAAATTTTTAGGACTTTATATTAAGCCTTGACACTTCCATTTCAGACCCCCCCCACATTAGGTCGTTTATATATATATATATATATATATATATATATATATATATATATATATATATATATATATATATATATATATATATATAGATATATCTATGTGTGTGTGTGTGCTATAAAGCACACCTTATCGCCACAAACCTTTATCACAACACCTTCCATCAGCGCACATCGCAATTCACGAGGTTTAGTCTTTAACTCCCACTCCTCATAGAAAAACCTCAAACTTTGGTATTTGCAGCCTTTCCAAATCACCTTTCATCAACTCCCATCGCACTTCACAGGTCTTAGCACATACCTCATTTCCCCGATCCCAAACCTTACGATGTGCGATAAAACCCAAACCTTGCGATGTGTGATAAAATTTAAAACTTGTGACTTGCGATATTGGTGAGACCCCATCGCATATTACGCTTGGCAAGCACAGGAGGATAATTGCTAAGGAACATGTTAAAAATGACGATTCACAACCTATGGGTGGGCTCTGCCACATCACCAATGGTCATTTATCCCCAACCCCACCATTGCACCCCACGACACATCCACCTCATTAAACTCTTCTCATGTTTCCTGACATCCACTACACCCTGCTCCCATCTAATGGTTAGCATAACATTTTGGACCCCCTCAGCATCCGAGTTTTAACAACGAGGGGGGGGGTCTGAAATAAATGGTTTCAGTCTCTGCCCATACACCTATGTGTCATCTCTATAGAAATTTAGACACCACCCCCCCCCCCCCCGTCTAAAACAACTTACCACCTGTTGGACCCTATGAAATCTAGTTTCGGGTTTTGCATGCCAAACTCAATGGTAGGTGAATTTTAACTTTAGGGTCGAAATGACTTACCTCCACTTCAGTTGTTTCATCCATAGGTTGAACGATGGAAGAGGGACTGTGACAGGATTACCTTTATATGGGATAACTCTCCACGAACAAAAAATAAAATCACAGAGTTGAACACCTATTCAATCCCCAAGCTCGTCACTATCAAAATGCTCCATGCCAACCTCATTAGCCATTAAAAGGAGACTGTGCCCAACTGGAGGGGAATGGGTGTAGGTGTTCACTTGATGTTAACGAATATTAATCAATGAATGCAAATCATCATTCTTATATGCTGTCCATATCTCGAAGGGAAAATAATTTCTTGTTAAGAATATTATCTTGAGCAACAAGAGGAATTTTTACACACGTCACCCCTGTTGAAATAACTTCCTTAAATACCAAGGATTAGTTATACATGTGCCATTAGTCTTTAGAAAGAATATGGGTCCAGCTTCAATCAAATTGAGCGTTTAAAGGGAATCAAAATAGTGCCAAATGTCCAGATGTCCTTAATAACTCCAACTTCTTTATTTGCACCCATCAAATGATGTTAGTCCTTTTCTGTTATGTAGGAAAAATAAAGTAAATGTTAGTTACAAAATTGATTGTAATCATCTATTAGGATTAGCATATATATACTTCATTGTTTGAAGTATTAGAAACGGGGGAAATCTACAATGAGGTGTTGGCCACCTATAAAATTTGTTATATCAAAAGGTGGCCAAAACATTTTGGAGCCTTCAAGAAACATTTTTATTGCTAAAAATGTTATCTCTTGAAGACTCTTGAAGACATCATGCCCTTTTTTCAAATATTCACTGTTGTTTCAATTTTGAACTCTGAAATTCTGCTGATTTCATGAGGATAAGACTGTTGCAAAACACCATTTTTC
Organism: Pinus albicaulis; assembly: GCA_034641835.2. Lineage (NCBI taxonomy): Eukaryota > Viridiplantae > Streptophyta > Pinopsida > Pinales > Pinaceae > Pinus > Pinus albicaulis. The sequence continues at coordinate 620,607,232 of CM076574.1, read as the reverse complement.
CCTTCCTTCCACATCAAAAATAACCTTCATTTTTGCCTCCCCTTTTTTTCTCATAAACTTCCTCTATTTTTCATTTTTCCCTTTCCCCCCTTCATAAAATCCACATTACAGAGTTTAAAACTCATTTTTTAACTCTGTCAAAATCCCCAAATCCATCAGAAAACTCTGAAAATTTCATAAAAAATACGTTTTTGTGTTGAAGGCTTAAGCCCCTTTGGGATAAGTCCTAACCACTTCCCTACCACATGCCCTGGCGCTAAGAACCAAGCACTAAGCCCTTTCGATGCTTATCGCATCAGAAAAAAACCGAGCGCACAAGTATTTTTGTTAAGTTGAGACCTTCGATGTGATTGGCCCTATATTACATAAACCCCGGTCCAATCACCGATTCATATAAACCCGTGCCTGCAATCGGGCGCTAAAACATTGTATAAACACATTCCCGATTTCCCTTTTCCTTTGTAAATTCAATAAACCCACTTTTTCCTAAGTTTGGTCTAAACGCGCCCATGTAGAGTTTTTAATGAAAAATGGGTAGATTGAAAAGCCCACATCAAAAGTTCCGATGTGATTGAAGCCCCATTGTATAAACTCCACCCCTCTGCTTCACTCCATATAACTTGTGCCCGATACCAAGAGTTAAAAGTCCCAAAGCGCCAATCGCATCGCAAAATTCTAAATGGGTAGATTGAAAGACCAAGCCCGACCTTCCGATGCGATTGGCCCTTATATATATAAGCCCTGGGCCTATCGCATTCTATATAAATGAAGGCCCCGCAGACAGGTGCATATCCACTTCGTATATATCACCCGCCTCGAAACCAAAACCTTTTTATTTCGTTAATTTTTGGGTTTTATATCTATTAAGGGGTTTCTGCTCATGCGTGATTTGAAACAATATCCATCGATGATCCTAGACCAATCAACGGACTGCACAAAATCGCATCGGCATTTTTCATTAGGCACGTTATATTTTATGCCACCGCCTATTGGAGTTTCCCCAATCCATCCTCTGTCATCGATCTAATCTGTAGATCAACGACCTACAATCAATTGCTTCGGTGCCTCTATGTTCTTTGCCTTGCCGATGCCGATAGCTCCAATTGCATCTAGACCGTCCACGTGTCTAGATCGGATGGTCCAGATCGATCATCTGACTTTGGTTATATTTTATGCAGCCCCGCTCATAATTTTTTTTCAGCCAATAGCAATCGTTCATCTCTGCATATCAATGGCCCGTATTAACCTCTCTCTCTGCCTGTGTATTAATTCGTTTATACCCTAGATGTAATCTTTGTCATTGATCCTCACATCCAACGGCTCATATTTAACCCAACAGGCCTACCTCCTGTGGGTCCTGCCTCCCTCCAGAACTAATCTCCACCATCGATCCCCTGATCGGACGGTCCATAATAAAACTACCCTTCCCGCTTCTGCTCACTCATTTTTCCAAATTCGCGCTTGCTCTCAGCTGTCAGAACTGGGACCCCCGATCTAACAGTTAGTATCCCATATCGTGCAACTTTAAGCACGAAGGATAAATTTCATAAATCACACGATATAAGTTGTTTTGAAATGCCACGTGTTGGGCGGGGATGCATATCGCGTTCAAAAAGGCAATACCGCCTACCCGCATTTTTCTCATGTGAAAACAACTGTTTTGCCCTCCCGAAACCACTTTCCTCATTTTCCATTGTGTGTTATCACGCATGCTCCCCGCCGTTTATCTTTTCAGATCAATGGCCCAGATCTAATCAGGCCTTACACTATCGCCCTCTGCCCTCACCAAGGGTTTTCAACACCCGATCTCCACCGTTGATCTCATGGGCCGATCTCATCTGACGATCCACGATCATCCCAAACCCCCAACTCTATTTTTTACCATATTTCCTCTAAAATAAATGTTTTGACCCCATTTCTTTGCATTTCTTCTGTTTTTCAAACAATGTGACTCCTTCACACTATTAAATCACAACAAATCCTGACCGTTGATCTCTGCGCAATCAATGACTTTGACTTAATTGACACCATTGTTCTTTTCGAATAGTCTCCGTTTGATCTCCACATCAGATCTCCACTTTTGGATGATGTCATCCAACAGCCACGCTCCTCCCCTCCACCTCCAAAGTAGTTTTTACCCCAATTACGTAGGATTTTCTAATTTTTTTTGGTTTTGTAGGTTTCCATGGTTTTTCCATTATATTAAAGGAAAACTAAAGGTCGAGGATGAAGATCCCCCACTCCTTTGTGCATAAAGAAAGATCATAATATGGTCCAAACTTCACGTCTCGTCGGTGCTTCATGGGCATCGATGCCATATGGGCCTTTTTTAGAACCTACACATCAACAAGACGCAGTAAATTAAATCAAAACAAAAGAGTATCATTGTTGAAGACCTACCACAGCAGAACTAAATATTGAAGAATTCCATAGTTTGATAGATTACGGCTAAGATTGATTATCAAAAGCCTAATCCATTGGATTAAACACAAGTAAAAGACAAATTAAGGGATTTATCATTCATGAAGAGCCTCCACCGCCACATCAGAGGCCAATTGATTCCTCTCAGCTACCACAGTGTCACCTGTTTCCTTAAAGCATTCAAACAGAGGCCGAGTTATAATTAGAAAAGAAGATATTTGCCTCAGTGCAGCCAAATAGTTAATTCTTCCAAATGAACTTAATGTAAAATATCAATAGATTTATTGCAGAACTAATACAGAGCCTTAAAGTCAACAAAAGCTCCCACCGAGCTTAAATCTTAAATGCAAAACATTAATACAAATAGAACATCTGTGAACTTCTCCATTGAGCCCCTCAAAGGCCAAGAAGTCTTAAGTCTGTATTAACTACCCTGGGAGATCTTTATCCCCTCCCACCTCCTCATTTCTTCTATAAGTACTTTTGTAGAAGATGAGAAATTTTTGGTTGCAGAACTTTGAAATATACTTGAGCTTGAAACTTCTACTTGTAAATAGTGTTCACTGGCTCTTGAAGCTCTTCTTGTAGTCACATAAGTTAGGCTGAGAAGTGAAGATGATTGTTTAACTGAAACATTGGACTTAAAGCTGTAACTGGTTTGAAGCATCAATACAAGCTGATTTATGGGATCCTAGTCTATGTCGACAGTGATGTTATTTCTTATAGTAAATTGTTATTTTATTTCTGTTTTCACTTTTTCCATCTTCTCTGATAAAGAACAACAAGCATAGAGTTAGTATCTAATGTATATCAGTACCCTTCTCTAACTGATAAGCTTTATCTAAATGTTTTCTTCTAAATTGTGTTGTTTGGGAATGATTTAATTCAGTTTCGAGAAGTTAGCAATGTTGGCATTCCCTTGTCCTACTGTCTTAGATAATTGTTATTCTTAAATGTTATTTTCAGTATATGTTAAGTAGATATGAACTAAGGAATTTATGGTGAGCCCTGTCCTAGTTTTATCCCAAAAGACTATTTGAAATTTTCCCTAAGAGTGTGTTGAAAGTTGGCTAGTTTCAAAGTACTTACCATATCTTAGACCATTTTTTGTTATCATATGTGTTTTCCCTCTTTGTTTTATATGTTTTTCTATTTAAAGTGCATCAAAGCTGGCTAGTTTCAAAGTACTTACTATATCTTAGATTACTTTTATGTATTTCTTAAGTGTATGTCAAAAGCTGGCTAGTTTCAAAGTACTTACCAGATCTTAGGCTGCTCTTTGTTCTTCATTTGTTTAATTCCCCTTATTTTTGTATCATTACATTCCATAAAATAAACTTTAAATAGATCCTTAGACATAGATGACTTGCCCCATGGACCACTCTTGCTCCTTGTTTTTTTAATTAAACCCTATTTTGACTCCATAGCCCAATGGACTAAAACCAGTGATTATCTATCTTTTGGCCAAAGCTTGTTCTGATTGCTTGCAACTTCACACCTTTGATACTCTTTCCACTTAGAACTTTCCACTCAACTAATAATCATGCTCAACCATCCAAAAAAAAAACAAAACCCTTGGTCTTTATAACTAGCCTAATATAATTACCCAAAAAGCCTTAAAGATAAATCCAATCTTTGCACTTATTGGAGAGATCCCTCTTCGGATTCAGGAGGGCTAGATCCTAGAATCCCAAAGTGGTTGAAATAAGTGTTCTCCCTATAGTTGGGCTTTGCCAATATTCATAATTACAGGGTGCTAACATCTTCTGGCGACTCTGCTGGGGATTTCTGGGTTATTAAGATTCAAAGAACACCTCAAAATTCTTCAGAAACCCTCTCATTCCATGATATTTGTTCTATCAGCTAGTTGAGCCACCAACAACCAACATCTTCTGGCGACTCCACTGGGAAATTCTAAGTAATTTTCAGTTTAAAGGAAATCATAAGATACCAAAAATCCCTTTATTTAATGACATTTGTTCTATCAGCCAGTTGAGCCACTAGCAGCTAACATCTTTTGGCGACTCCATTGGGAATTTTGAGTGTTTTTTAGCCTAGGTACATTTAAGACCCTAGAAAACCCTTGATTCAATAACATTGTGTAGTGAGTAAAAGCAGCCCCTTCAAGCACTATCAAGAAAATGGTAATCATGGTGAAACTTGTTTGAATCAGTGACAAACTAGGTAAACCCTAGGATTTTCATAAGAGTTTATCTAACCTTAAAGGATCAGCTAGCTTAGCCATAAGAGTAGACTGTCTTTGTCTCATAACCGTAGCTAAGTTTTGAAACAAATTCAGGACGCTCTTAAGAACCATTAGGACTGAAAAATAACTCAGAAAACCCAAAAATATTTCAGATTGGTATTTAATAAACATGGTGGTGGGCCATAAAACCTTTTACCTCCGAAGGAGCTAAAAAATTCCACTTGGCGACTCCAAAAATCCTAAACAGACCTTAAGACTCCACTAGGAAGAACCATTATCATCATATCGTCATTCAAACTCAGTTAGATGATTTTAGGATTAAATTTTGTGTAAAACAGATCAATTAACCTCTTAAAGATTGTCATATCTGGTTAAATTGTTCTTGTTTAGTAGGGTCTGAAAAACACAACATAGTGGCTCCTATGAAGATTTGTACTAGAGCCTACCCTGACCCAAACCCACCTGAAATAGTTGATAACCCAGAAAGTATCCTTAGGAAGTCTCCTAAGATAAAATTTTCAACTGTTTTCATATCACCCTTGAGAGCTAATTCAGTTCTTGAAAATCTTATAGCTCTACAACAATCACAAGTAGATCTAAGAAATCCATTTAGAACTAGGTCTCTTGATGATTTAGAACAGCTATATTTTGAGTCTTCACTTTCATCCCCGGAAACAAGTGAACATCCTGGTAGTAGAGAAAAAACGCCTCCTGATTTACATTTCCTTCACAAAATAGGTGTCTCTTATCCAAGATCAGCTCAGCCATCTACTGTTGTTCCATCCACTTCTGCTCATCTAACATCCACTGTTCAAACCACTCCACTTCAACCCACTTTCCCTCTTGTTAATCCACCTTTTGTAAATCCACCCCCACCACATATCATGGCAGCATGGTATGCTCCCTTAGTCCTTCCTGTTCCCGTAGTCAATCTTCCACAGGACTATGAGTCCAAAATTCCATTATATGATGCCAGAAATGCTACAACTGCATCACAACATGTGGATAAAATGAATGACTACTTTGACAGAAATGAAATTGATGATGATTCTGTCAAACTTAGACTATTTGCTCAGAGTTTGGGGGGAGAAGTAAGAAAATGGTTTAAAGGCTTAACCCCCCACAGTATAAATGATCTCCAAGCCTTCCATCAGAAATTCTTAAACAAATGGGAAGTCAGAAAAAACCCTCTTCAAATACTTTCTGATTACAAAAATTTGCACAGAAACACTGGGGAAAGTGTATAAGCTTACTGCACTAGATTTAATAGTGTGTATAATGCCCTTCCCCCAAATTTAAAACCTCCACAAGGCTCAGCATTAAACAAGTTTCCTGAAGGGTTAGACCTTGAGATGGCCTATCAACTGAGAGAAAGAGACCCTTTAACCCTTGAAGATATGCAAAAAGGGGCTCTTGTTGTGGAAGTTAACTTAATGGAGAAAAGAGCAAGAATGAAGAATGAGAAGAGAGTGTCCTTCATGGAATAATCTACACCTTACACTTCCAACTCAAAGATGGAATGAATGATGGAGGAGCTGATGAAGAAAATGAGCATTCTTGAGAGAGCACAAGCAAGTCAAAACCAAACTGCTCCTCAAAACAGAAATCAAAACCAGAATCAGAATTTTAGAAGGAACCAACCTCAAAATAGACCAAGGGAAGATGATCAACAGATCACTCCTCCCTTTCATCAAAACTATGTGAGTGAGGTTGAGGATACAATAGAGCAAACAGAGGATGATGATATAAATATGTTGGGAGTAGATGATGATAACTTTGAAGTTCATTATGATAGAAAAGAATGTCTATACACACCTTATGATGAAAAAAGAGATGATGATGAAAATTATTATCAAGACATGGAGAATGTTATCATAGAGCCTGAAAAAGAGTATGACCTTAGAAGCAAGAAGAATCTAGAAACCCCCAACAACAAAACCTCTGAAAAATCTTCACAAAACAACACTGCAAGTAAACCAAAAATTGTAAAGCAAAAGGACAAAGAAGTGGTTGGAAATTCTGATAAAGGTAAAGAGAAAGGCACTCAAACCAATGCAAAACAGAGTGCAAACCTTAGCAGTACTAACACTTCAGCTAATACTCCTATGAAAACAATTTTTTCAAATGTAAATAGAACAAATCAGCAAACAGAATTTCCTGATAAGGTAGTTGTTAATAACGCTGAAACAAGTTCTTCAAAGAATCAAATGCCTTTCAGTTTAGAGTAGGAAATTTCAAGAATTAAAATCTTTGTTCCCTTAACTGAGTTAGCTACCCAAAATTTATATAGGACCCAAATTTTGAAGGCTTTAAATATAGAAGAGAATAATGATACATTCAATCTTAATTATGACCATCCAGAGCTTATTTTTGGTCCAAAGATTGAAGGTAGATATCAAGAGGGACCTGTTCCTCCCTTTTATGTAAGTTTAAACGTTCATGACAAGATTTTGCACAACGTTATGCACGACTCAGGGGCTTCTCATAATTTAATGCCAAAAGATGTAATGGAGATCCTGGGTCTAGAAATCACTAGACCTTATAAAGACCTTTACTCCTTTGACTCAACTAGAGTAAAATGTTTAGGTTTAATTAAAGACCTCTGCATTAACTTAGCCCAGATTCCAGCCAAATTTTTGGTCATGGATATTGTTGTGGTTGATGTGCCCCCAAAGTATGGAATGTTTTTATCTAGGTCTTGGGGGGCTATGTTACAAGGGACTATGCATATGGACATGACCTATGCGACCATCCCTTTTTTCAATCAGACAAGAAAACTTTACAAGGAGTCCCATATGCAGTACATGGTGACTAGTCAAGACATACCTCAAAACTCTCCTCTGTATTCTATAAATACAGGCCTCGATTCTTTTATCCTGTTTAACGATGAATCATTCAGTGAACAAGTCACTTTAAATGAATTAATGGCTGATAGAGAGGAGGAGGTAGACAACACAGAACTGTTAAAATAGTTTGCTGAACCCATTAACAACAGCAAACAGCTCACCGGTCTTGAAATACAAATCATGCGTCCATCGCTTTTTAACCTTGACAGTCAAGAAAGTATTCCTCAACTTAACGAAAAACCTAAGGAATTAAAACAAATACAACAGAGTGTTGATATTCAATAAAAAGCAAAAAGCACACTTTTTGAAGAGGACAGTAATCAAACGACAGAATTTGAAACTAGTCCTTTGTGGAGTATGTACTTTGATGGGTCTTGCACTAGGAGCAATGCTGGTGCAGGGGTCTGGATACGAAACACTGAAAAAAACCACTCAGAAAGCCTTTGATGTAGATTAAACTTTCAGTGTTCGAATAACATAGCGGAATATGAATCCCTTCTCTTAGTCTTACGTTTGTTGAAAAAATTAAGAGCCAAAAGAATCAAAGTGCATGGGGATTCTGAATTAATTATTAGGCAAGTCAATGGGGAATACAACATAAATAATCCCAGACTTAGGGCCTACTAAAACAATGTCATGGATCTTTTAAAAATTTTCGAGGAATCCCAGTTAATTTTTGTCCAAAGAAAAAGAAATATCATGGCCCACAGTTTATCTTTCGTTGCTAGAACATGCTTAACGCCATACGAAACCAAAGAATGTACAACTCAGACTAAATTTAGACTATATTTCCCTGATAATGATAAATATTGGCAAGTTTTTGATGGATACAAACAAACAGAAGACTTCATGCAGTTCAGAAATGAATTTGAACTTCACAGTTCAGATTCAGACTATGAAATAGACTGCCCTGATGAAGAAAATTTTCTTGGTGAAGAAGAACTGTCTCCTGAGCTTGATGATGTGAATTAGTTGTCGAGAAAACTTGAAAAAAAAATAGAAATGATTGTAGGGATAGAAACAGAGGACTTAGAAACTTTGCATTCTAATGATGAAAGTTTGCCACAAGGCCTGTCTCCTTTAGAAGAGTTGTTCGATTTCAAAGATGTGGCCAAGAAGCCAAAACTGGAGCCTATAGAGATTGAAGTGGAAGAGTGTAATATAGGAAGTGAACTTAAACCTAAGATGATTAAACTGTCTAAGACTATACCAGCTCACAATAAACTTAAATAGATAGAGCTATTTAAAGAATTTTCTGATGTTTTTGCATGGAGTTATGAAGATATTAAATCCTACGACACTGAAATAATTTAGCACAAAATCCCTCTCAAGGAAAACCAAAAGCCATTCAAAAAAAAGCTACGTAGAATAAACCCTGTTCAGCTGCCTTTGGTTGAGAAGGAAATCAAGAAAATTTATGAACCTGGTATTATTGTCCCTATTAGATATTCTGAGTGGGTGTCTAATATGGTGTCAGTTAGGAAGAAAACAAGAGAGATCAGTCTTTGTATAGACTTTAGAGACTTAAACAAAGCTTGGTTGAAAGACAACTACCCTGTGCCTAAGATGGATCATATTTTACAAAGGGTGGTAGGGTCTAAAAGAATTTCTTTGCTTGATGGCTACTCAGGGTATAATAAGATCTTAGTCCACCCTGATGATCAACTAAAGATAGTGTTTACTACACCTTGGGGCACTTTCATGTATGTGAAAATTTCCTTCAGTCAAATGAATGCTGGTGCAACTTTCCAAAGAGCCATGGACATAGAATTCTCGGAAGAACTTGGCTAATTCATCATTATATACCTTGATGATGTCACTGTGTTTTCAAAGATAGATGAAGAGAACTTGGAACATTTGAGAAAAGTTTTCGAGAAATACAAAAATTTTGGGATATCTTTAAACCCTAAGAAAACACTATTTGGGCTTCATGAAGGTAAACTCCTTGGGCACATTATTTCAAAATAGGGTATTAAGATAGATCCAAAGAGGATTGAGGCCATATTGCAATTCTCTCATCATCGAAACATCAAGGAATTACAATCTTTCATTGGAAAGATCAATTTATTGAGAAGGTTCATACCCAACTTAGCTGAGATCCTTAGGAATATAAAAAACATGTTTAAGAAGGAGAAAGGGGTAAAATGGACCTTGGAAGCAAAGAATTCCTTTGAGTTGGTGAAACAAGCATTAACCAAAACACTGGTTCTAATCAGTCCTAATTTTTCAAAATATTTTTATATTTTTTCATTTGCATCAAAACATACAATAACTGTTGTCCTTTTACAGAAAAATCCACAAGGACAAGAGCAGCCTATTTCATTCTTTAGCAAGGCATTGAGGGATGCCCCTTTGAAGTATAACATTATGGAAAAGAAAGCTTTTGCTTTGGTTAAAGCTTTGAAAGACTTCAGAGTATACATCCTTCACTCACACATCATTTCCTTTGTCCTACATTCAGTTGTGAAAGACATTCTAACACAGGACCCAGATGGTAAGAGAGGTAAGTGGATAGTTGTTATTCTTGAATATGATTTAGAGATAAAGCCCACTAAACTCATCAAAGGCCAAGGTCTAGCTAGATTGATGGTTGAATCGAATTTTGAAGTTCTTGATATTAATATGATAAACGCTTTTGATGGACAAGAGGAAATCTCAACTCCCATTGTTGAAGACCATTTTATGAATTCCTCTTGGTCTAATGATATTCTTTTCGTTTTTCTTAATTTGAATACACCTCTTGGTTTGAAAAAAACAAAGGCAAAGGTTTCTAAAGTTAAAAGTTGTAAACTACTGCATTATAGATAAATGTCTTTATTGGAAAAATGCGAGTGGGATATTTCTTAAATGTTTTCTTGAGTTTGATGCAGAGAAGGTTAAGCACAAGTTCCATGAAGGAGAATGTAGAGGGCACCTCTACTGGAAGACAACAGCCAACAAAATCCTAAGGGCTGGTTACTATTGGCCTACTCTTTTTCTAGATGTACATAAGATGATAATTGCCTGTCATAAATGCCAAATTTTTGAAGGAAAAAGAAAGCTGCTACCCTTACCTCTGCATCCAATCACCATTGAAGCTCCTTTTCAACTGTGGGGACTTAACTTGATAGGATAAATCCATCCGCCTTCATCTACCCAACATAGATGGATTCTCACTACCACAGACTACTTCACAAAATGGATAGAAGCCATCCCTTGTAGGAAAGACAATGATTATGTCATTATGAAATTCATGGAGACTAATATTCTCACTATATTTGGCTGTCCTACCAAGATCATCACTGATAATGCAGCAGCATTTGGATCAAAGAAGATGGTTGAATTTTGTCACAAGTCTCAAATCACATTGAGTCATTCCACGGCCTATTACCCTCAAGGTAATGGACTTGCAGAATCCTCAAACAAGAATTTAGTGAACATAATCAAGAAGCTGTTGGAAGACAACAAGAAGTCTTGGCACACAAAGCTAGTTCATGCACTTTGGGTTGACAGATTGACTTTGAAGAAATCTATTGGAATGTCACCTTTCCAGCTTGTGTATGGTACTGATGCAATCTTTCCAACCAGCCTTGGTGTACCAATTATGAATTTTATTCAAGAATTGAAAACTTAATATAATGACATTATCAGAAGAGTAAATCAGACCATTCACCTTCCGCAAACGAGAGAGGAGGTGTATAACAAAGCATTACAAAAGCAGGACAACATCAAAAAGATTTTTGACAGAAGAACAAAGGCCAACAATTTCAATGTTGGGGACAAAGTTTTAAAGTGGGACTCAAGGAGAGAAGACAAGGGAAAGAATGGGAAATTTGACAACTTATGGCTTGGCCCTTATCTCATTCATTCTACTGCAAGTAACAATGTCTTTTTCTTGTAGGAGCTGAATGGATCTGAACTATTCAGGGGTCCTGTCAATGGCAGGATGCTTAAACATTACTTCTCTTGATCCATGTTATGTTTTGAAGAATTTTTTATCTTTTTTCTCATTATAAATACTTCATCCATCATTGCATTCAAAGTTATCAAAAACAAAAATACAAAAACAATAGAAGAAAGAAAAGAGGGTAGATTGTAAAAACAATAAAGGTACAGCCCCATACCAAAAAAGATAAACAAATTTGAAAGTGTGCAAGATCAAATGCCACTCCTAAAAACACACTTCTAATTAGTCAAGCAGCCTAATCTTGACTAATTAGTTTTAAATTGACTGCTGATAGGTTAGTGAATTTGATTTCCAAACAATTTAATCTTGGCTTATCAGTAGGTAGATTAGGATAGAAATTAAAGGTTCAAACATGCTCAAAATATGAACCTAAGTTTTCAAAACCAGAATGAATCTAATATGTTTTAATTTCTGAGTCAAAAAAGAGGAATAACTGGTTCTAATCAGCTCAAATTCTGAACTAGATTATAAAGAAAAGTAGCTCAAACAAGCCTAAAAAAAGAGTTGAAGAAAAAGAGAAGGATGTCCCTAAAACTTTCAGATCTTAAGCCTTCCGTTTTTTATTTTAATTTTTCTGCAAAATAATATCTATGTGCAGCTTGTTGTTTATGCCATAGACCAGCTACAAGTTAGACTGTTCAATCCTGACTTGTATGCTTTTAAATTTCTCTTTTAGAAATTAGAAAATAAAAATCTGTTAGACTGTTTAATCCTAACAGATTGGTAGATTAGGTAGAGAAGCATATGGGCTCAATTGTTTAATCTGAGTTCATGGAGAAATAAGGAGTAGAATTAGATTATTTTTATGCTTTCAAAAGAATAAAATGTTGTAAAAATATTTTTCCAATCCAAGTTCACTCTAAATAAGAAAAAATGTTAGATCAGTAGGATTGGGTTGGTAGAAAGTTTGTATTGATGAAGATCCATTGTCTTTTTATGGTTGCTAAACATTTTCCAGAGCAAAAGAGGAACATCCAAGTAAAGAAAGTTGTTGCCCAATGGATAAGGCACTGATCAGCCTCCCAGAGAATGCAAGTCTGAAGTTCTTGATGCCTTCAAGAAGGCACCATCCCCAAGTGGAGCCACTGTTGGCCACCTATAAAATTTTTTATATCAAAAGGTGGCCAAAACATTTTGGAGCCTTCAAAAAACAGTTTTATTGCTAAAATTTTTATCTCTTGAAGACTCTTGAAGACATCATGCCCTTTTTTCAAATCTTCACTGATGTTTCCATTTTGAACTCTGAAATTCTGCTGATTTCATCAGGATAAGACTGTTGAAAAACACCATTTTTCCCTTCCTTCCACATCAAAACTAACCTTCATTTTTTCCTCCCTTTTTTTTTCTCATAAACTTCCTCTATTTTTCATTTTTCCCTTTCCCCCCTTCATGAAATCCACATTATATAGTTTAAAACTCCTTTTTTAACTCTTTCGAAACCCCCAAATCCATCAGAAAACTCTGAAAATTTCATAAAAAATACGTTTTTGTGTTGAAGGCTTAAGCCCCTTTGGGTTAAGTCCTAACCACTTCCCCACCACATGCCCTAGCACTAAGAACCAAGCGCTAAGCCCTTTCGACACTTATCGCATCGGAAAAAACCGAGCGCACAAGTATTTTTGTTAAGTTGAGACCTCTGATGCGATTGGCCCTTTATTACATAAGCCTTGGTCCAATCACATATTCACATAAACCCATGCCCGCAATCAGGTGCTAAAACATTGTATAAACACATTCCCGATTGCCCTTTTCCTTTGTAAATTCAATACCCACTTTTTCCTAAGTTTGGTCTAAATGTGCCCATGCAGATTTTTTAATGAAAAATGGGTAGATTGAAAAGCCCGCATCAAAAGTTCCGATGCGATTGAAGCCCCATTGTATAAAATCCACCCCTCCGCTTCACTCCATATAACTTGTGCCCGAGACCAAGAGTTAAAAGTCCCAAAGCGCCAATCGCATCACAGAATTCTAAATGGGTAGATTGAATGACCAAGCTCGACCTTCCGTTGCGATTGGCCCCTATATATATAAGCCCTGGGCCTATCGAATTCTATATAATCAAAGGCCCTATAGACGGGCACCTATCCACTTCATATAGATCACCCGCCCCAAAACCAAAACCTTTGTATTTCGTCAATTTTTGGGTTTTATATGTATTAAATGGTTTTCATCGGTGCGTGATTTGAAACAATATCGACCAATGATCCTAGACCAATCAATGGACTGCGAAAAATCGCATCGGAATTTTTCATTAGGCACATTATATTCTATGCCACCGCCGATTGGCGTTTCCCCGATCCATCCTCTGTCGTCAATCTAATCTGCAGATTGACGGCCTACAATCAATCACTTCGACGCCTCTATGTTCTTTGCCCTGCCGATGCCGATAGCTCTGATTGCATATGTACCGTCCACGTGTCCATATCAGATGGTCCAGATCGATCCTCCGACTTTGGTTATATTTTATGCAGCCCCGCTCATAATGTTTTTTCGGCCAATTTCCGTATTAACCCCTCTCTCCGCCTGTGTATTAATTCGTTTATACCCTAGATGCAATCTCCGTCGTTGATCCTCACATCCAAAGGCTCATATTTAACCTGACAAGCCTGCCTCTTGTGGGTCCTGCCTCCCTCCAGAACTAATCTCCACCATCGATCCCCTGATCGGACGGTCCATAATAAAACCGCCCTTCCCGCTTCTGCTCACGCATCTTACCAAATTCGCGCTCGCTGTCAGGCATCAGATCTGGGGCCCTAGATCTAACGGTCAGTATCCCATATCGCGAAACTTTAAGCACAGAGGATAATTTTCATAAATCATGCGATATAAGCTATTTTAAAACACCACGTGTCGGGCGGGGACACATATCGCGTTCGAAAAGGCAATACCGCCTACCTACCCTTTTCTCATGCGAAAACAGTTGTTTTGCCCTCCCGAAACCACTTTCCTCATTTTCCATTGTGTGTTATCATGCATGATCCTCGTCGTTGATCTTTGTACATCAACGGCCCAGATCTAATAAGGCCTTACACTATCACCCTTCGCCTTCACCAAGGGTTTTCAACACCCGATCTCCACCGTTGATCTCGTGGACCAATCTCATTCAACGACCCACGATCATTCCAAACCCCCAACTCTCTTTTTTACCATATTTCCTATGAAACAAAGGTTTTGACCCCATTTCTTTGCATTTCTTCTATTTTTCAAACAATGTGACTCCTTCACACTGTTAAATCACAACCAATCCCGACCATTGATCTCTGCACAATCAACGAATTTGACTTAATTGACACCATTGTTCTTTCCGAACAGTCTCCGTTTGATCTCCACATTGGATCTCCACCATTGGATGATTCCATCCAATGACCACACTCCTCCCCTCCACCTCCAAAGCATTTTTTACCCCAATTACGCAGGATTTTCTAATTTTTGTTGGTTTTGCAAGTTTCCATGGTTTTTCCATTATATTAAAGGAAAACTAAAGGCCGAGGATGACGATCCCCCACGCCTTTGTGCATAAAGAAAGATCATAACAGGGTCCAAAATTCACATCTCGTTGGTGCTTCATGGGCATCGATGCCATAAGGGCATTTTGCAGAACCTACACATCAACAAGACGCAGTAAATTAAATCAAAACAAAAGAGTATCAGTGTTGAAGACCTACCACAACAGAACTGAAGATTGAAGAATTCCATAGTTTGATGGATTATGGCTAAGATTGATTATCAAAAGCCTAATCCATTGGATTAAACACAAGTGAAAGACAAATTAATGGATTTATCAGTCATGAAGAGCCTCCACCGCCACATCAGAGGCCAATTGATTCCTCTCAGCTACCACAGTGCGACCTGTTGCCTCAAAGCATTCAAACAGAGGCCAAGTTATGATCAGAAAAGAAGATATTTGCCTCAGTGCAGCCAAATAGTTAATTCTGCCAAATGAACTTAATGTAAAATATCAATAGAGTTATTGCAGAACTAATACAGAGCCTTAAAGTCAACAAAAGCTCCCACCGAGCTTAAATCTTAAATGTAAAACATTAATACAGACAGAACATCTATGAACTTCTCCATCGAGCCCCTCAAAGTCCGAGAAGTCTTAAGTCTATATTAACTACCCTGGGAGATCTTTATCCCCTCCCACCTCCTCATTTCTTCTATAAGTACTTCTGTAGAAGATGAGAAATTGTTGGTTGCAGAACTTTGAAATATACTTGAGCTTGAAACTTCTTCTTGTAAATAGTGTTCACTAGCTCTTGAAGCTTTGCTTGTAGTCACATAAGTTAGGCTGAGA
This sequence comes from Pinus albicaulis, assembly GCA_034641835.2. Taxonomy (NCBI): domain Eukaryota; kingdom Viridiplantae; phylum Streptophyta; class Pinopsida; order Pinales; family Pinaceae; genus Pinus; species Pinus albicaulis. The sequence goes on along the minus strand of CM076574.1, from coordinate 620,591,519 downwards.
AGTGAAGATGATTGCTGAACTGAAACATTGGACTTAAATCTATAACTGGTTTGAAGCATCAATACAGGTTGATTTATGGGATCCTGGTCTATGTCGATGGTGATGTTATTTCTTATTGTAAATTGTTATTTTATTTCTGTTTTCACTTTGTCCATCTTCTCTGATAAAGAACAACAAGCATAGAGTTGGGATCTACTATATATCAGTACCCTTATCTGACTGATAAGCTTTATCTAAATGTTTTCTTCTAAATTGTGCTGTTTGGGAATGATTTAATTCAGTTTCGAGAAGTTAGCAATGTTGGCGTTCCCTTGTCCTACTGTCTTAGCTAATTGTTATTCTTGAATGTTATTTTTAGTATATGTTAAGTAGAGATGAACTAAGGAAGTTATGGTGAGCCCTGTCCTAGTTTTATCCCAAAAGACTATCTGAAATTTTCCCTAAGAGTGTGTTGAAAGTTGGCTAGTTTCAAAGTACTTACCATATCTTAGACCATTTTTTGTTATCATATGTGTTTTCCCTCTGTGTTTTATATGTTTTTCTATTTAAAGTGCATCAAAGCTAGCTAGTTTCGAAGTACTTACTATATCTTAGATTACTTTTATGTATTTCTTAAGTGTATGTCAAAAGCTGGCTAGTTTCAAAGTACTTACCAGATCTTAGGCTGCTCTTTGTTCTTCATTTGTTTAATTCCCCTTATTTTTGTATCATTACATTCCATAAAATAAACTTTAAAGAGATCCTTAGACATAGATGACTTGCCCCATGGACCACTCTTGCTCCTTGTTGTTTTAATTAAACCCTATTTTGACTCCATAGCCCAATGGACTAAAACCAGTGATTATCTATCTTTTGGCCAAAGCTTGTTCCGATTGCTTGCAACTTCACACCTTTGATACTCTTTCCACTTAGAACTTTCCACTCAACTAATAATCATGCTCAACCATCCAAAAAAACAACAAAATCCTTGGTCTTCATAACTAGCCTAATATCATTACCCAAAAAGCCTTAAAGATAAATCCAATCTTTGCACTTATTGGAGATATCCCTCTCCGGATTCAGGAGGGCTAGATCCTAGAATCCCAAAGTGGTTGAAATAAGTGTTCTCCCTACAGTTGGACTTTTCCAATATTGCTAATTACAGGGTGCTAACATGAGGAACACTCCCATTCTGTAATGTTGTTCACTGAATTTCAAGTGATTGTTTGAAGAGTAATACAAGATCAGTCTTTCAGGATTCATGTGCTATCTGAAATGGAAATGTTTTCTTCTGTTTTTATGTGTTTTTCCTTTATGTTCCTCTTTCTCTGTATATCTGTAAACCTAATTGTAAAATAGAAAGTGTGATGAATAGGATTTTTTGATTAGAGCACCCTATTCTGGTTGTGTTTACAATAGTCTATGTTTTCTAGTGATTCCAAATCGAGGAATTCTTAAATGCTCCTCAATATCTACCAAGCCCTACCTTTCTTCTTTTCATAATCCATTTAAAAGTCTGAAATATCCATGTTAGTGCACCTACCATGCCTTGTTTCACTCATGCTTGATATTTCTGCAATTTAATCACCCGAGCCTCTTTGAATCCATTTCCCAATGGCTTTCCCTTGCTCTTCCCACCAAACGAATTCAAAATCCAAACTCTGCATCTAATAACTATCCTAAAATTCCAAATCAAAAAAGCTATATCTAACATAGAGATCCCTCTCTAGGTGAAGGAGGGCTAGATCCTAGGTCCAAAGTGGTTTTGATGTTCCCTCTGTAGTTTTGTTTCAGCCTCGAAACTATGGAGTGATAACATAGTCCTGACTCCACCGGGGATGATTTTTTTGTTCCTCAGTAGCAATTATCAAGTTCAGATATAGTTGATGATGGTACAAAAATAGCCAAACACAAGAAGGTTGAAGTCATCTACTTGGCGACTCCACAAAGTTCAATTGATATAAATACTCCAATGGTAGAAGAATCCAAAAGTGTTGTGAGCTTATGGTGACTCCATTCTCTTACAGATTGATTTTCAATATGGATTCAAGAATACATCGCAGGTATGCTCCTATGGACACATCAAATATTCTAGTTTTTCCAAATCCCATGCCCAACGTTGATTGGTTAAAGAATCTTCCATTGTTTAAATATGAAAAAGGAGATGATTCTACTTTACATTTACTGAGGTTTCATATGCACATCCGTAAGTTTAAGATCAAATTTTATGAAGATTATCTTATGAAAATATTTATGGAAACTTTGGAGGAAAAGGCTAGATCTTGGTATGAAAATCTACTAGCTGCCAGCATATTTTATTTAAAGAATTTTCATACTGTATTTCATGACAAATATAAAGAAGGTTATCCATATTTTTTGTTCTTTCAAAACTGTTTTGATAATTTTCAAGGTTTTATTCAATATCTAGAAGATTACTATGATGATGATCAGTTCATGGATGATGAAATACTATAGGATTTAGAAGAAATACCTTTTCAAAAATTGGAATCCTTGCTTGAATTTTCCTCTCCTTGGGAAGAAAAATATGATGCATGCTGTGCAAATGTTCATGAAGAATCACCACAAGAAAAAATTCTTGCAGTAGTACAAAAAACTGATCAGCCAAAGATCAAGGAAGAAATTAAACTTCTTGAATCTTTTCAAGTAGAGGGCTGCGGTGAAAATCAAAAGAAATCTGGTGATATGGAAAAAGATGTAGTACAGCTTAATTATCTTGATCCAGAAGAACATATTCAACAAGCAGTGTTTCCTTCAGATATTAAAGACCAATCATATTTTCACGATGAATAACATCTCTCAAATTCTCTTCCATGTTGTATCTTATCTCATTTTACGGCCCTTGAAGAAAATCATAAAAGTTCTCAATCATTAATTTCTTCCTTGGACGTTAATAAAGTATCACAACATATTGTTACCAGTCATGTTCCTTCATCCGAAATTAATGAGAGTTTGCAGCTCCCTTGCAATATTTTGTGTGACAAAGAGAATGATAAAGAGAACTCAGAGCACTTGACTTTAGTGGATAATGAGGAAAAACAATTTTCTCCCTTGCTGTTCGAAGAGAATCAGTTTCAACACATAAGCAAAGCAGCAATTTGGAATAAGGTTTTTTTATTGTCACTAATCATCTAGAAGAACTTATGTTCTGTGTTTACCACGATCCTTCAGTCAGTGTATTTCAGCCATCAATGGAGGAATAATTTTCTATATTCATCAATAGATCTATTGAATCCATTGGAAAAGTTAAGTTTCCATGTTCTAAATCCATTTTTCTACCTAGAGAGGTAGAATGCAAACTTCAATTAAGTATCCATTTTCTTGATTTTTTGCATTGGAAGTTTATTATTATTTGATATGGCAGTCATTTTATCATATTAGATTAGGCAGATGAGTGAAAATAAGCTGAGTAGTCTAAACATCTTTCCATTTTAGTTTCGGATTGGTTTTCAGTTTTTATTTTCAAGAATATTCCAGACTTCAGTTTCAACGTAGTTCACATTTTAGCATTCAGATGTTTAGGGTGCAATAGTCATTTCCATTTGATAGTTTGTAGTGAAAATTTCAATTCTAGTTTCATTTCATATTGAAGTACATAGATCAGATTCTTTTCTAAGGTTTAGAACAAATTATTAAATATTTTTGACCACAGAGGTTTTGTAATAGACCAGGCTTCATATTTGAGATTAGCCCAATGGGTCAGGCTATTGATCTTCAGTGTTCTTGACACCTCCTAAAGAGCTGGCATCCCTAGCTGGAGCCTCTGTTAGTATACTATAATCTATAGTATACAAGGGACTGATTATTCCTTTTAGGACTTGTACATTGGAAATAATATTCCATGACTATCATTTATTTCCAAGAAGGTACTTCTGGCACAAAAGATGGCAAGAGATGGTTGTATTCACCTCATTTCCAATATATTCCAACTAAGCCTATGCATTGTCTAGCACTACCCATCTCATCTAACCTTCCAAAACTCACATACATAAAGTTTTAGGACTTTATATTAAGCCCGACACTTCCATTTCAACTTTTCCCCCCACACTAGGTCGTTTCTCTCTCTCTATATGTGTGTGTGTGTGTGTGTGTGTGTGTGTGTGTTTGTGTGTTATAAACCACATATTACCACAGAAAAACTTTATCACATCACCTTTCGTCAGTGAACATTGCAATTCATGAGGTTTATCATTTAAATCCCGCTCCTCATAGAAAAACCTCAAACTTTGCGATTTATGGTCTTGCCACATCACCTTTAGTTAGCACACATCGCAATTCGTGAGGTTTAGCCTTTAATTCTTGCTCCTCATAGAAAAAACTAAAGATTTTCAATTTATGATCCTGCTCCATCACCTTCCGTCAGCTCCCATCGGACTTCGCAAGTTTTAGCACTTACCTTATTTCCACGATCCCAAACCTTGCGATGTGCGATAAACTTTAAAACTTGCGACTTGCAATATTGGTGGGACCCCATCGCATATCACACTTGGGAAGCTCAGGAGGATAAGCACTAAGGAACATGTTAAAAATGAAAATTTGTGACCTGCGGATGGGCCCACCTAATTTCCACGTCACCATCCACTCACACTGCGATGGTCATTTATCCCCGAACCCACCATTGTACCCCACGTCACATACACCTCGTTAAACTACACTCACCTTTCCCGACATGCACCGCACCCTGCTTGCATCCGACGATCATCATAACTTTTTGTCCCCCCCTCAGCCTCCGATCTTTAACAACGGTGGGGGGGGGGGGGGGTCTGAAATGAATGGTTTCGGTCTCTGCCCATACACCTACGTGTCATATCCAGATAAGTTCAGACCCCACCACCACCCCCCATCCGAAACAACTTACCACCTGCTGGACCCTTTGAAATCTGGTTTTGGGTTTTGCATGCCAAACTCAGTGGTAAGTGAATTTTAAATTTAAGTCAAAATGACTTACATTCACTTCATTTGTTTCGTCCAAAGGTTGAACGATGGAAGAGGGAATACGACAGGAGTACCTTCAAATGGGATAACTCTCCATGACCAAAAAAAAAATCACAGATTTGAACACCTGTTCAGTCCCTGAGCTCTCCATTGTTTAAACACTCCATGCCAAGATCATTATCCGTTAAAATGAGATTGCGCCTAGCTAGAGGGACATGGGTCCAGGAGTTCACTTGATGTTAATGGAGATCAATCAATGAATGCAAATCTTCGTTCCTATATGTTTTCCATCTATCGAAGGGAAAAGAAGTTCTTTTTAATAACAACATCTTGAGCAACAGGAGGAATTTTTACACATCTCACCCCTGTTGAAATAACTTCCTTAAATACTAAGGATTAGTTATACATGTGTCATTAGTCTTAAGAAATAATATGGGAGCTTCGATCAAATTGAGCGTTTAAAGGGAATCAAAATAGTGCCAGATGTCCAGATGTCCTTAATAACTCCTACTGCTTTATTTTCACTTGTCAAATGATGTTAGTCCTTCTCTATTATATAGGCAAAATAATGTAACTATTAGTTACGACATTGATTGTAATCAGTTAGTAGGATATTGTTCGAAGTATTAGGGAGGGGGGGAATCTGCAATGAGGAATAGTCCCATTCTGTAATGTTGTTCACTGAATTTCAAGTGGTTGTTTGAAGATTAATACAAGACCAATTGTTCAGGATTCATGTGGTGTCTAAAATGGTGATGTTTCTTCTATTTCTATGGTTTTTCCATTATGTTCCTCTTCCTCTGTATTTCTGTAAACCTAATTGTAAAACAGAAAGTGTGATGAATATGATTTGTTGATTAGATAACCCTATTCTAGTTATGTTTACAATAGTCTATGTTTTCTACTAATGCCAAATCGAGTAATTCTTAAATGCTCCTTAGTCTCTACCTAGCCTTACCTTTATTCTTTTCATAATCCATTTAAAATTCTGAAAGATCCATGGTAGTGCACATATCTTGCCCTGGTTCACTCATGCTTGATATTTCTGTAATTTAATCACTCGGGCCACTTTGAATCCATTTCCCAATGGCTTTCCCTTGCTCTTCCCACCAAACGAATTACAAATCCAAACTTTGCATCTAATAATTAGCATAAAATTCCAAATCAACAAATCTAAATCTAACAGACATATCCCTCTCTAGGTCTAAGAGGGCTAGATCCTAGGCCCGAAGCGGTTTTGAGGTTCCCTCTGTAATTTTGTTTCAACCTCAAAATTACTGAGCGATAAAAAAACCTAGGAAATAAAACTCCCTTTGAATGGCTGGGATGCATTATAAATTGACCTAGCTATCTTTGGGGTGCGTTACCTTGGAAAAATGGGTCTCTGTCTGGGTCATTTTATTCCTTCCATGTTTCCTTCTCCTATGAGTTGATGATGAGGTCATTTGTCTTGTAACAGATGCCCCTTAAATTATGAGGTCGGAGGCAAAGATGATGACCGAAATAATTTATAATATATGTAATAGAGTGAGACGATTTGGAGGACTGAGGAAAACTTGAAACAATAAAATATGTCAAAAATATAAGTATCTGTCCCAAGTCAGGCATTCCCATGCTCAGCAGATGTAACAAAATTATTTCTATACAAAGAGATATGACCAGTATTTCCACTGATAATAACAATGTGGAAGCTTGTGTCATGACAGGATCAATCTGATAAGTTGTCTCCAAAAACAATATCGCAACTTGGGAGAGGAAGCACAACTGAAATGATGTAAGCCTCAACCCAAGGTATTGGTCACTGCTTCACTAAACTGCATATTTTCGCACATGTGAATGAAGGAGTTGTATTCAAACATGCAAGAAATCGTGTGATTACCAGTCAATGATGAAAAATATTAACAGACATGAAGGTGGCCACCGATAAGGATGATGGTCCCCAATATGCACAGTACAATCTAGTGAGTGTGAATAAAAAGTGTTAATGTCGAACACTCGTATAATCATTCGACTAGGAGCCAATGATGAGAAATCCAAATCAAACACAAGGTAACCTACCACGAAGGGCTGCAAGTACCCGAGCACTAATTGTGTTTCTTAATCAACTTCCTAGATAAGATGTTGAAGTCGATAGGAAGATAATTGTCGAAAGGTAGGCAATGAGGCATCCTACATTAGTCAACACGAAATGGAAAAAGAAGATTTTGGTTTGAAGATAATCAAGAGAAAATGGGAGTAACTGACAATGACCAATGATTTATGGTGTATGATGGCTTGCCTGATACAAGAAGCAGTAGATAGCGAGATCTTCTTGAACAATAGAAGGCACAGTAACAGGGTACCAGGTAGCTTAGGCTTATGAACACCAAAGAGTATCAAGATTCACCAATGCAAGGGCATTGACATATGAAGGCTAAACTCATAGAATGGTAGGGTTCAGCTAATTGCGAGTGAAATTTATGGGAAGTGTCATGCTGAAGTTTTTTTGCTGCCAAATCGACCTACAAAGCATAACAGAATAAGTATCCATTTTGTCCAAATTTTTCCCCATCTGATTAAGTTTAATGAGTCTATATGGGTAAACTCGATGATTTTTTCATATTTAGGGAGTTTGAAAAATATCGTAAAAGACAACTCCAGGGGGGTACCTTTGTCATGTTTGATAATCGAGTGCGAAAAAGGGAGAATAGTAAGCCTGACACAGTTCCTTTTCCATAAGTTAGTCCAATGAAACTGAGTAAATTGATAAACCTATGTTCAATGGACATCTGCCTCATTTTTTTATAAGTACTAGGAGACAGAGTAAACTCAATATTCTTCATGAAGTTTTAATGAGTCAGACGAAGACAAACTCGATCCTCTCCATGAAATTTTAATGAGTCTGGAGGAGAAAAACTTGACTACCTTTTCGGTTTTTTAATGAGCTAGAAAAATATGGAAAAGAATGGTTCACAATTATTCATTGTGGTAGTTTAGTGAGGCCAACGAAGGAAACTCGGGGTTTTTTCAATTTTACGAGCTAGAAAAAGTCCCTAAAAAGAAGGCTCATTGCTTCTTTGTGTAAGTTTAATGAGCCTGAAGAAGAGAACTCGAGGTTTTTCGGTTTAACGAGTGAGAAAAATACCATAAAAGGAATGCTCAAAATTTCTCAATCTCTTTCTCATCAATAGAAGGATCTATGCTGGGGATTTTCTCATAAGACCAAGTGAAATCCTCATGGAACTCCTTAAAAAGGGATGTGAAGCATACAATTTCCTTGGGACTACAATATGCTCCAATCTGTATATTTTCCACAGTACCAATTTTAACCGAGATATCTATGAGCATAGTCTTGGAAATATTGTCCATTTTCCCTTCTGCATCGATAGTTTGAACAATTTTTTACATGGAGGGAACGATCCTAGGTGGGTCGAAAGACGGGATTTGGATAGTGGTTGTGTCCGAATCAAACATCGAAGTGTGATGATGAAACTCTCCCCAAGTCCATTCCTATAGAGACATGATATCTTGCATAGCTTTTTCCATAGGCAGGACCTCATCGTGGAGATCCTTAGAAGGAACTATGGTGGGCGAGAGGGTGGTACCATTGGTCGAAACAAGAGCAGTGGAGGGTTCAGAGGCTGATTGGATGGCTTGATAAGCCAACTCAATCAATGATAGTGGCATATGATCTCCGTATGAATCAATTTTTGAAGGCGTCGGTAGGATCCAGGGATCGATAGAGCAATTCGAGATGGTGGATATCATTGAAATCATGTTTGGAACCTCAGGCAGCGGGAGAGGAAAAAAACCCATCAGGGAAGATGCCTTAATAAGGTCGGTATCGACACTGACATAAGAGTCAAGAATGCCTCTTACTAAGGGTAAAATGTTGCTAGGTAATGTGGAATAATCAGGGGTGAAAAATTTGTAATATTCCTAAATTAGCCTACAGCTAATTGGAATATTAAAATATTATTTTTCTTTCTTGTTGGATGAATAAGGGGGTAAGGAGACCCTTAAAGACTCTTTAGTAGGAATAAATCACTTCCAGTGTGAATGAAGATCAGTTTAGATAGTCAGAATAAAGCCACCTTGGGTGTGAAATGAGACAATGCATGTAGACTAATTCAAGGTTGACAAATAAAACAACATTGTAAATGAGAGAGTGGAGCTAGTGGAGACAATGTAGTTTTCGAGGAGGAATCTTTGCATGGAAGTAACCTCACAAATGAGTGGGGCCAAGGGTGAGGAAGCTCACCAAGAATATAAGGGAAGGGATGGCAGCCATGAGAAGCATTCAAAATATTGTTTTATGTTTGAGTCTTATGACTTATTGCATGCTTCAACTGTTTAGTTGGGTTTCTTGTACTGTTTAGTACTAGGGTATTCTCATGTGGGAATTCCACACTCTTCCTTGGAGGACCTGTTGAAGAAATATGAGAGGAGAATTTTGGGCTTCATTTCCACCATTTGGCATTGGGCCAAGTATTCACCTATAGCTACAGCACAATCTCCCTAAGAAACTATGTTATTTTTCACGGTGTTGTAGTGGAAGGGTCAAAACCCCTATTTATGAGCTAGTTTCCTAGAGGAAGGATCAACCTTTCACCCAAAAAGATAGTAAGGAGGAGATACAACCATTTCTTTGTCTTTTCGGCCATATTTATGCAGTGCTTTAGTCAGAAAGCATTATTCATCCATAGATCTGCAACATATACTTCTTGTATCTCATGCCTATCAAGAAACACTTGCCGAGTTATCTTGGAATTGTGTAAAAGAGACTAGCTTTAGTTTTTCAGCCCTCCTGAGTAATATATCAATAGATCCATTTGCCTCTCTATTTATTTAGGATAAAACATCATTAAAATGTGTTGTCTCATGCTTTAGAATTTCTCGATTGTAGTAGTCATGGGGTTGTAGTGTTTTTGGACTGATTTGGGCTTGGGAGGCCTGTTTAACTAAGATATAATGATTTTTTTTCTGGTATCCTTGTATATTTGGTTGATATGATAGATAAACTAATGGATCTATGGGATTTTCTTGACTTTTATAGCATAATTTTCTGAAAAATGCATTTTTAGTGCCTATATTGCTGATTTTCCCATTTGGGAATATTATGGTGGTATCAGAGCTCTGATCTCATCTCAGCATGTGTACTTCATCCATTATTTCATATAAGGAGGCTTCTCATAGGAAGGAGAATATATGTAGAAGAGATCAAGGCAAAAAATTATTATTAGGAGGGAAGGAGTTCTCAAAACTTCTTCTTCAAACTCTGCAGTGCATTAGCAAAGACATCAAAGAGATGAGGAGGGAAATACATGGAGATCCCTAAACCAAATTTGTACATGAGGAAAGCTCCAGTTCTTCATATTATGGGTGTGATCATTTAGCCACACCATCATATTTACAATGCTCTACTAGGCCTATTTTCATAGCAAGTGAGATGGAGGAAGGAGATGTGCCAAAGAAGGAGACTCTTGGTGATTATTTGCAAGAGTATGAATCTCAATCTAATAGGTTCAAATATCACCTAAAATTCCAAGGGTTTTTCAAGATCAAGGACAGTAAAATACCTAGCAACCATGATAGAAGCACAAGGTGCAGGCAGCATGATGATGGTAGATTCATCCTATCTACTTTTGATGGGTCACCTAAATGTTTAGCTAGGGCTTGGGTGGAGGAGCTTGATACTTATTTGCAGTAGTACCAAGTTTCATAAGATGAAGCCATTAGAGTAGCAGTGTTGCATCTTGAAGGTAAGGCTCATGCTTGGTGGTTATTTGAATCATTTTCATTAAAAAATGAATATATATCTACTTATGCGAGGTTCACTAGGAGAGTAGTGGAAAGGTTTGATGAAAAACATTCTAAAACACCTTTGGTGGAGCAAGTCAAGCCAAAACAAAGAAAACCTTTGCATGGGTGGAAGGATCTATAAACCCAAATCCATTTTAAAAAACTATTGAGGGGAATAAAATTTTGTAGAATACCTTGCTGGATTCAAGATCCCTACTTCATAGAAAACACTCTCTTGGAAAAGAGGACATGGAGATCTCTTTTTCAAAGGAGGATCCTCTTATTGATGATAAGGTAACTCCCATTGATGTTGAAGAGGAAGAGAAGGCTGGAGGTAACAATGCTGTCACATCAAGAGCATATCTAGCACCCCATGAAGATAAAAATGGAGCACTTGCTCCAATGAGAGGAGTTCTTGTATGTTCACAAGATGTCCCAAAGAATCTCACATACATATATTAGAGTACATTCCATGAGCAGCATGTGCCATCATTGATAGGTTGCGAGATCTTGAAGATAAAGGAAGAAGATAGGGAGGATGATAAAAATAATATGATTGGGAGCACATACCCCTACCCATTTCAGAAGTGTGATGTATAAACGAGGTAGACTGATTTTCACAGTGAGAGCAAGGAAAAAGTAGTCCACCCACATATACAACCTACTCTAGGCCTTGATGTGCCATTACATAGAGGCATTCCACCAGGGAGACCCCATGATTGGAAGATGAATAAAGAGTTCTCTCAACATGGTGGAGCATTGACATATTTGTCTAAGGAAGGAGTCTTGGGAGGAGCTAGCACAACACTAAGAACCTTTTATGGGTTCCAAGGAGGGGTGAGAAATTTTCTGATATGGACATGGATATCTCCCACTCAGCTATTTGCGCTGGGAACGGATGAAATATATGATAGCATGAGAATGGTGTCAAAAGGCTATTTCATAACCTTGGAACAACAAATGATACCTCCACATATGAGGAAGTTTTCTAAATATGACAAGAGGCTATTGGAACTCTTGTATGCATTGGCCAAACTATAAAATTTTTGGGGAGAAATGCCTTCCAAGAGGAGGTTGACTTCCATGTACTTCAATATTGTCTTGGGAAAGAACAGCTGCAAGGGAGGCAGAAAAAGTGGAGTAACAACACTCCTACATATGGATGTAATATTCCTAAATTAGCATGCAACTAATAGGAATATTAATTTTTCTTTTAAAATCTAGATGGATGAATAAATGGGCAAGGAGGCTCATAAATTGCTTAAGTATGAATAAAAATACCTCATAGTGTGAAAATGGATCATGAAATAACAAGATCAAGCATCCACATGTGTGAACAAGGTCTAAACTATGTGGACAAGGTCAAGTTTGGCCAAGTCAACATGATTTATCCTCAAAGAGTGGATCCTAAATAAATATAGTTCAATGTCAATAAAAATAAAGCTAGCTATTCAAAATGAAGACACCTTGAGTGTGAAAGGAGACAAGGCATGAAGACTCAGTCAAGGATGACCCTATCAAGATTGATCTATTCAAGCTTGACTAAATCAAACTACGTTGTAAAATTATTACCCTCACTAATGAAGACAGTGTAATTGTGATGGAGGAACCTTTGCATGGAAGCAACCTCATAGTGGGTGGGACCCTTGGTGAGGAAGCTCATCAATTATATAATGGAAGAGATGGAAATCATATGAGAAGATTGGAGATTATATTATATGTGGTCTGTTTATACTTCCTGCATACTTTGGCTATTTAGCTAATTTTTCTGCACTGCTTAGTGCAAGGGTTTTCCCGGGTGGGAATTCCCTACTCTTTCTTGGAGATCTTGTCTAATAAATCTAAGAGGAGATTTATGAGCTAAATTTTCCACTATCTAGTGTTGTTCCAAGCACTTAACTTCAGGAAAAATGCAGTCCCTTCATGAAACTATGTTATTTCTTAAGGTGTGCAGTGGGAGGGATCAAAACCCCATTTTGAGGAGCTAGTTTCCCAAGAGGAGGATCAACCTTTCTTTGGGAGAGCTAGGAGAAGAGTCTACATCCATTTATTTTCATGTACATCCATAATTATTCATAGATTCAGCTATACAGCATGATTCAGCCACAGATCTGCAACATTTCTTTCTTGTATATCATTTCTGTCAAGAAACCCTTGCCGGGTCTTCTTGGATCTGTATAAAAGAGATTAGATATTTGTTTTTATGCCTCATTGAGTAAGTTAATAAGAATATCTGATTTCTCTTCCTATTTTATAATTTATACCTCCATTAGACTGTACAGTCTCTTATGCAGCAATTTCTGTCTATTGCAATCTTGGGGTTTTGTCAATTTTAAGTTGTTTTGAGCATGGGAGGCATGTTTAACTAGGCTAAAGTCATTTGTTTCTGAAACCATTTTTCATGCATGTCCTAAATTTCCTATTCTAATGGACACAATCGTTATTTTTTACTTTTATAACTCAATCTTCAGAAAATAACGTTTTGGGGGCCAAAATTGCTGCTTTTCCCCACTTGGTGACATTGTATAAAGGCATAGTTTGTTGCTGTGATTTTTCTATGATGGCTATGTGTTTAAATACACTACATGAGTTGATTACTTGTTCTCTCCAACTTTGTAATCCTTTAGGGTATTCTTATTGTTGTAGGAAATCCGTATTTTTGGATACTACAGTGGTATCAAAGAAACTTTCTTGGCTTAGCCTATGAGCTTCAAGCATTATGGAGTCTTCTCATGGGGAGGAGGATATCTGCAAGAGAGATCAAAGCAAACCTTTATGGTCTGGATAAAATAGGTTCTAAAAACTTCTCTTTCCAAATCTACAGGATGGAAGCAAGGGCATCAAAGAAATGAGGAGGGAGAAACCTAAAAATCCCTCAACAAGATCTATACAAGACGAAGGTTCTAAGTCCTCATCTTATGGATATGAGCACTCAGCCATATCATCAGATCTACCACGTTCTATGAGCAATTTCTTCATGAAGAGGAAGAAAGGAGATGTGCCAAAGAGAGATACTCTTGGTGATTATTTACAGGAGTATGAAGCTCAATCTAAGGAGTTCAAAGATCACTTGAACTTCCCATGGTTCTGAAAGATCAAGGAGGATAGAAGCACGAAGGGGAAGTAGCATGGTGTGGGTATATTCTTTCTATCTACTTTTTATGGATCACCTAAATGTCTAGTTAGGGTTTGGGTGGAGGATCTAGACAACTTTGTGCAACAACATCAAGTTTCAGGAATTGAAGCCATTAAAGTAGCAGCGCTGCATTTTGAAGGTAAAGCATATGCTTGGTGCTTGTTTGAATCTTTTTCCTTAAGAAATGAAAATACACCTACTTATGCAAATTTTATTGAAAGAGTAGTAGAGAGTTTTGATGAAACTTCATGTGTAACATCTCCTATTGAAACTATCAAACCATATCAAACAAATCTTTTGCATGAGTTGGAAGGATCTATAAATCCAACTCCATTTCTGAAAACCATGGAAGAGGGTGTAAGCTTGTTTGATACCTTGCCAAGGGAAAGATCTCCATTTGATGAAGGGATTTCTTCTCAAGAGGAAGGCATGAAGATTCCTCCTTCAATAGAAGACCGAGATCTAAGGCCTCTTATTGATGATGGGGCAACTTCGACTATTGAAGAGGAGGAAGGAAAGGCAGGAGATGATAACCCAGTCATAACAAGAGCACCTCAAGCACCTCTTGATGGGTAAAAACTAATGTGTTCTCTCAACTATGGGCAGCATTTTCATACTTGGCTAAGGAAGGAGCCTTGGGAGAAACCAGCACAGCGCAGAGAATCTCTCATGAATTCAGAAGAGAGATAAGAAATTTTATGAAATGGACATTGCTATCTCCCACTCAGTTATCTGTGTTGAGAAAGGAGAAATCATAAGTGTATGATGGCATGGACATGAGGTCACATGGAAACTCCATATCTTTGGGGAAGCCCATGGTATCTTGATTTACAAAGGAGATTTCTGAACATGACAAGAGGATGTTAACACTCTTGCATGCATGGGCCAAATTAAGGAAGTATTGGAAGATAAGGACTTTCCAAGGGGAAGTTGATTTCCATCTGCTTCAATCTTGTCTTGATCAAGATCAGCTGCAAAAGAGGCAGCAAAAGGAAGATTATAATACTCCAACATGTGATTTTGACATCAAGCATGTCAAAGAGGAGAGCCATGATATGACAGGGGCTGCATTTCAGACCTCTAAAGTGCTATCATTTTTGGGAAGCCTAGTTCCTTATTGGGATTCCCAACTCAAGATGGAATACTCCAAGGACCTTTTCACATGTGAGGTTCTTGATGGGAAGGTAATGGATGGGAGGTATAAGGTAGTTGAAGGAGTCATTTATTTCCATGATCATATCTATTTGGTTAGAGGCTCCAAGTTCAAGGAGAAACTACTAAATGCAACCTATGAGATCCTTCTTTCCAAACCCACTGGTTTCATTAGAGCATACCATACTATCTTATATGGATTCATGTGGGAGAGTTTCAAAGAAGAGGTGCACTCTCATATGAAAAGTGCATGGATTATTTGTTAGATAAGGAGGGACATAGCTCGTGGGAAGATTCATCATTCACACCTCCTTACTCATTGAAAGTGAGAGGGAACTCATCCATGAGTTACCTCACTAATGAAAAACAAGTGTGTGGAAGTGATTGTATCTCTGAAAATTATGATGTATTTCCTATATGCTTGCATTTTTTTAACATTCACTTGCAGGGCTTTTCTCCAAGAGAGAGCACTATTTATGATGGGTGTCATAGGCCACTTAAGGCCATGAACTATATTGATGATGATCATGCCTTGAAGAGTCTTAAAGGGAAGAAGCACTCTTCAGGGTGTAAATCCTTTCCACCTACTATTATGCACCTTCTCCAAGCATGCAAGGAGGGAGGATTAGCAAACAAGTGTTGGGGGAGGCACTTTTCATATCCTATTCTATGGCAGTTAAGGGTAAAACTACGCTGGTTGCACATAAGAAGACACCTTCCTTCTCCTTTATCATATATGGCAGCTAGCATGATTCTAATCATGATTCCATATGCTAGAAATGTTCTTACTCTTGGGAACATGGTTGGAGGAGTGGCACATTGGTGGGATGTGTCCTTGGGGAAAGGATTTTCCTACTCTTTTTGCACTACATGCTTCAATGGGAGCATGAGATATTATATGGTCACTATGATAGATCACTTTTTTCTTTTTAGGGTGAGCCATATGTTTTTTTGGGACATGCCTCTCATATTTATTGGGGAGGAGATTTTCTATGTATTACCATGCTAGGAGGTAATTCATTTCATTTGGATGATAGCATGGAGGTGGGAGACCTTCATTGATTATGGAATTCCCCATGATTGTCAATACTTTTGTCTTAAGAAGGCCACAATGAGAAGAGGGGAGATTTTGCAGCACCTTTGCAGTTTCTTGAGGACAAGCAACATTTGGGAGGGGAATACTGTAGTATTCCTAAATTAGCATGCAGCTAATAGGAATATTAATTTTTCTTTTAAAATCTAGATGGATGAATAAATGGGCAAGGAGGCTCATAAATTGCTTAAGTATGAATAAAAATCCCTCATAGTGTGAAAAGGGATCATGAAATAACCAGATCAAGCATCTGCATGTGTGAAAAAGGTCTAAACTATGTGGAAAAGGTCAAGTTTAACCAAGTCAACATGATTTATCCTCAAAGAGTGGATCCTAAATAAAGACAGCTCAATGTGAATAAAAATCAAGATAGCTAGTCAAAATGAAGACACCTTCACTGTGAAAGGAGAAAAGGCATGAAGACTCTGTCAAGGATGACGCTATCAAGATTGGTCCATTCAAGCTTGACTAAATCAAACTGCACTATAAAATGATTACCCTCACTAATGAATACATCATAATTGTGATGGAGCAACCTTTGCATGGAAGCAACCTCATAGTGGGTGGGACCCTTGGTGACGAAGCTCATCAACTATATAATGGAGGAGATGGCAAGCATATGGGAAGATTGGAGATTATATTATATGTGGCCTATTTAGACTTCCTACATACTTTGGATGTTTAGCTAAGTTTTCAGCACTGCTTAGTGCAAGGGTTTTCCCAGGTGGGAATTCCCTACTCTTTCTTGGAGATCTTGTCTAAAAAATCTAAGAGGAGATTTCTGAGCTGAATTTTCCACTATCTGGTGTTGGGCCAAGCACTTACCTTCAGTAAAAACACATTCCCTTCATAAAAATGTGTTATTTCTTAAGGTGTGTAGTGGGAGGGGTCAAAACCCCATTTTGAGGAGCTAGTTTCCCAAGAGGAGGATCAACATTTCTTTGGGAGAGCTAGGAGAAGAGTATACAGCCATTTATTTGCATGTAAAACCATCATTATGCATAGCTTTAGTTATACAGTGTGATTCAGCCACAGATCTGCAACAGTTCTTTCTTGTATATCATTTCTGTCAAGAAACCCTTGTCGAGTCTTCTTAGATCTGTATAAAAGAGATTAGATCTAGTTTTTTATGAATCATTGAGTAATATAATAAGAATATATTATTTCTCTTCATATTTTCTGAGTTTGACCCT
This sequence comes from Pinus albicaulis, assembly GCA_034641835.2. Classification (NCBI taxonomy): domain Eukaryota; kingdom Viridiplantae; phylum Streptophyta; class Pinopsida; order Pinales; family Pinaceae; genus Pinus; species Pinus albicaulis. The sequence goes on along the minus strand of CM076574.1, from coordinate 620,574,232 downwards.
CATTAGACTTCGCAGTCTCTTATGCAGCAATTTCTGTGTGTTGCAGTCTTGGGGTTTTGTCAATTTTAAGTTGTTTTGAGCATGGGAGGCCTGTTTAACTAGGCTAAAGGCATTTGTTTCTGAAAATATTTTTCATGCATGTCCTAAATTTCCTATTATAATGGAAACAACCGTTATTTTTCACTTTTATAACTCAATCTTCTAAAAATAACGTTTTTGGGGCCAAAATTGTTGTTTTTCCCCACTTGGTGACATTGTATAAAGGCATAGTTTGTTGCTATGATTGTTATATGATGGATATGTGTTTAAATACACTACATGAGTTGATTAATTTCTGCTCTCCAAATTTGTAATACCTTAGGGTATTCTTATTGTTGTAGGAAATCCCTATTTTGGGATACTACAATGGCTTTGGCATTGAGCATGTCAAAAAGGAGAGTTATGATATGACTGGTGCTTCATTTCAGATTTCAATAGTGCTGTCATTGTTGGGAAGCCTAGATCCATATTGGGAGTCCCAAATATTGGTGTAATATTCCAAGAACCTCTTCACATGTAAGGTTCTTGATGGGTAAGTGATGGATGGGAGGTATAGAGTGGTTGATGGAGTCATCTATTTCCATGATCAAATCTACTTTACTAGAGAATCCAAGCTCAAGAAGGAGATTCTACATGTAGCTTATGAGGAAATCTTTTCAAGACATGTAGATTCCATTGAGTCTTATCACACCATCATGGAGCGATTCTATTGGGATCATCTCAAAGAATATGTGCACCAACATATCAAGAGATATGTAACTTGTTTGATGTATGAGGAGGAGAACAACCACCTTGCAAGGTTGTTACAATCACTTCCCCTTTTGAAGGAGACATGGGAAGGTTCATCTATGGAAATATTCACCAACTTGTCTACAATATATGGTAAAGGTTGTGTTTTGATGCTTATTTATCAACTAACAATGTATGTCCATTTCTTTACCATGCATTTGCAGCAACATTTCTCCACAAAAGAGCAAGCCTCTCTTTGGGTTTCAAGGTCCTATTGGGACTACATTCAATGATTAGAATAACCAATTCATGGAGGCCTTTGGGAAAGACATGTTTTTCTTGGTTCATATTCAGCCAACACCTAATGTCTTCTACTATTTTCAAGCTTTTGAGAAGCTTATGGCAACAAGTAAGTGGTTGGATGGCCACTTATCATATCATGTTTTGAAACATCTAGAAGAAGAACAACGTTGGTATCACTTGGGGGGCTATTGTCTCCATCCATTATGCCATGTGACACTTAGTCCATATTTATTTTAGAGCCCATATGGTGATGATACTCTATTCGCTATATGTGGGGTGGATTGGGCAAGAGAGGTTCCTAGAACCAAAGAGTGGGATCACGAGATTTCAAGTAAGGATTTTGACTTCTTAATGAAAATATTATTGCAGCCCAAGACTAGCAGTCCCACATCTATCATAAGTGCAGAGAGAGATAGTGTGAGTTGAATAACTTGATCTCTCCTTTTCAGCCATGCAACCCCTATACATTGCAGAAGAAGGGGACTGGTGATTGTTTCAATGAGCTACCAAGGATGGATCATTTTGTTTCGATGATAGCATGGAGATTGGAGTTTCTCATTGAGATTGAGGCACCTAACATTTACCATATCTTATGTCTTAAGGAGGCCAATGGATATCATATAACTCTTTCCATATATCTCCCACTTTTTCATAATGACAACTATTTGGTTTATCTACCAAAGGCTAACTTGTATATTTGGGAGGAGACATATCCATTGGAGATTTTTTAGTACCCTTGCAGTTTCTTAAGGACAAGAAACATTTGGGGGGGAATATTCTAATATTCCTAAATTAGCCTGTAGCTAATTGGAATATTAAAATCTTATTTTTCTTTCTTGTTGGATGAATAAGGGGGTAAGGAGACCCTTAAAGACTCTTTAGTAGGAATAAATCACTTCCAGTGTGAATGAAGATCAGTTTAGATAGTCATAATAAAGCCACCTTGGGTGTGAAAGGAGACAATTCTTGGAGAATAAGTCAAGGTTTACCAAATCAAATAGTGTTGTAAATGAGAGAGTGGAGCTAGTGGAGACAACGTAGTTTTGGAGGAGGAGTCTTTGCATGGAAGTAACCTCATAAATGAGTGGGGCCAAGGGTGAGGAAGCTCACCAAGAATATAAGGGAAAGGATGGATGCCATGAGAGGCATTCATAATATTGTTTTACTTTTTAGTATTATAACTTATTGCATTCTTCAGCTGTTTTGCTGGGTTTGGTGTACTGTTTAGTACAAGGGTATTCTCATGTGGGAATTCCACACTCTTCCTTGGAGGACTTGTTGAAGAAATATGAGAGGAGAATTCTGGGCTTGATTTACACCATCTGGCATTGGGCCAAGTAGTCACCTATAGCCACGTAGTATCCTTGAGAAACTGCATTATTTTTCATGGTGTTGCAATGCAAGGGTCAAAACCCCTGTTTATGAGCTAGTTTCCTAGAGGAAGGATCAACCTTTCACCCAGAAAGCTAGTAAGGAGGAGCTATAGACATTTATTTGTATTTTAAACCATATTTATGTAGTGCTTTAGTCAGACAATGTGATTCATCCATAGATCTGCAACATCTACTTATTTTATTTAATGCCTATCAAGAAACCCTTGTCGGGTTATCTTGGAATTGTGTAAAAGAGACTAGATCTCAGTTTTTCAGCTCTCTTGAGTAATATATCAGCAGATCCATTTGTCTCTCTATTTATTTAGCATAAAACCTCATTAAGCTACGTTGTCTCATGCTTCAAAATTTCTCTATTGCAGTAGTCATGGGGTTGTAGTGTTTTTGGACTGATTTGGGCTTGGGAGGCCTGTTTAACTAAGCTATAATGATTTGATTTTGGTCTCCTTGTATATTTGGTTTCTATGATACATAAAATAATGGATCCATGTGCTATTCTTGACTTTTATAGCATAATTTTCTGAAAAATGTGTTTTTAGTGCCTATATTGCTGATTTTCGCATTTGGGAATGTTACAAAAGGATAACTCGTCCATTGTAAATATCTTCCCATCTAATGGAAAAAGGATGAGCCGAAAAACTAAAGAGACAATGGCAGTCATCGCGTAAGACCAACTGCGACCCAAAAAAATATTATAGTTGAGATGACGATCTACGACTTCTATGTCTAAAGTTATTGTTTTCCCACTAAGTGTAATGGGGTAGCAAGCAAGGTAGCCTTTTGGAAGGAAATATTGGCCATCAAAAGCTTTGAGGGAATTCGACGGCATAGACAAAGTGGGAGAACCCAAAGTGAGCTAGCACGCATTTGACATTACAGAAGTCGAAGCACCTTCATCTATGACAGTGCGATGGATCAGTCTCCCTTTCGAGAAAACTTGAACCTGGAAAGCAAGATGGTGTGAAAGGCAAGGTTTACATTTTTCCATGTCGATGACGGCTAGCATAGAATCCTGGGGGTCAATTCCACCAATGGCCGAAAGCAGAGCCTTCCTTTTTGCTGGGTAGTTTTGCAATACTTCGAGTGCAGACATGGCTAACGATGCTTGCGAAAAATCTTCTACAATGTTTTAGTTTTGGGAAGCACGTGCAAAGGTGTTATGATTTGTGCGTCAAAGTGTCCCTTTGGGGGGACGAATCACAGGGTCAGCAATGTGCCTTTCGATATGAAAATCGTTAGGCAGTGGTGGATTCGAACTTGAACCAGGTACTTGAGCATCAATGATTGGAATTCAATAGATTTTAGCTCGAGTTTGGAGTTCAACAGTCTCCATGCCATAATGGCAGATGATCCTTCACCAGAAGGATGAGTACCACCGTTTCCCCTTTGGGGGGGTTGTGGCGGGTTTGTAACCATGTGTTGTTGTTGCTGCTAAGGATAAGGGAAGGGATTGTGAAGGACGAAAAGTGTCCTTCTAGAGTCCTTTTGCATAATAAAATATGTGCATTCCTGCAGTCGAGGGAATTTATATGTCAAGTGGTCCTCCGCACAAATTTTCCAAGGGAACCTCATTTATTTTTCCTTTGTCGTTTTTAGCAGTGTTTCTCTGATTGGGATTATTCTGAGTATGGGGATTATCTTCAGAAGGAGAAGAATTTTTATTATTATTCTTGTTCTTTCTTCTAGATTTTTGTGTAGACTTCACAGAGTGTTCCTCAGCAGTGGGAAGAGAATCTGATTAGGTAGGGGTGGTGGCAGCTGAAGATGGCTGTGAAGCTTTCCCGCTAAGCTGCTTTACAGCTACATCGGAAGTTGCACCAATGAGGTCGTTAGCGTGCACTCTGGGTAACTGAGTAGAGGGAGGATTCGGGTTGTCAGGGGCATGGGGAGTAACTTAGAAAGCATGCCAGATTTAAAATAGATTAAATCTATATGCTATGCACGATGGATGAATTGGTCTTCCGGGATAGCACCAAACAAGCAAACGTATTTAGCAAGGGGCGTAAGAGTGACTTACAAAACCAATTCGATAATAGATGATCTAGGATTGGCACTTTGACTAACCTCCACCTACGTCTCCATTCATGAATTTGATTGGAGATATGGGTGGCGGTGTCTTGGCACATCAAGGTTAATATTTTAGTTCTGGTTTCATATTGGATAGGTAATTGGAAGTTCTTAAGAAATTCTATTGCTAAGGCACCAAAATTATTGACTGTAGCACGTGGTAACTCAATGTACCATTTGGCAGCTATTATCACAAAATTGGACCTGATAGTATGCTTGATTAGACAATCTCATGTAACTATTTCAAACCTAATCTTTTGACTAAGGCTTAGCCTCCTCAGCCTGAGAGGGCTCTCTCAAAATCTAATGATCTGGATAAAGATATAGATGGCTAACTCTATTTAGGAAATAACTGATAAATGATAAATGTAGGTTGAGAATCACATCAACATGTATACATTGGGCTTATGGAGTCAAATCAATTCAGTAATTTAGTGAATCTACTTAACATGGAAGTTGAGGCATATCAGAGTTTTAGTCATAAGGTACACACACATGAAACTGTAAAAACACGCTCAGTTCACTTATATAGGAAGTTAGAGCATCTAATAGATGAATTCTGAGTAATATAGATGAACACCACTGAAATGAGATATATAAGAGATTCAAATAGAATTGGAAAACACTAAAAATCCTTTTGAATCTCAAGTTGGTCAAGTAGAAGATCTCTGGATTAGCTGAAAACCAGTTAATTCACAACAAGCACAGTTTTGCCAAAAATGTCCAACCCCTTACAAATTCGACCTCATAGTCTTTAATAAACATCTTACAACATGAGATGATCTACCTCTAGGATAGATAAATCGATTTTTTGTCCCTTGACACCTTTCATAATCATAAAACATAGAATTTATTACAAAAAGACACCTATCCTACTTAACAGTCCTATTTCAAAAAGGACTCAAACTCTTTATCACTATCTATAATAACATTATCTATTTGAATTTACAACATTGCCAAATGTATCATCACATGGTCGAATTTGGACGATGGGCTTCATTTCTTCATGACCACTTTTCTGACCATCATTTACTCTTCATTTCATGGTCCTTGGTTATTGGAAGTTGGCTTAACACGTCCCATAACTCCTCCCTAGCCTCCAGTTGTATAAAAATTCTTTAAACACTGCTCAAAATGTTGTAATGTCCTGCGTTACGAAAACACAGTAGTTTCGTAGCTCTTTTTGTAGCGCTGCCATTTCAAGTCTTTATCCTCCAAAAACTCAATTCTTTCCTCTGCATCATTTTAATTACCCTTTAATAAATTTTCCATAGAAAATTCAGTTCTTAACTCAGTCTTCAACCCTTTAAAATATGATCAAAAATAAGCAATAAAAGTAGCTACATCAATTTCGTAGCGCTTTTCTGCTTTTTTACACTGAATGCGCTATGAAACTGCTGAATATGTAGATTCTTCATAAATTTGCCAATTGGAAACTGTGTTTGCCTCAAAAACTCAAAACATAACATGTCTTCAGTATTTACAAATCATACAAACTGTAAACCCGCTTCATTCTAGCTTTCTTGAGGTTCCTTCTTCATTTACACTTGGTTAATCTATTGGTTCTTCTATGACTGTCATTTTAATGCCTTTGCTCTTTAACTCATCATGAATTAACTCCAATTGTTTCTCTAAATCCTTCATCTGGTCTTTAAGTCTTTTGTTAGTAGCTCTCATATGAGTGTTTATTATTCTGACAAACTTGGCTTCTTTTATTGCTGGAACTATCCATTTGAAAAATTGCTCTGTATTACTTAAGTTTTTAGAAGTAGAATCAACTTTCCATTTCCACATTTCCTTCATTATTTTAAACTGTACTTTCTCGACACTATACTTTCTAGCTTTCTTTTTCATGAAAACAATTTCTTAATTTTCCAACTTTAACTTCTCCTCAAGGTGCTGAAACTCTATTTTCTCTATCACTTTCTTATTTCCCATTTTTTATTTTGTTGATTGTATCCTTCACTATGGGTGATGAGAGGTCAATTATCTCTTTGGATTATTTAGCTATCTCAGTGGGCATTTGAACTTCTTTATTGACTTCCATTAATTTCCTAGCATGCCTTGTTATAGGCTTTCTTGCTTGAAAAATAAAACCTGCATCTTTTCCCTCAAACTTTAGCCTCTTTGCATACTTGGCCTTTTTCAACTTATGCTCATCTTCCCCAATGAACTCAGCTTGGACAATGGGTGTTTCCTCTATGTCAATGGCATAAATAATATCCTCTAGATTCCACTTTGTTACTAGGATGTCTTCTATAGCAACTGTCTTTCCTTTCAATGCCACTGCTTGGCTTCTAGTTACTCTTTTGGTCCCATGTTTGCTGACAGCTTGTTTCTATTTTTCATCTTTGAAAACCTTTGATCTCTATTTTGTAGGTGGGAGAGTTGGTGTATCAAAAATTTTCATTTTCTCTGGACCTTTCTCAGTTTTATTTCTTAGCTTCACTCTTGCAGTTGCTTTTGGTTTTGCAACCATAGGTTGGCTTGGTTTTGTTGGTGGTGGTGATGGAACTCCTTTAGCTTTAGGGTTTCTTGTAGGAGTTAGGGTTTCCAACTCAAAACCATTTATAAACAAGAATGATGACCAATCTCTGCCTATATTCTAGAGTTCATATAAAAATAATAATTTCATTAAGCCATGATGAAATAAGGATGTTTCACTCCCATCATATTTTTCCTGCACCTTATCAACCATCTTTCCAAGACTCCTATGCAGATAAAAAGGTAAATAAAGTGAAATCTTACCATTGAAGTGTAGAAACAATTTGAAATGATATGAATAAACCTTGTGATATCTTCCTTCACAGGTAAAATATTTTTGAATGTTGAGTATTAGTTTTGAGTATTTATCTTTGATGCAGCTTATAGGGATATCATTATTAAGATCCATGTATGTGTGCTCAGGCTTCATGAACTCTTTACACTGCTCCATATCAATTTTTAACCATTTTAACCAGGTTTACTGACCTCTTGGTATCTCTGTAACGGTAGCAATGACCTCTGGTGTAATAGACACACTTAGCATCCCGAATTTAGTGGCTTTTCCATTGAAATTAATAGCAAATTCCTTGGATACCTATGTGTGATAGCCTTGCAACTTCTCACAAAACCGTAGGAAACATACTCTTCTGAATGCTTCCATCACTGTTGGGTCGTCAATTATTTCCTTCATGTATTCAGGTTCATGCCTTAAGCACTGTCCTCCTCTGTGAATTTTTCTTTCTTCTGTCATATTCTTCAAAGAAACTGTCGGCCTTGCTTGAATAAATTTCTCATCCTCACTTGATAAATTTATCATCCTTGCTTGATAAATGTATCATCCTCGCTTGATATGGGTGTATTAAAACCTTTGTATGAACCAGCCACATGTTTGGCTTGACATTCAAAGCTCAAAAATTTTGAATGGAGGCAAAAGGAAATGAGAATGACTAATTAGGAAAGATTTTGAAATTTTAAATGTCCTCTCATAACTAAAATGATGCCTCATTCATAACCTATAATGACCATGATGACTGCAAATGTGGGTGTGTACTTCGATTTCATCATTACATGAATCAACAAACATTTATCCTATCGTTTCCCAACCTTTTTCTGACATTTGACACCTCGAATGACAAGACAGTTACAAAACTGCACTTTCGTAGCACCTGTAGTGTATTTTCTGTTGTTTGCACTATGAAACTATCAGCGCTTTCATAGTGAAAAGTGAATTTTTTCAATGGGTGGTGCTACGAAACTGCGGTTTCCTGGCTAATTTGGCAGTTTTGACACAAAACTTTGGGAAACGAAATACAAATGGAAATAATGAATGTTTGACATGAAAGAAATTTAAAGAAGACTTTATTTGAACCTTAGGATGAGCTTTAAACTATAAAAAATCTAAAACCTTCCCTTAATCAAACCTAAATTGACTCCTAAAACCCTATTTTGATCCATGAAATTTTGTAACCTTGTCAAAATGATGTTTTGAAATTTTTTGGGTCATAACAGCAGCGTTGCCTGTGAGAGTGCAGGGGAAAATCCAGAGTCAAATACTATCATACACCATGGAGTTAGAAACAAACCATAGATGAAAGGTGGTGATGTGCATAGCCAGATCCTCCCTTTGTTTCCCTTTGAACTTAGGGATGTCAGACGGAATCTTGTGCGGTACTGGAGGCCAAAGTGGGTTGTGCTTGATAAGATCATTGGTCAATTTGTAGAGGTCGGGGATGTCTAATGCTACCAAAAATGGCAATTGCATGGTTACCCCTGAGTCTAGCCAAAGAGGTGTTGGATAACCATTTGGACTGTAGGGTCCACCCATCAATGTGTTACCAATGGGATAGGTAGGAATTTGTTGATAAAAATTTTCATTGAGTAGAGGTGTAGGGATGTATGGTTTATGTTTGTAGGGTTTGTTGTACTGGGGGTGAAACTATTGGTTGCCCCAAGTGTAATAGTATCCTATTTTGGGGAAGGATTTCCTATATGGACATGATAGAGTTATCTTGTTGCATACTGTTATTTGCATAGTTGACCATCAGCATAGACCCTACACTGAAATTGGTTTTGGGGAAGGGCTGCCCATATGGACACGATAGATTTAGCTTGTGTCATACTACTATTTTCATAGTTTACCATCAGCATAGACCCTACACCTGAAGTTTGACCACTTAAAGGAACGTCGTTAACAATTGGTGGTCATGCTAGTTCTATTGAATGTAGGGGTACCGAAGTGCCCCCTGGCATATATGTATTGTTGACACTGCCCCTTGGAATGGTAGCCAAGGGTTTTGAACTTAGCAATGGGTTCCAACCGAAAGGGTTGCAAAAAGGAACCAAAGTAGCCCTGCTAGTAGGAGCGGAAACCGTGGGTCCAGGTGTAGTCATTATAGGAGTAGATCTCGAAGGGTTCGGAGGTCCACTTGTAGTTATGATGACTGTATTACTAGGATTGGGTACTAGATGACTACTGGGGTTGCCAATCAGTTGTGTAGAACTAAAAACTGATGTGGAAGATGGTGTTGGAGCCAAGTTGGCCACCAATGGAACCAACCCTATGGTCGCCAATTGTGAAATGGATGTAGGTGTAGCCGAAGACATGACTCGCACAAGTGTTACCTAAACTAACAATTTCCCGAACGGGTCAGTGGGAGGAGGATTTTTAGGAGGTATGACTCCTCCAGTGAAAGGATCCTCAGGAAAATTTGTATGATAGGGAGCTATGTGAAAGTCAGGGGTTGTCACTAGAGACTACTCTTCCAGAGAACGCACTTGGTAACCGAGACTCGACTCGTCCCCCAATGTCAATGGAGGGAGACCTTGCTGCTGTTTAGAAAGACGACGAGGGTCAAAGGATGCCGCGATGACCTATTAATTTTATCAAATTTTATTGTGATGTACTATGAAGTATCAGTGATAGTAACCACACACCTTAAAAAGAAAAAATAACCTCTAAATTCAATCAATCAAGCAACCAGAAGGGCTAAGAACCTGTTTGATTACTATTGTTTGCTCGAGATGAAATCCAGGATCAGAATAACATACAGAGAGAGCTAGTAAAATGTATAGTTACGATTACTCTAGAGCTTTTCTCAAACCTCAAATGATGGGTGTAAGCACTCTCGTGGAGATGAGTACCCTCCCAAAGACCGAAGACAGAGTAGGTTCGTCTATGTCAGGTATGTTACAGGGAAAATGACCTCCTCATCGGCTTAGAGGACAAGGTAACATGGAAGGAAGAAAATGACCCAGAAAAGACCCATTTTTCCATTGTAACGCACCCCCAGAGATGGCTAGGTTGAGTTATAACGAACCCTAGCCATGCAAAGGGAGCGTTAGGGCCTAGGTGTAATATCCCAAAATGGGGACGCAACAATATATGAAAACAATAATAGAAATAGTAGTGAATAACATTACACCAATATGGATGAAAACCATAGATCCATTTTATTATATAAATCAGTAGCAAATATGTACAGTAGAAGTGGGCACAACTCAAATAATAAAAGCAAACAAGCCTCCCATGAATACATATGCCAAAAGTGAAATGTTGCTACAGAGCAGAATGCTCATGAACAAGAACAACATAGTCATAGAAGGTACACTACTACTGGAAATGTACAATATGATATATCTAAAAATTTATGGCTCAATAAGTGTCGGGAGTAAAGTTCTAATCTCCCAAACACAATTTCAAGACAATCCAGAAAGGATTTCCTAAAATATGCAAAACTACAAAAATGCCGGAGTGCAACACTAGGGCTGAGTAGCAGCTGCAACTCAAGAACTGGATGGAAATGGCTAAATATGATGCATAATATGAATAGACCTCCTCCAATGGATCTTCCAAGTGAAATTTTGATCTAATCACTAAATATCTAACCCTCCAATCTAGCCATGAAACCCCTCACTGCAAATGCTCAATGAAATAACGCATTCAAGGAGAGGTAGTGCACTGTAGGTGATGGAAAATATGTTGGCCAAGTTCCAAGATGTGAAATCAGCTCCATAATCTTCCTCACTGATCTCCCAAAGTCAATAGAGCTTCCTCCTCTAAAAAACTAGCTCCGGAAGTGGTGTTCTCAACCCTCCACTGCAAAACCCTGCAACACAACCCAGATCTAAACAGAAACTATGCTGTAGCTGAAGGAGGTAGCTTGGCCTCAAGCCTGGATGTGGAGAAATGAAGTAAAAGCTCCCTCAAGAGACATCCCTTGAAAGGAGAAGGAATTCCTAAACAGGAATGCCTTGTGCTAAGCATCACATCAATCTCAACTAAACAGATGAAGAATGCACAATAGTCATGTAGACCACTAATTCAATAATCCATAACATGTCTTGCTATGGCTGTCGTGCCCTCCTTATAAAAAACTAGAAGCCTTCTCATGTTGTGTCCCACTCATTAGGGTTTCCTCCACCAAGGAATATTTCTCCCACTATCACTGCGTTATCTCCATAGATGATCTCCACCTTCCATTCCAGCACTGTTGACTTGGTCAAACTTGACCTTGTCCACATGTAATTGCCCCTTTTCACACATGAGGGTGTAAAATATAGCTATTATAATGATCCATTTTCACATCATGAGGGATTTTATTCCTATTTTAGAAATGTATGAGCCTTCTTACCCATTTATTCATCTCCTAGGTGTCAAAAACAAAAATCAATATTCCAATTAGCTGCATGCTAATTTTGGAATATTACAGTCCTCCCCTCCCAAATGTTGCTTGTCCTCAAGCAACTGCAAAGATAGAACTAAAGAACCTCCTCTCCTCCTCCTATAGCATCCTCATATGATAAACTCCTCCAAGGAATAAGATGTTGTCTCATTAATAATTCTCCATATTTCCCCTCCCAAACATGCAAGCTATCTAAATAGCTATCATCATGAAGAAATAAAATACTCAAGGAAGCAACAAGATGTTGTCTAGAGGTCCCTTTGAGGCATGGGATATAAAATTCATTGGGAACCATCATTCCCATGTGTATCCTCCATCCCCAAGCTATCATCCATACAAAATGAGTTGCCTCCCAATATGGAAACTCGAAGAAAAATTCCTCCCAATGATTCATGAGAGGCATACCCCAAGTGCTCCAATCAATCCCATGGCCCATCTCATAAAGGAGAAAGTGTTTTACTGTAGTGGTCATATCACCTCCCATGCTCCCCTTGGAACATGTAATGCAAAAAGTGTGGGAAATCTCTTCCCCCAAGGACACACCCAACCAATGTGTCTCTCTTCCAATCATGTCCCCAATAAAGATAAGGACAAAATCAGCAAATGGAATCATGATTTTCATCATGCTAGCTTCCATATGTAATAAGGGATAAGGAAAATCGTCCCTCAAATGCAACCAGTGAATTTTTACTCTAAACTACATCAGAAAATGGCATGGTGTGTGGCTTCCCAACCACTTGCTTTCTGCCCCAATCTCCTCACAATTTTGGATAAAGTGTATGATGTATGGTGCAAATTGAGCTTGTCGTTCATAGGATATCATCTCTCAAAGACCTCCTAGGGAGTGGTCATCATCAATATTGCTTATGGCCTCAAGTAGACCATGGAGTCTAGAAGAAATAATGCTCCTTCTTTGAGCAATGTCCTTCACATATATGGTTAAGGAATGCACATATTCATCTACAAATCATTATGCAACCAAAAAGTATCCTTACCATATGATTTTCCCATGCAAATGGAGTGGCTCATAGATGAATCCACTCTCATTCTCAAAGAGAAAAGACGTGGTTGTGTTAACTCCCCCAAATATTTATGTATCTCCTCCATCTCCACATGATCCATGCATCTCCTCAAATGATGATATATCTCCTCCTCAAAGCCTTCCCAAATGTACCCCTCCATGATGATGTGGTATGCTCTCATAGAAAAAGTGTGGCTAAAAAAGAAATATTCATGAGCTACTTGTAGTAACTTCTTCTTGAGCTTGGAAGCTATAGATAAGAAGATCCTACCATGATAGTAGATGACCCCATCTCTAACTGAATATCCCTCCTCATGCAACTGGTCATCCAATATCATAAAATTAAAAAGATCCTTGGAATAATCCACCAACAGCTGGGATTTCAAATATGGATCTATCCTCCATAGTGACAGCGTTGATGATCTATCACAAATAACATTTGTCATATGTTTTTCCTCCGCTTTGGCATCTCCCATTCCAAATAAGCAAGTTGGAAGGCTTCTATCCTTCCCATGCTGCTCTTGCCACAACGCAGAACCTGGAATGAGAGTGGGTAATGATGATGTTGGGAGAATGCCTCTCCTCTCCTTGAGTCTACCCAAGACTCTCAACGCTATACCAAGCTCTCCCAAGGTCCTCACCCCTCTAGATTCAATGAGTGGTGCCTCCAAATTTTAAGCATCCCTCATCATCTGCTGATTTGGTGGTCTCCTCGATGAGATGCCTCCATGCAATGAGACATCAAGATCAAGAGAAAAATGCATATATGAATGGAAAGCCTTGTCCATTCCCTCACTGCACAAATCATTCTGCCTCTCTTGGGCATCAACCCTCTGAAATAGATAGGGGTGTGTGCTCCTCATCATAGCATGTTGGTCATCCTCCCTACCTCCTCCTTTTATCTCCATGGTTCCGCAATCTATCAACAATGGCACATGCTGATCATGGGTTGTGCCTTGCTCTCCACATATGATATCCTAGGTAATTCCTTGCAATGATACATGAATCCCTCTTGTGGGAGCAAGTGCTTCATCTACCTATGCATGAGGTGCTATATATGCTCAAGATATGATAGCGTTGTTTCCCTCAACCTTCTCTTCCTCTTTAATATGAATGGGAAACCTCTCAATAAGTGGATCCTCTTTTGAAAAGAAGATCTCTATGCCCGCTTGCCCAAGAATATGAGACAAAGATCTTGCCTCTCTAACAGTTTTCTGAAATGGATTTGAGTTTATAGGTCCTTTCAACTCATGCAAAATTTTGGCTTGTTTTGGTTTTCTTAACTTCATCAAAGGTGTTTCAAAATGTTCTCCATCAAACCTTTCTACAGTTCTCTTAGTGAAATTTTCATAAGAAGAATTATTTGCATTTTTTAATGAAAAGGACTCAAATATCCACCAAGTATAGGCCTTACCTTCAAAATGCAGTAATTGAAAATTTTATGGCTTCATCTTCAGAAACTTGGTGTTGCTGCAAATAGGTGTGTAGCTCCTCCACCCATGCTCTAGCTGAACATGTTGGTGACCCTTTAAAAGTAGATAGAAAACATCTACCCATGTCATGTTGCATGATCCTCTTCACCTTGATCTTGCAAAACTCTTGGAATCTATTGTGATCCTTGAACCTCTTAGTTTGAGATTCATATTCCTACAAATAATCCCTAAGAGCCTGCTCCTTAGGAATTCTTTCTTCTTCCATATTCGTCATAGTAGATCTGGGCATATGACTGTGTTGTGCATCATAATATGTGCCTACATTCTCACACTAATTATGTAAAAATCTAGAGTTTTCTTCAGATTAAAACTCTCTTGGATATTCTCTACACATCTCCCTTCTCAGCTTCTTAAGATCTCCATGAATTCTCTGCAAAGTTTTAGAAAGAAGCTTTGAAAGCCTCCCTTCCTTCCTCCCTCCAAATAATGGAGTATTCTTTTTGTCTTTTATGTTCATCTCTTCTTCTTCTTGTCCTCCTGATAGCATAATGGCTGAGATCCACAGGCTAAGCCAAGATTATGCTTTGATACCACTGTAATATCCCAAAATGGGGATGCAACAATATATGAACACAATAATGGAAATCGCAGTGAATAAAATTACACCAATATGGATGAAAACCATAGAGTCATTTTATTATATAAATCAGCAGCAAATATGTACAACAAAAGTGGGCACAACTCAAATAATCAAGGAAAACAAGCCTCCCATGAATACATATGCCAAAAGTGAAATGCTGCTACATAGCCGAACACTTATGAACAAGAAAAATGCAGTCATGGATGGTGCGCTGTTGCTGGAAATGTAAAATATGATATATATACAAATGTATGGCTCACAAAGTGCCAGGAGTAAATATCTAAGCTCCCAAACACAATTTCAAGACAACCCAGAAAGGATTTCCTGAAATATGAAAAACTACAAAATGTCGGAGTGCAACCCTAGGTCTAAGTAGCAGCTGAAACTCAAGAACTTGAAGGAGATGGCTGAAAATTATTCATAATATGGATATACCTCCTCCAATGGATCTTCCAAGTGAAATGATGATCCAATCACTGAAGATCCAACCCTCCAATCTAGCCATGAAACCCCTCACTGCAAATTCTCATTGAAATAACGCAGTCAAGGAGAGGTACTGCGCTGTAGGTGATGGAAAATATGTTGGCCAAGTGAGAAGATGTGAAATCAGCTCCAAAATCTTCCTCACTGATCTCCCAAAGGAAAGATAGCTTCCTCCTCTGAAAAACTAGCTCCGGAAGTGGTGTTCTCAACCCTCCACTGCAACACCCTGCAACACAACCCAGCTCTAAACAGAAACTATGCTGTAGCTGAAGGAGGTAGCTTGGCCTCAAGCCTGGATGTGGAGAAATGAAGTAAAAGCTCCCTCAAGAGGCCTCTCTTGAAATGAGAAGGAATTCCTAAACATGAATGCCTTGTGCTAAGCAGCACAACAATCTCAACTAAATAGCTAAAGAATGCACAATAGTCATGAAGACCACAAATTCAATAATTCATAACATGTCTTGCTATGGCTACCTTGCCCTCCTTATAAACAAGTGGAAGCTTTCTCACCTTGGGTCCCACTCATTAGGGTTTCCTCCACCAAGGAATCTTCCTCCCACTATCACTGCGCTGTCTCTATAGATTTTCTCCAACGTTGTTGACTTGGTCAAACTTGGCCTTGTCCACATGTAATTGCCCCTTTTCACACATGAGGGTGTGAAATCCAACTTTTATAATGATCCCTTTTCACATCATGAGGAATTTTATTTCTATTTTAGAAATTTATGGGCCTTCTTACCCATTTATTCATCTCCTAGGTGTCAAAAGAAAAAATCAATATTCCAATTAGCTGCATGCTAATTTTGGAATATTACACTAGGGTAATGCTCTATCTTGCCTAAGGGGAAGCTTTATCTATGTTTGAATGTGAAAAGGGAAATATCTCGCAGAAAATGACTATAATTTCCAACTTTTTCTCAGAAAGAGTTAGTTCAAAGATAGAAACTTATGGCACAAACCTTTTATTAGATGTTGGAAAACACAACTAAACTCCTATGGAAGAGAAAAGCAAAAAAAAATCTAGGAAACATCTAGATCTTTCACGATTTGAACTAGTTGAAAGGTTTGGGAATGTTTGTCCTCTCCGTTTCCTATAAATTGGAGGTTTGGGCTCTTTTTCTAGGGTTGGAGGTTTGATCATATGTAGAGCAGAATTCCATTGTTGAAGTTTGAGGCTTGAAGATCAACGAGGTTGATTAAGGACTCTTGGCTCAAGCATCATCACGCTTGGAGATAGAGAAAGAGAGAGGAATTGGGAGACAGAGGAGGGCTTGGTACAGCCAATGGTTGTAATCCTCCTTTTCATAAATCAATAGAACTATATTTTTTTTTTTCCATTCGATGCTTCAATGTAACATTTGTTTTTCATTTGTCTTTGTAGCACGATATGAATGGCTTAGATCTGCGTAGTTTAATGTCGATTATATACTAGTTTAATTGTTAGAAAGCTATATTGTTGTGAAGATTACACGGGTACTTTGATTGGTTGTAGGATCTAGATTTTGAGCTAGTGAGGAAGGAATTCTACCCCGCCGCTTAGCACTCTCCATAGGATCTGTTGTCCACAAAGGGGTAATCATTCCAAATCTTGCTTTGTCAATTATATGTTAGTGTGAACATTTACGCAGTATCTTTGAAACTTTACAGCTAATCTTACAGTCTACCTCGAGCACCGGAAATCCCTGAGAGGGATATTCATAAACCACCACCCAAGAATTTTACCCTATAGCGGAAATGGCAACTCTGCTAGGGAGTTAACCCCAAGTTTTCGAATTGTTCCCAAGATAGTACCTCTTTCCCTCTACTCACATAGCCTTCTGATAATTTTACATGGTTAGTAACCATCGCAGTAGCTCACAAAGTCCATAATAGACCCTGCCTAGCCATCTACACAAATTTTCCGTGAGTAACACTCCCCCTGAGAGTGTTTTAATGTGTTATAACATTGCTTATGCTCAAATACAATGCATTATTCTCATCATTAATGCTCTGTAGCCTCTTCTTGCCAGCGTTACCAAGCCAAAACATATTGTTTACACCCCTTTTTTGTTTCCATTTGGCTGTGGAGTTATTGGCTACCAGATTAGCTTCTTTCCTTGGATCCCTATGCTTGATTACTAGCTAGCATGTTTAGTTTCCTTGCTTAAAAAGTCAGTGTTAGTAACATCTATTTTTTGAAGAACGCATTTTTTTTTTAGTTTTCTGAACATAGCTGAATTCATTCTAAATTTTTTTGGTTAAAAAGATGTTAAAGAGAATAGATAGATGTCTAAATATTTTAAGGTTGAACTACGTTATTTGAAGGTTTGGTGCTTGGATGTTTTAAATATCTATCCCTGTAGAATAAAATCTTCATTGAAATTGAATATTTAGAGCATTTTTTCTGCATGGTTCTGAGTCAGAGTCTCAATACATTTCATACATCCACTCCCCCTCCAGGAGACTAATAATCAAGTACA
Organism: Pinus albicaulis; assembly: GCA_034641835.2. NCBI lineage: Eukaryota > Viridiplantae > Streptophyta > Pinopsida > Pinales > Pinaceae > Pinus > Pinus albicaulis. Next base: position 620,556,501 of record CM076574.1, on the reverse strand, counting down.
CTAAGAATCAAGCGATAATAAAATCAATCATATAAATTTTTCTGATCTCACAACAACAGTACTTCAGGCTAGGATATTTGGGTAGGAGAAGTGATAAAATCACCCAAGATATCAAAACTTGAAACTAGAGTCATTAAAATGTGAAATCCTATTGCACTCATATTGTCGGACCACTCCATTACCACTAGAGTTAAGCATGAGACAACACCAAGGTGCATAAGAAGGTAGCCCACCTTCGAGTGCATTCAGTGGCCATGCTATATATTAGGGTTACCTTCAAAGATGTCGAAACTAGATCAGGGATCTAGGTGTTCTACCCATATAGCATGTTGTCTACGATTGTGACCCCCCTGATAGTTTCTATTATTTGAGGTATCTTTAGTTTCCATAATTTTTAGGGACTTATAGAACATGAATGGGGGGGGCTTCCCTAGTACCTAAAATAGATGGACCTACTTTGTCTTCGGTCTTTAGGAGGGTACTCGTCTTCACGAGAGTGTTTACACCTATTGTATGAGGTTCTGGAAAATCTCTAGAGTAACCATAACTGTATTTTTTACCAACTCTCTCTATACACTATTGCGATACTGGGTTTCATCTCCAGCAAATGATAGTACTCAGACAGGGTCATACTCATTCTGGCTGCTTGATTGATTGATTTTAGAGGTAATTTTTTATTTTTTCCTTTTTAGGTGTGTGGTTACTATCACTGAGACTTTATAATACATCACAATAATAAAAATTTGATAAAATTAAACAGGTCACCATGGCATCCTTCGAACCTCATCATCTTTCTATATGGAAACAATGTCTCCCTCTATTAAAACTAGGGTAGGAGTCGAGTCCCATTGAGCCAGTGCCTTCTCCAAAAGAGCAGTATCTAGCGACAACCACTGACTTTCATATAGCTCTACATCATATGGATTTTCTAGAGGATAATTTTATCAAAGGATTTGTACCTCCTTACAATCCTCCTCTAACTGACCTGTTGGGGCCATTGTTAGTTTAGGTTACACTAGGACAAGTTATGTCTTCAGCTACACCTACATCCATTTCACAACTGGCACCCATGGGGTCGATGTCATTGGTGGCCAACTCTGGTCCACCACCATCTTCCTCTCCAGTTGTCAGTTCTACGCCAATGATTGGCAACTCTAGTAGCTAGGCTATAGTTGGTCCTAGTAATCCGGTCACCACAACTGTTAGTGGAGCTCCGAACCCTTCAGGATCTTCTCCTATTGTGACTGCATCGAGACCCACGGTTTATGCTCCCGCTAGCGGGTCTACTTTAGTTCCTTTTAAAAAACCTTTTGGTTCGAACCCTTTTCTAAGTTAAACCCCTTGGCTATTGTGCCAGGGGGCAGTGTCACCAATACATATATTCCAAGGGGCACTTTCGTACCCCTACATTCACTAGGACAAACAAGACAACCAATTGTTAACACTGTTCCTTTGAGTGGTCAAAATTTCGGTCTAGGATCTATATTGATTCTTAACTATGTGAATAGAAGTATGCCACTAGATAACTCTATCACATTCATATGGGAAACCCAACCCCAAAACGAATTTGGGCAAGCTGGAAACTATTACACTGGGGGCAACCAACAGTTTTCCCCCCAGTACAACATACCCTACAGACATCACCCATACACCCCTACACCCCAACTCACTAGGAAATTTTATCAACAAAGTCCTACTTATCCCATTGGTAACACATGTTGGGTTCAGAGCCTGATTATATTGTTTATTTTTTATCACAACATTATACCCCTATACCTTAATGGGGGCGGCAATGCCGCCCGTTATAAACGCTTCCTGGGGGGTCCAGGGGGGCAGCTGTGACTTTATGGAGCCCCCCCCTGGCAGGGGATTTCGGGGGCAGTGCCCCTGAAGCTAAAAACAGATGTAAAATTGCCTTGTAAAAGTATAGTAATTTCTAGTCAATCTGGATCGTTCATTAGGCAGATGATCTGACGGTAGAAGTTATGTTTAGTTTAGGTTTTTTTGCCCTAGAAGGAAACCCCTCGCATGTATGAGGGTATTGTATTATGGCTGTGTATTGTATGTGTATTATCGGAGTGAGAAATAGATAGGGAGACTATGAGAGAGAACAGAGGATATTACAACGGATCCGCTATAGGTTGTGTCTCTTCATTTTGCTAGATAATAGAAAGGAAGGACTGGCTGTTCGGGGTGGACGTAGCCCAAACTGGGTGAACCACGTATATCTGTGTCTCTCTAGTTTTATGTGTTTTGTGTGCTTGTGTTTTCTGCATATTTTGTGTTTCATTTCTCTGTAATATTTAATTTTATAACAACTGGTATCAGAGCCGAAGGTCTATTTGGTTGATAAACTCGTAGGAAACAAGGGTTCCTCGTTCGAGTGGGAGCAATGGTGGAAGATGGTAAGTTTAGGGTCGAGAAGTTTAACAGCCAAAACTTCCCATTGTGGAAGATGAAAATGGAAGATTATCTGTATCAGAAAGATCTGTACCTACCATTGAGCGGAAAAACGAAGAAGCCGATGGCTATGACAAACGCAGAATGGGAGATTCTTGATAGAAAGGCACTTGGAACAGTATGGTTGTGCCTCGCAGCGTCAGTAGCCTTCAATATTTAGAAGGAAACAAAAACAGAGGGTTTGATTAAGGTGTTGGAAAAATTATATGAAAAACCCTCAGCCTCAAACAAGGTATTTCTTATGAAATGTTTATTTAATATGAAGATGTCGGAAGGTGGATCTGTTGGAGACCATTTAAATGATTTTAATACAGTTACCAGTAAGTTAATTTCTGTAGGGGTAAAATTTGATGATGAAGTTAGGGCTCTTTTATTTTTGTGCTCATTGCCAGAAAGCTGGAATGGTTTAGTTATGGCCATTAGTAACTTTGCCTCTGGATCTAGTACTTCAGAGTTTGATGATGTTTTCGGTGCTATCCTTAGCAAGGAAATGTGACAGAAAATCTTAGGTGAGACATCGAGTAATCCTTTGAGTGCAGAGTCTAAGGGAAGAAAAATGGAAAGAGGAAAGAGCTCAAGATATTGCAGTAAATCAAGGAAAGGCAGATCCAAGTCTAGATCGTAGATAGTGTGATGGAAATGCGGAAAGAAAGGACACCTGAAGAAATACTGTAGATCTCAGAAGGGAAAAGAAGGAGATGCATAGCAAGAAAGCAATCATGAAGAAAATGTTACAGGTGATGTGTTACAAGATGCTTTGATTCTTTCTTTCGAAAATGTTACTGATTCTTGGGTTGTAGATTCAGGGACCTCATTCCATGCCACACCTGATAAGAAATATTTTCATGACTATATTCTTGTAAAACAACAGAATGGAAACCAATGGCTATTAAAGGAGATAAGGCATGTTCCAGATCTGAAGAAAAATCTAATTTCAATAGGGCAGTTATGTAGTGAAGGTTGTCTGACAACTTTCACAGATAAAACTTGGAAGGTCACCAAAGGAGCGTTGGTAATAGCAAAAGGCGAAAAGGTTGGTACATTGTATTTATGCAATGGTATTTCTAACTTTGTTAATGCTTTAACTTCCAACGGAGCAGATGCAGCATTATGGCATCATAGGCTCGGACACATGAGTGAGAAGGGGATGGAGATTCTTCACTCAAGAAATTTGTTGTCAGGTTTGAAGAATGTTGATTTGGATTTCTGTGAGAATTTCATTTATGTAAAACAGAAGAGAGACAGATTTCTCAGAGTTGGGAAAGAAAAGAAGAGCGGAAAATTAGAGCTTGTGAATACAGATGTATGGGGACCTGCTCAGGTATCATCTCTTGGCGGATCTCGTTATTATGTTACTTTTATTGATGATGCAACTAGAAAAACTTGGATTTATTATATTCAGAATAAATCTGATGTATTTGATACTTTCAAGAAATGGAAAGCTTTGGTTGAAATTGAGATAGGAAAGAAGTTGAAGGGTCTCAGATCAAACAATGAAGGTGAATATTGCAGCAAAGAGTTTGCTAGGTACTGTTCAGAGCATGGAATTCGCAAAGAGAAGACAGTTCCAAGAACACCACAAGAAAATGGTCTGTCAGAAAGGATGAATAGAAAATTCATGGAGTGTGCAAGGTGCATGAGATTGCATGCAGGATTGCCTTTACCATTTTGGGCATATGCTGTAGATACTATAGTTTATCTAATAAACAGAGGGCCTTCAAGTTTCTTGGATGGTGGTATTCCAGAGGAAGCATGGACAGGTAAAAAAGGTAAACTACTCTTTTTTAAAGCCTTTTGGCTGTGAGGCCTTTGTCCATATTAATAAAGAAAATAGAACAAAGCTCGAGGAAAAATCAAAGAAATGTACCTTTATTGGATATGGTGTTAATGATTTTGGTTATCACTTATATGATTATGAAAATCACAAAATAATTAGGAGCAAAGACGTAATATTCAATGAAAAGGTATTGTAGAAGAATGAGTTGCAGGAAAAGAAACAGGAAAAAGAAAACAAAGAATACATAGTTCTTGATGAGATCACAGAAAAGGTAATTGTGCCTAAAAATAATAATAATCAAGATCCACAACAACAACAAGCACCTCAAACACCTAAAAGTGGTGTTAGAAGATCTACTAGGATAAGTATACCCCCTCAACGATACTCTCCTTCATTATATTATTTATTGTTGACTGATTCTGGTGAACCTGAATGTTATGAAGAAGCAATGCAGGTTTAAAGTAGGAAGAAGTGAGAGCTAGCCATGGAAGAAGAGATGGACTCTTTAATGCATAACCAGACTTGGGACTTAGTCAGGTTGCCTGCAAGTAAAACTACATTGCAGAATAAATGGGTTTACAGGCTGAAGGAAGAAGATGGAGGAAAATAGAGGTACAAATCTAGATTTGTAGTGAAGGGGTTTGCACAGAAGAAAGGTGTTGATTTTGATGAAATATTTTCTCATGTTGTTATTATGAATTCAATCAGAACTATTTTAAGTCTTGTAGCAGTGGAAGATTTACATCTTGAAAAGTTAGATGTAAATATATCATTTCTCCATGGAGATTTGGAGGAAAAGATCTATATGTAGCAACCAGAAGGATATGAGGTCAAAGGGAAAAAAAATTATTGTGCAGGTTAAAGAAGAGCTTGTATGGCTTAAAACAGGCTCCAAAGTAGTGGTATCTAAAATTTGACAAGTTTATGTCTGAACAAGGTTATACTAGATGTCACTCCGATCATTGTGTTTATCTGAAAAGGAAAAATTATGGCAGCTATATTATATTGTTATTGTATGTAGATGGCATGCTTGTTGCAGGGTCTAACATGTAGGAAATAAATGTGCTCAAAATAAAATTGGAAAATTCAATTGCAATGAAGGATTTGGGAGATGCAAAACAAATCCTTGGTATGAGAATAACTAGAGACAGGAAAAATCTCAAATTAACACTGTCTCAGAATGAGTACATACAAAAGGTGTTGAAAATATTTAATATGCAAAATGAAAAACCAGTTAGTACACCTTTTGCCAGCCATTTCAAAATTAGTAAGGAGATGTGCCCCAAGACCCAAGAAGAAATGGACTATATGTCTAAAGTCCCATATGCATCAACAGTTGGAAGCTTAATGTATGAAATGGTCTGCACAAGGCCTGATATTGCACATGTAGTGGGAGTTGTAAGAAGGTACATTAACAATCCAGGAAAAGAACATTGTGTTGGGGTCCTATGATTTGGCAGATTGGCATACCAAATGACAAGGCAACATCAGAACCACTTTGGAATCCTAGGATCTAGCCCTCCTAGATTTAGAGAGGGATCTCTCTATATGTGTTTTCAGAGGATATATCTTTAAGGCTTATGATATGATGTTAGGCTAGTTATTAAGTACAAGGGGTTTGTTTGTTTGTTGGTTGGGGATCATTAAATGAGAAGGTCATGTGAAGTGAAGGAGTAAATAAGTGGAAGGATGTTTTCAGCATGGGAAGATAGGTCAAAAAACAGTTCTAAACCATTGGGCTATGGAGTCATAAAAGGGTTTACTTGCACATCAACTATTCAAGGGTTTTCAAAGGGCAAGTCATCTATGTTAGAATATATTTTAAGTTGAATTAGTGGTATGAAACATTAAGAAATGATGAGAAAGAAGAAAACATGTAAGAAAATAGAGGGCAGCCTAAGATCAGGTAAGGACTTTTAACCTAACCTGCTTTTGACATACTCTCAAGGGAAACATTTGAGATAAACATAAAAAGAAACCTAAGATCAAGTAAGGAATTTTAACCTATCTTGATTTTGGAATACTCTTAAAGGAAATATTCAAAACAACAGTTTAAGACTAAACAAGGGAAATCGCTAACCATAAACTTCCTCGATTAGGACTCTACTTAGCATGTAGTGAAAAAATCATTCAAGAAAAACATCTCAAGCTCTACTTAGAAAGACATGGGCTCACCAACATTCCTTGACTGGTTATACTCTATTGAAATAATTCCCAAATACACATTTAGAAGAAAAGATAGAGATAAATCTTATCAGTGAGAGATAGGGTACTTTGCAGCAAATCCTACTCTATATTTGCTATTCTTTATCAGAGAATATGAACACAGTGGAAACATAAGGAAAATAACAATTACAGTGAGAATAACATCACCAATGATTTAGATCAAGATCCAGTCAATTTGCTTGTGTATTGATGTCCAAAATTAGTTACATACTTTGAGTCCAATAGCTTTTTCAGTCTGATACTTCTCTTCCCAGCCTACTATATTACAACTACTCAACAACTCTTACTCAATAACAGTTCAAACTATTAACAATTTCCCAACCCTTTACAATGAATTTTCTGTGAATTCATATAGTTACCAAAGGGAAGAGTGCTGCATAAATGGTACTAAATATCAATTAAGATAGAGTGGGAGAGGTATTCGAATGCCCATTCTGCTTAATAATCATAGAAATAACTTATTGTACCACTTTAGTAGTTTTTCCTGTCTTTGAGGCATATCTGGTAGGCTGGTAATAACTCCGAAGTGTGTTCTTTGAAGATATCTTGGTCTGAAGTACCCTGTTTGACCTCTCTGACAAGTAAACGTTCATTTTTTGGGTTTTGTAGCCCCATAACTGTGCAATAACTATTCTGACAGTTTTAAAGAGTTTCTGCCATCAAGATGGTTGTCACGGTGTCTTTCAAAGGATAATTAGACTACAGGTGTCCTTACGGGTCTCTGAGAAGTAATTGGCCTCAATGATGTGTCCTTTGGAGGCAGTCTTTTGATGATCTGTTTGTCTGTGATGCTGTAAACACTGATTTAGGCTTTGATCTGTGCTTTTAGGCTTCATTAGACCTTCATGCTATCTTCGGTATTTATCTGATTTCTGTGTACAGGTGGTTGTGCTAGAGGGTTTGATTGGAAGTCGATATCATGATTTATCGACTAAAACATTGAAATCACCTCCTTTGTCCCTTTTTCTACATTAGTTAGGCCATAGAGGATCATCACCCTCGGGCCTACAACTAGATTTCTGTTGTGGGACAGCTTTATAACTTAACTTCCATGAAAACGTGCAACAAACATAAACTTGTTATAAAAAACCTGCGAATTGGGCTTAAACTGTTTCAGAGGGCTTTGGCGGAGGCGGAAGAGGAGTGCAGAGGAGGTGGAATGCAGGCAGAGGTTTAAAATTTGCTTTGGAGCGAAGAACTGAAAAAGCAGTTTTGGGGAATACCAGAGGCGGTATTCGCGTGGGGAAAGGGCAGTAAATGGTATTGGGCCTAACGAACGCGACACAGGTGGATGGGTGACGCGTGTCCCTTGAAAACCACCCATTTCGCGTTTAAAGTGCACGGAGGGGAACGGGGAGAAAAATTAACGTGAAATGAGATCTGGGTCGTTAGATCTAGGGGGTGCAGATCCACAGTTGAGAATGAACGCGAAGGGATAAGAGTAGCATGGCGGGAGGAGATGGTGGGGCTAGGCTAATGCGTGCTCTGGGAAAAAACTTCATTTTTTGCGTTGAAAACGGGTTTTGGATAGCCACGGAGGAACATGCATGAAGATCACTAGGGGCCATTGGATCTGAGGGGAGGGCTAGATCAATGGTGGAGATCGAACAGAGGCGCGATGAAAAGCCCTAGCGTGGTCGGGTGGGACCAGTGGGGTTATATGGAAAACTGAAGAAAATATGTATAGCGGGGGTAATTGGGAGTACGGAGGAAAATCTATGCAGGTCGTCGAATCTATGATATAGACAATGGAGATCAACTCGGAGGATCGGAAATCAGTGGAAGAGAAGGTCTGGGGAGGCAGAATTTGGAAGTTGCGATGGCCGATGGCCGATGGGAAAGGTCAGTGCGATGGCCGATGGAGGAGAGCAATTGTGATAGTGCGACAGAGCGAGAGCCGTTGGATCAGGGACGAGATCAACGATGGGGATTAAATCGGGGGATCGCATCGGCGGAGAAAAGGAAAGCAGAAGGGAAAAGGGTGAGGCCCGATGCGATGCGCCGATGTAATGGAGAAGCACGATGGCCATTGAATCTCGAGAGAAATGGATGGTCTAGATCTGCTCAGGGATTGGCCATCAGTGGAAGAAAGTGCAAGGGAAAAAAGGAAACGGGGAACTGTGAATCAACGCCTACCATTGGATCTGGGGGAGGCATATCAACGGTTCAAAATGCATCGGTGGGGAGGTCTTGGTAAGTGCCGATCGGGAGGAACGTTGGCAACGCAATGAAACTGGGATCATTGGATCTATGAGATCAATGGCTCAAATCCCATCAGTGACAAAACCATCGCGTGGAGGAAAAAATGAAGAAATAAAGGAAAAGGGGCCGAAGCGATGCCCAATAGCGCGAAAGGGGCTTAAGGACTTAGGCCGACAGTCGCGGGTCCCATTCTCATGGAGGAAAAGGGGCTGAGATATTAAGCCCACAGGGGCTTAAAGGGCGCAAATGGAAAAGTTAGATTTTCAGGCCGAAATGGGGTTTTTTGAGGTTTTTCAGAAGTTCTGATAAGTTAGAAAAAGCGGTTTTAAACCTTATAAGAGGGATTTTACAAGGTTTAAAGGGATTTTTGAGGGAATGGAGGAATAAGAAAGGGAAAAAGGGGATTTTAGGAGGGAAATGATGGAGAAGAGGTTTTTTGAAACAGTCCGTGTATATTAGCAAGTTTCTTTGAGGGTTTTGAGTGAAAAGATCAAATAGGTGGATTCTTTGACGGATAAGGAACACAGTAGAGGCTTCAAGAAGTCACAGATTTTGCGTGAAATTTGTTTCTTGAAGACTAAAGACCTTTTTTAGCCATCTTTGCATATGTCAAAATTATGGATGGCTAACAGCGGCTCCAACTTGGGGATGGAAACTCCTTGGAGGTGTCAAGAACCTCAGAAATAACCTCTGGAATGTAGATCAATGCCTACATTTTTACAATCCTCTTTCTTCTCTAATCATGCTGCTTGAAAAGATGATCAATCATTACATCATAACAAATCAATTTTCCCCAAACAACTACCTACATAGCCTACTTTCCTAACATTTTTTCTTCATAAGGTGCATTTGGAATTCCAAACCCTTGACATCAACATTTTATTCTTTTAAAAGCATGAAAAAATAATCTGAATCTACCCTTATTTCTCCATGAGTTCAGATTAAACAGTTGAACTCATAGCTTCTCTACCTAATCTACTATCTTCCAGGATTAAACTGTCTGACAGATTTCATTCTCTATATTCTAAAACAGAAATTGAAAACACAGCCAAACAAAGAATAAGATGTCTGATTTGCTATGATGGCTATGGCATAAAGAAACCCGCTGCACATAGACCTTTATTTGCAGAAAATTAGAACAAAACTTGGAAGGCTTTAAGATCTGAAAACAATGAGTTCCCTTCCTTCTTTATTTCAGCTCTGGTTTGGATCTCTTTGAGCTGTCTTCTTCTTCTTTTCTTGGTTCAAGTTTTCAGCATGTTAGAACTAGTCTTCTTTTTATCTTTGGCTCAGGTTTTGATCTGATTAGAGACATTCCTTTCTTTTGATTCTTTGGTTCAGATTTTGAGCATATTAGAACCAATTTTTTTTCTATCCTAATCTAATCTACTGATAAGCCAAGATTAAACTATTTGGAAAATCCGATTCACTAACCTATCAGCAGTAAATTGAAATATATCTAGTCATGATTATGATGTATGACTAAATAGCGGTGCTCTTTCAAGTAGTGGCATTTAGGCTTGCACACTTTCAGATTTTCTATCTTTTCTGGTATGGGGTTGTACCTTTCTTCTTTTATATCTGCCCTCTTTTCTCGTTTCTATTGTTTTTTGTATTTTTTCTTTTTTCAAATTCAAAGCAGAAAAAAAAAACTAACTAAATTCTCACAGGCTGAGCTTTATTGACATTCCTACCTACCCTAATATAACTTGGAAATCTCTGTTGTTTTATATGATACAATAGTGCCAGTGCAGCCATTTGAGCAGTAACAAAAAAGGGTAGAAGACTGCTTGTCAGAGATAACCACAGGGTACATTGAATGTGGGTCTTCAAAACCAAGGCCACCACCAGTGGTGACCACTCCTAGTGTATCTGCCTCTTGCAAAGGATCAATGCTTGTGAACTCGAGCCAATCAGGACCTCCATATACTCTGTCACAGGATCAATGAAAAGCTTATGTAAACTTTCTTCCTTCAGGCCTTCTATGACTGGTAGGCTATCTACATCCTTGATAGCTTTGTTCACTGCATCTTCAGTGTGGCTCTTGAAAGCACAATCATCCTTTTCCTGCACATCAAAAGGTACTGAAATTTATTCTTGCTTAGGGGGAGGGAGGCTTTCCAAAAATGCTCTGGGGTCCTTGAATTTGTATGACTGATCTTGTGAATTCAAAATTTCAATTTTAGTTTCATATATTTCCACTACTAATTCTAGAAAAATTTTGAGGACCTTAGGATTCCTATTTTTTGTCCTTGAAATGAGGAGAACAGCCTTTGGAAGGTCATCATTTCACCACTCTGATAACATTTTTGACATTTCATATCGAAGTGCTGCTCTTACCTCTGGCTGCATGTTTATAAAGTGTTTAGAATTTTCTATTAGTGGAGTGGTTTAGTCTTTTCTATGTTGGGATGTAGAGTGGCCCCTATGTTGAGTATGAAAGTATTGAATGGCTTCCAAAAGATCTTCAGGATGCATGTTTAACACATCCTAATCATTGTTTATAAGGTATTAAATTATATTCTGAGATTGATCACAATAGTTTTCAACCCATGATAAGGATGGAGAGTTATTTTATATTTTTCATAGAATACTTGGTGCATGTCTTTTAAAGAAAACAAGCTCTTAGGTTCTAACCATTCATACTAATCCCTTTCCTTACCCTCTAATGTTAACATGAACATTTTCATAAGGCAGTCTTCATGCCATTCAGTCTTTATCTTCCATACATGAATATGAAATCTGATGAGATGTAACAATGGGTCATCAAACTTTTCACCTTGAAAAATAGGAAGGTTATCATCCTAAAACACCTGGGGCATCTTATGTGGGAACCCTGGGATATGATCTCTACTCATTGGAGCATATATTCATTGTATCCTTGGAATCATGTTTGTAAATCAGAAAAAAGGTCACTGTGTCTAGTCAACCAGTTCAAGGTCGTCTACCAGTGGAGTCATTTGTGAAACTAGTGGTAATCAGCAGGTCTACTGATCACCAGTGGAATATTTTGGTATTTTAGGAGTTTTGGAGTCGCCAGGTGGAGGATTTCAAAAATTTTGAGATGAGTTTTTGTCCACCATCAGCAATTGAATACCAATCTAAGGAGGTTTGGGTCTTTTGAGCTCTTAAGGATGTCTAAGATGCAATTTACTCAGAATTTCCCCAGCGGAGTCGCCATTATGTTGGGGTCCTGTGATTTGGTAGATTGGCATACCAAATGACAAGGCAACATCAGAACCACATTGGAATCCTAGGATCTAGCCCTCCTGGATTCAAAGAGGGATCTCTCTATATGTTTTTTCAGAGGATATATCTTTAAGGCTTATGATATGATGTTAGGCTAGTTATTAAGTACAAGGGGTTTCTTTTTTTGTTGGTTGGGGATCATTAAATGAGAAGGTCATGTGAAGTGAAGGAGGAAATAAGTGGAAGGATATTTTCAGCATGGGAAGATAGGTCAAAAAATAGTGCTAAACCATTGGGCTATGGAGTCATAAAAGGGTTTACTTGCAAATCAACTATTCAAGGGTTTTCAAAGGGCAAGTCATCTATATCAGAATATCTTTTAAGTTGAATTAGTGGTATGAAACATTAAGAAATGATGAGAAAGAAGAAAACATGTAAGAAAATAGAGGGCAACCTAAGATTAGGTAAGGACTTTTAACCTAACCTTCTTTTGACATAATCTCAAGGGAAACATTTAAGATAAACATAAAAAGCAACATACGATCAAGTAATGACTTTTAACCTATCTTTATTTTGGCATACTCTTAAGGGAAATCTTCAAAACAGTTGTTTAAGACTAAACAAGGGACAAGGCTAACCATAAACTTCCTCGATTACGACTCTATTTAGCATGTAGTGAAAAAATCATTCAAGAACAACATCTCAAGTTCTACTCAGCAAGACATGGGCTCACCAACATTCCTTGACTGGTTATACTCTATTAAAATCATTCCCAAATACACATTTAGAAGAAAACATAGAGATAAAGCTTATCAGTGAGAGATAGGGTACTTTGCAGAAAATCCTGCTCTATATTTGTTGTTCTTTATCAGAGAATATGAACACAGTGGAAACATAAGGAAAATAACAATTACAATGAGAATAACATCACCAATGACTTAGATCAGGATCCATTGAATCTGCTTGTGTATTGATTTCCAAAACCAGTCACATAATTTGAGTCTAATAGCTTTTTTAGTCTGATAATTCTCTTCCCAGCCTACTATATTACAACTACTCAGCAACTCTTAATCAATAATATTTCAAACTATTAACAATTTCCCAACCCTTTACAATGAATTTTCTGTGAATACATATAGGTACCAAAGGGAAGAGTGCTGCAGAAATGGTACTAAATATCAATTAAGACAGAGTGGGAGAGGTATTCGAATGCCCATTCTGCTTAATAATCATAGCAATAACTGATTGTACCACTTTAGTAGTTTTTCCTATCTTTGAGGCATATCTGGTAGGCTGGTAATAACTCCAAAGTGTGTTCTTTGAAGATATCTTGGTCTGAAGTACCCTGTTTGACCTCTCTGACAAGTAAACTATCATTTTTTTGGTTTTGTAGCTCCATTACTGTGCAATAACTGTTCTGAAAATTTTAAAGAGTTTCTGCCATCAGGATGGCTGACACGGTGTCTTTGAAAGGAGAATTAGACTATAGGTGTCCTTATGGGTCTCTGAGAAGTAATTAGCCTCGCTGATGTGTCCTTTGGAGGTGGTCTTTTGATGATCTCTCTGTCTGTGATGTTGTAAACACTGATTTAAGCTTTGATATGTGCTTTTAGGCTTCATTAGACCTTCATGTTGTCTTTGGTCTTTATCTGATTGCTGTGTGTAGGTGGCTATGCTAGAGGGTTTGATTGGAAGCCGATATCATGATTTATCGACGAAAACGTTGAAATCACCCCCTTTATCCCTTTTTTTGCATTAAGTAGGCCACAGAGGATCGTCACCCTCGGCCCTGCAACTGGATTTCTGCTGTGGGACAGCTTTATAACTTAACTGCCATGAAAACCTGCAACAAACATAAACTTGTTATAAAAAACCTGCGGATTGGGCTTAAACTCCTTCAGAGGGCTTTGGCAGAGGCAGAAGAGCAGTGCAGAGGAGGTGGAATGCAAGCGGAGGTTTAAAAATTTCCATGGAGCAAAGAACTGAAAAGGTGGTTTTGGGGAATACCGGAGGTGGTATTCACGTCGAGCAAAGGCGGTAAATGGTATTGGGCTAAACGAATGTGACACAAGTGGATGGGTGATGTGTGTCCCTTGAAAACCACCCATTTCGCGTTCAAAGTGCACGGAGGGGAACAGGGAGAAAAATGGACACGAAACAAGATCTGGCGGGTGCAGGTCTATGGTTGAGAATGAATGCAAAGGGATAAGAGTAGCATGGCGGGAGGAGATGGTGGGGCCAGGCTAATGCATGGTCTGGGAAAAAAATGCCTTTTTGTGTTGAAAATAGGTTTTGGACAGCCACGGAGCAACGAGCGCGAAGATCACTAGGGGCCATTGGATCTGAGGCGAGGGCCAGATCAACGGTGGAGATCGAACATAGGTGCAATGAAAAGCCCCAGCGTGGTCGGGTGGGACTAGTGGGATTATATGGAAAATTGAATAAAATATGTATAGTGGGGGTAGTTGTGAGTACGGAGGAAAATATATGCGGGTCGTCGTATCTGTGAGATGGATGACGGAGATCAACTCAGAGAATCGGCAATCGACGGAAGAGAAGGTCTGGGGAGGAAGAATTTGGAATTTGCGATGGCCGATGGCCGATGGCAAAGGTCAGTGTGATGGCTGATGGAGGAGAGCTATTGTGATAGTGCGATGGAGCGAGAGCCATTGGATCAGGGATGAGATCAACAGTGGGAATTAAATCAGGGGATTGCATCGGTGGAGAAAAGGAAAACAGAAGGGAAAAGGGTGAGGCCCAATGCGATGCACCGATGCGATGGAGGGGAGCAATGGCTGTTGGATCTTGGGAGAAATGGATGGTCTAGATCTGCTCGGGGATCGGCCATCGGTGGAAGAAAGTGCAAGGGGAAAAAGGAAATGGGGAACTGCAAATCAGCGCCTACCATTGGATCTGGGGGAGCCAGATCAGCGGTCCAAAATGCATCAGCAGAGAGGTCTTGGTAAGTACCGATTGGAAGGAACACTGGCAGTGCGATTAAACTAGGACCATCGGATCTATGAGATTGACGGCTTAGATCCCATCGGCGGCGAAACCATCGCGCAGAAGAAAAAATGAAGAAATAAAGGAAAAGGGGCGGAAGCGATGCCCGATAGCGCGTAAGGGGCTTAAGGACCGAGGCCGACGGTCACGGGTCCCGGTCTCATGGAGGAAAAGGGGCTGAGATCTTAAGCCCACGGGGGCTTAAAGGTCGCATATGGAAAAGTTAGATTTTTAGGCCAAAATGGGGTTTTTTGAGGTTTTTCAGAAGTTCCAATAAGCTAGAAAAAGCAGTTTTAAACCTTATAAGAGGGATTTTACAAGGTTTAAAGGGATTTTTGAGGGAATGGAGGAATAATAAAGGGAAAAAGGGGATTTTAGGAGGGAAATGATGGAGAAGAGGTTTTTTGAAATAGTCCCTGTATATCAGCAAGCTTTTTCGAGGGTTTTGAGTGAAGAGATCAAATAGGTGGATTCTTTGAAGGATAAGGAACACAGTAGAGGCTTCAAGAAGTCACAGATTTTGCATGAAATTTGTTTCTTGAAGACTAAAGACCTTTTTTATCCATCTTTGCATATGTCAAAATTATGGATGGCTAACACATTGGATGGCAGTAAAATGGATTCTCAGATATTTGAGAGGTACCACAAATCAAGCATTATGCTTTGGTGGTTCAAACATTGCTCTACAGGGATATGTTTATGTAGATATGGCAGGTGACAAAGATAACAAGAGGATCACTACAGGATATGTATTTACTGTAGGTGGAATAGCTATCAGTTGGGTTTCAAAAATCCAAAGTGTTGTTGCACTTTCAACAACAGAAGAAGAATATGTTGCTGCTACAGAGGCTAGTAAGG
Organism: Pinus albicaulis; assembly: GCA_034641835.2. Classification (NCBI taxonomy): domain Eukaryota; kingdom Viridiplantae; phylum Streptophyta; class Pinopsida; order Pinales; family Pinaceae; genus Pinus; species Pinus albicaulis. The sequence continues at coordinate 620,540,786 of CM076574.1, read as the reverse complement.
AAATGATGTGGTTACAACGGTTTATGGATGAATTGGGTAAGAAGCATGATATGGGCACGTTATACAGTGATAGCCAAAGTGCCATTCATCTTGCAAAGAACTCAACATTTCATTCCAGGACTAAACACATAAAACTCAAGTACCATTTCATATGGTCAGTATTGGAAGATGGATAGTTGAAGTTGGAAAAGATACACACTAGCCAGAATCCTACAGATATGCTAACAAAATTTGTAACCAGGGAGAAACTGAGATTATGCTTAGTTTCAATTAGTCTTCAAGGATGAAGATGAAGATGAGAAATAGACAGGTCCAAAGAGAAGTCATTTTCCAACAAATGAAGCAGCGGTAGAGTTGCTACAACCAGTCTCCAAGTGGGAGATTGTTGGGTGTGAAGCCTGATTATCTTGTTTATTTTGTATCACAGCGTTGGACCCCTATACCTTAATGGGGGCAGCATCGCCGCCCGTAATTAAACGCTACCTGGGGGGTCTAGGGGGGATGACTATGAATTTATGGAGTCCCCCCGTGGCAGGGGGTTTCGGGGGCAGCGCGCCTGAAGCTAAAAACATATGTAAAATTTCCTTGTAAAAGTATAGTAATTTTTAGTCAGCCTGGGCCGTTCATTAGGCGAATGATCTGACGATATAATTTATGTTTAGTTTAGAGTTTTTTGCCCTAGAAGGAAACCCATCGCATGTATGAGGGTATTGTATTGTGGTTGTGTATTGTATGTGTATTCTCAGAGTGAGAAATAGATAGGGAGACTGTGAGAGAGAATAGAGGATATTACAGCGGATTTGCTGTAGGTTGTGTCTCTTCATTTTGCTGGATAATAGAAAAGAAGGACTGGCTATTCAGGGTGGACGTAGCCCAAATTGGGTGAACCACGTATATCTGTGTCTCTCTGTTTTTATGTGTTTTGTGTGCTTGTGTTTTCTGCATATTTTATGTGTTTCATTGCTATGTAATATTTAATTTTATAACAAAAAATTGATGGGCAGACCTTACTTTCTGAATGGTTAGCCAACACTTCCTTGGCTAGATCCGGGGGAAAACACACAATTGCCATTTTTGGCAGCTCTAGACATCCCCAACCTCTTCAAATTGACCAATGATCCCATCAACCACAACCCACTCTGGCCTCCAGTACCACACAATATTCCATCTGACATCCCTAAATTCCAAGGGAAACAAGTGGACGATCTAGCTACACGCATCACCACCTTTCATCTATGGTCTGTTTCTAACTCCATGGTGGATGATAGTATCTAGCTTAGAATTTTCCCTAATACTCTCACAGGCAACACTGCCAAATGATACATTGAGTTACCACGTGGGGCCATCAATAATTTTGGCGCATTAGCTGTGAAATTTCTTAAGAACTTCCATTTACCTATTCAATACGAAACCAACACGAAGCTATTAACCTCGTTGCACCAAGACACCACCACCCACATCTCCGGTCACATTCATGAATGGAGACGTAGGCGGAGGCTAGTCAAAGTGGAAATCTCAGATCATCTCTTATCAAACTAGTTCTGTAAGTCACTCTTACCACCGTTACCTAAGGACGTTTGCTTGTTTGGTGCAGTCATAGAAAACCAATCCATATTTCATGCACAACATCTAGATCTCATCTATTAACAATCTGGCATGATGTATGACTTACTCCCCCATGCCCCTGGCAATCCAAATTCTCCCAATACTCAATTACTGAGAGCACACGCCAACCAACTCGTTGGTGCAACCTCTGGAGTAGCCATAAAATAGCTTAGTGGGAAAACTTCCCGGCCATATTCGGCTGCCACTGCCTATAACCAATTGACTACTCTTCCCACTGCTGAGGTAAAATCTATGCAGTCTACACAAAAACCTAGTGGAAAGAACAAGAAGAATAATAAAAATACCTCTCCTTCTGAAGAGCAGTCCAGTACTTAGAATAATCCCAATCAGAAAAACGCTGCCAAAAAAAACAAAGGAAAGGAGAAACGAATGATATTCCCTTGAAAAATTTGTGCAGAGGACCACTTGACATACAAATTTCCTCGGTTGTAAGAATGCACATATTTTATCACAAATAAGGACTCTGGAAGGAAACCTGTTGTCCTTCACAACCCTTTCCCTAATCCACAGCAGCAACAACAACACATGGTTGCAAACCTGCCACAAACCCCTCAAAGGGGAAACAGTGGTACTCATCCTTCCGATGAAGGATAATCCGCCATTTATGGCATCGAGAGTGTTGAACTCCAAACTCGAGCTGAAATTTATGGAAATCCAGCCATTGAGGCTCAAGAACCCGGTACAAGTTTGAATCCACCGCCGCCGAATGATTTGCATATCGAAAGCCCTGATGCTAACCCCGCAATTCATCCTCCCAAAGGGACACTTCGTTGCGTGACTCATAACACCTCTACACGTGCTGCCTAAAAATACAACGTTGTAGAATATTTGGTGCAAGCACCATTAGCCATGTCTACACTCGAAGTATTCCAAACCCTCCCAATGCAAATGAAATCTCTTCTTTCGGCCATTGGTGGAATTGACCCTCAGGATTCTACGCTAGCCATCTTCAACATGAAGAAATCAAAACCTCGCATTTCACACCAGCTTTCTTTCCAGGTAAATTTTTTTTAGAAAGGGAAACCAATCCATTGCACTGTCATAGACGAAGGTGCTTCAACCTACGTTATGTCAACTACGTGCTAGCTCGCTTTGGGTTTTTTTAGCCACCTATAAAAAAATTTATATCAAAAGGTGGCTAAATCATTTTTTTGAGCCTTCAAGAAACAATTTTTATTGCTAAAAATTTTATCTCTTCAAGAATCATGAAGACATCATGCCCTCTGTTTAACCTTCACTACTGTTTCCATTTTAAACTTTGAAATTCTAATGCTTTCCATGAAGAAAAGACTGCTGCAAAAACCCATTTTTCCCCTCCTCCACTCAAAAACTAACCTTCATTTTATTCCCTTTTCCCCCCATGAAATTCCTCTATTTTTCATGATTTCCCTTCTTCCCTTCAGGAAAATAATTTTACAAAGTTTAAAACTCATTTTTTAAACTTTGCCGAAACCCCCAAATCCATCAAAGACTTTGAAAATTTTCATAAAAAATAATTTTTTTGACTATGGGCTTAAGCCCCTTTCGGCTGAGTCCAAAACACTTCCCCACCATATTCCTTGGTGCTAGAACCGAGTGCTAAACCCTTTCGGTGCTTATTGCATCGGAGCAGTCGACCAGCGCAAGTATTTTTGTTTTATAAAAGTCTGATGCCAATTAGCCCTTTGTGTGTAACACTCCGGTCCATTGATCCCTTTCATAAACCCAAGAGCCCGCAATCAGGCGCTTAAACACTCCAATAAACCATTCCCAATTCTATTGTTCCTTTATAATGTCATAAAAACCCATTATCCTATGTTTTTAACTAAATGCGTCGGTTCATGTGTTTTAATGAAAAAAATCGTTGATCTTTTCCCAATCAAACAGTCAATCTAATATTACATCGGAGATTTGTTAAATAGGTAGATTGAAAAGCTCGGCTTTTCCTCCCGATTCCGATTGGCACCCTTATACATAAAGCCCCTATCTCATTCACTCCTCATATAAACCAATGACCCTGCAATCAGGTGCCAAAATTCATACATATAACCCGCCCCGATGAGTTAAAACCTTTGTATTTTATAAGAAATACGTTTTTTACGTTTTACACTAAGCCCGTCGTTCATTGGCCAGGGCTATTCTCCACCATTGATCACTGGACCAATCAATGGCCAACGTCGTATCGCATCATAGATTTCCATTGGTGCATTGTAATATTTTATTGCTCGACCCCCGATTGGCGATTCCCTGACAAGTTCTCCGCCGTCAATCTGATCTGCAGATCAACAGCCCACAGTTAATCGCCTCGGCACCCCCCTGTCCATTGACCCGCTAATCGCAAGGCTCCGATTGTATCTGGGTCATCCACGTGTCTAGATCGGACGGTCTAGATCTTTCCTCCCGACTTTGGTTTAAAATTATATACCCCGCTGTGTAATGTTTTTCAACCAATCTCAGCCATTGATTTCTCCAGATCAATGGCCCATGTTAACTCTTCCCCCGCTTTGTATTTTGTTCCATTTATACCCAGATCAATATCCACCGTTGATCCTTTCCATCCAACAGCCCAGATTAATCCCAACAGGCTTGCATCCTCTGGGCCCTACCTTCCCTAGATTCAATCTTAGCCATCCAATCCTTGATCCAATGGATCATATTGAAACCGCCCTTCCTGCTTCTACCCACGCATCTTGCCGATTTCGCGCTCACTCTCCACCATTCGATCTGAGGGCCCAGAACTGACGGCTGATGCATAGTTTTGCGTAACTTTCGGCATGCCCATTAATCCCCAAAAATTATGCGATATAAGCTGTTTTGAAATGCCACGTGTTAACTGATAACGCATATCGCGTTCGAAAATTGAAAACCACCTACTCGCCTTTTCTTCACGCGATACTGCTTGTTTCTCCTCCTGAAACCACATTCCCCTTTTTCATTGTATTTTATCGCGTTATGTTCCCCGCCATTGATCTCTACAGATCAACGACTTAGATTCAATCTGGCCTTTCACTATCGCTCTCTGCCTTCACCAAAGGGCTTTCAACGAGAAATCATAGTCGTTGATCTTTGGGTCCAATCTAATCCGATGGCCTAGATTCATCCAGGAAACCTTAATTTTCTTTCCCAAGCATATTTCTTCCACCAAAGGATTTTAACCCCATTTCCTTTGTTTTTCTTGTATTTTTGCAAAATGTGACTCTGTCGCATTATATTATGGCATTTTCTCTTGACCTTTGATCTCTGAAATATCAATGGCCCTAACTTAAAGTCTCCACCATTTGTTCCCACCGCTCTCCATTTGACTTCCACACGCAATTGCCACCGTTGGATGATGTCATCCAACGGCCATGCTCCTAACCATGACCTCTAAAGCAATTTTTCCCCAATACGTGGGATTTTATAATGTTTTGGTGTATTTTGCAGGTTTTAAATGGTTTTTCCATTATATTAAAGGAAAACCTAAGGCCGGGGATGACGATCCCCCACGCCTTTGTGCATAAAGAAGAATCATTCCACAAGGTTTAACATCACGTTTCGTCAGTGCATCATGAGAACTGATGCCATACGAGCCCTCTGTGGCACTTGTACATCAACAAGACACAATGAAACATGAAGAAAACAGAGAGTATCAGTGTTGAAGATCTAACCACAGTAGAACTAAAGAATTGAAGGATGAATCACAGATTCGGTGGATTACAGTTAAGATCCATAATCAAAAGCCTAATCCACTAAAATTAAACACAGTCAAAGAGAAAAAGATGGAGTTTAGGCCTGATTAAGCCTAATACATAGAATCAAAACAATTTAACAGTGTTTAAAGGAAATTCAAGAAAATCTATCGATCAAAGAAAGCCTCCACAGCCACATCAGAGGCTAATTGATTCCTCTCAGCTACCAGATTTCCACCTGTAGCCTCAAAGAATTCAACAGAAGGCTGAGTAATGACCAGAACAGAGGATATTTTCCTCATGACAACCGAATAGTTAATTCAGCCGAAGAACTTATTGCAAAAGATCTGTTCAGTTACTACAGAGATGACACAGAGCCTTAAAGTCAACAAAAGCTCCCCACCGAGCTTAATTCTTAATGTAAAACAATTAATACATAAGAAATATCTGTAAAATTCTCCATCGAGCCCCTAAAATGCTAAGAAGTATTAATCTATATTAATTGACACCTTAGATCTTTTCTCTTTCGACCTCCTCATCCTTCGATAAAATCTTATTGAGGAGTTCATTATAAACGTTGGTTGCAGAACTTTGAAATATACTTGTGCTCGAAAATCCTACTTGTAAATAGTGTTCAAAGGCTCTTGAAGCTATGCTTGTAGTCACATAAGTTAGGCTGAGAAGTGAAGATGATTTCTGAACTGAAACACTGGACTTGAAGATTGTAACTGGTTTGAAGCATCAATACAAGTTGATTTATGGGATCCTGGTCTATGTCAATGGTGATGTTATTTCTTATTGTAAATTGTTATTTTATTTCTTTTTTCACTCTGCCCATCTTCTCTGATAAAGAACAACAAGCATAGATTTAGGATTTATTGTTTATCAGTACCCTTCTCTGACTGATAAGCTTTATCTACATGTTTTCTTCCAAATCGTATTGTTTAGGAACGATTTAATTCAGTTCAAGCAGTTAGGAATGATGGAATTCCCTCATCCTACTGTCTAAGCTAGATGTTGTTCTTGAATGTTAATTTCAGTTTATGTTAAGTAGAGATGAACTAAGGAAGTGATGGTGAGCCCTGTTCTTTAGTTTTATCCCCAAAAACTATCTAAAATTTTCCCTGAGAATGTGTTGAAAGCAAGATAGGTTGAAATTCCTTACCTGATCTTAGACTATTCTTTGCTATCTTATGTGTTTGTCTTCAAAGTTTACTAAGTAAAGCAGAGCTAGGGAATTTTATGGTGAGCCCTGTCCTCTAGTTTCTTCTCCAACAGTTGCTTTTAAATTTTCCCTTTGTGTTTAAAATGTTTTCTATTGAAAGTGCATCAAAAGCTGGTTAGTTTCAAAGTACTTACCAGATCTTAGATTACTTTTATGTCTTTCTTAAGTGTATGACGAAAGTAGGATAGTTTCAAAGTACTTACTTGATCTTAGGCTACTCTTTGTTCTTCATCTGTTTAATTCCCCCCTCTTGTTGTATCATTTCATTCCATAAAATCAACTTTAAAGAGATCCTTAGACACAGATGACTTACCCCATGTACCACTCTTGAACCTTGTTGTTTCAATTAAACCCTATTATGACTCCATAGCCCAATGGACTAAAAAGCTGCGTTATATCTATCTAATCAACCAAAGCTTGTTCTGATTGCCTACAACTTCACACCTTTGAAACTCTTTCCATTTAGGACTTTCCACCCAAATAATAATCATGCTCAACCATCCAAAACAAAACAAAAAACTTGGCCTTCATAACTAGCCTAATATCATTACCCAAAAGCCTTAAATATAAATCAATCTTTGCACTTTATTGGAGAGATAACTCTCCGGATTCAGGAGGGCTAGATCCTAGAATCCCAAAGTGGTTGAAATAGTGTTTCTCTTTGCAGTTTAACTTTTCCAATCTTTCAAATTACGGGTAGCTAACAGGTTCTCCCACTTTCCTCCCAAAAGGCTACCTTGCTAGCTTTCCCATTGTTTGTGCTCAACTTAGTGTTCCTAAATTGAGTTCATTAATTGTCAACCAGGGTTAGTAAACTGCCGAAGTGTGGTGCACTATATGTGCCTAGGTATTTGTTTCTCACTCAAAATTTTTAGTGTTTTATGATGTTTTTGGTTTTTTTGGTTTTATGTTTCAAAAGGGAAAGAACTTAGTGCTGGTGAAAAGAAGCTAGTGGTTATATTAAAACAGAACACATCCTAAACTATGGATGGAAAACAACAAATGAAAATCTTGAT